>CM062819.1:1086492013-1087092013 GCA_031772625.1 Pinus tabuliformis
CATTGCAAAAGTAGAATAGTCATACTGTCGTCCTTTGATTTAGATCTGTCATAACTGTCGATTTTGATCTTAGGAGAAAGTTTATTTGTTGTTGACAGTCGATTATACTTTTACTTTTGCCTTTGGTTTGAATTTGTGACTTTCTAGTGTCGAAACGAGTATTTATTTCAAAATCATAAAGTGTCGTAATCATCTCTACCTTTTGATTTCGAAAAGAAGCTTGTTTGTGTTTGTCACTTGAAAGCAAATTCAGATTTGTACATCAACTTTCATTTTAGGCATCAATATTAAGAAAGTGAAAAAAAAATACATGCACATGTGCATTTGCATATTGCAGTCTGTTTGGCTTGATTTAGGAAAGTGCATTTACAGTGTGCTCTTTGCTCTTTGTGAAAAGATTGTGTCTTTCTTTTCCCCTTGTAGCTAGGATTTTCATTGCTGAAAAGAGATAAAAAGTTTGCTTATCATCTTTAGATTGCATTTTAGGAATTACATCTAAATCTTGTGGTGATCCCAAAAGGCAAACTTCTAAGAAAGATCAACTTAAAATAAATTGAATGAATTTAACAACGCTTTGGAACTTAACGCACAACATTTAGAGGTCTAGGCTAGAGACGTATTCCGGCGTCGTAAAGCCTGGTAACTGTTGTCCTCACTGATGGTTGGGTGATTCCTCCACTTTGAAACGATAAGTGCCAGTACGGACTTGTGCTCCCACGTACCGTCGAGTGTATATTGGGAGACCCATATAGGCTTAAAACCTTTTATCCATAGGAAGCCGTGTCGACCGCCCTACTGATCGCAATGCACCGAACACAGCATTCGGGAAGATTGACTGCCGTACCGTAAAAAGTATTCTGCAGTTTTGCAATTGGTTTGGTACTCCCTCTACCTAGATCTCCAGAGTAGTCCCTTTCGTTCCTTTTCAGACTCCTTAACGGAAAAGGTCCATCTGAGGACTTGTCACTTCAGGCTCATTAAAAATCGAAGGAGACTAGAGTCATCTTTTATTTTTTCTCGACTCTTAAAAATTGAAAAAACAAGTTGTGTCAAAGTGTCTAAAATTTATTTTAAACGGAATAATCATCACCTTTCCCTCGTTGATCTTCGAAGTTAGTCTTCCTTCATCACAAGTTCTTGTAGAATCGCTAGGAAATATTTTGGATAGACTAGATATGTCTGAACAACCATCAACATCCAGGACTGTGTCATTTGATGTAGCAGTGGCAGAACCTCCTGCTGCTACTCCAACGATGTTCGATGGTATACCAATTGTCCCGGAAAGTTATCAACAACAAGCCAGAGTCCAATCGGGGACTGTTTCGACGACATGGTTAGTTCCCATTTCTTCATCCGGATTATCATCTGGTATTTCTTATGTTGAAACTCAACAAGTTGATCCAATGTGTCTTCAAAGGCCGATCTACCCTTTAAGTACTGTATTTCCACCATATGGAGGGCAGTATGCCTTTTCATTGTTCCCTCCTAGAGAACAACCATATGGGAGTTTACAACAAAGTTCAGGTCAAACTGGAATTACATCCAGCGGTTGGGTACCAATACTGCCTCAACAACCAAGGGTTGTATATTCAATACAACCAGTCCACCCTATGTCGAATATTCCCACTATACCTGCTGTGGTGACTACATCGCAAGTACAAGCACTACCTGTTGTATGTCAACCCCAAGTTTCTCAGGTTGCAATACAACAGCCTCTTGTCTCGACAACTCAATCACAACCTCAGGTTAGTGCCTCCTTATCTGGAGCGACTCAGGCTCAAACAAGTACTATGACTCCTCATCTTGGTCAAACATCCAGTATTGGACAACAACAAATGGTCCAACAACCAGGGCTGGTTCAATCTCAACAACCGCCATTCCAACAATCATATCAAGGACCTGAGCAACAAGTCTTTGTAAGTAATGGGCAACTACATTTCCAAAGCGGTTATCAACAACCATACTATAATGGTTATGCCCATCAACCTTGTCGAAGTTGCCAGCATCAAATACATTATGCTGGTATGCAAAGACCCACTGCTCAGGCGATTCCATCTTATCCTGGGTATGCTTCACCTAACCTAAATCAACAGTTGCCCTTTGAAGAAACTCTAGAATTACCAGATCTAAACCGGCTGACGAATGATCCAACTGCTTATGCCCCTTGGTGGCCAGCGATTCCACATAAACTTCCGTCAGATATTCGTAAATTTAATGGAAATCCGGGTGAAGAACCATCGAATCATGTGATGACATTTCATCTGTGGTGTTCATCAAACACCCTAAATGATGATTCGATTAGGCTTCGCCTTTTTCAGAGGACGTTAACTGGTCCGGCAGCAAAATGGTATATCGAATTGCCCAGAGCTTCGTTTGACAACTTCAGTACCCTAGCCACAACCTTTTTAACCCATTTTTAGTTACCGATAAGGTACGAAACGGGAACAGAACTTCTTACCAACTTCAAACAAATGACGACCACTCACATATCTGATCATATACATGAATGGTGACGTCATCATAGAATGGTGAAAACGTATGTTCCCGATCAGCTATTAGTTGAATGGTTTATTAAGTCATTACTTCCTTCCATCACGGAAGATGTGGCAAAAGGGGGAGTCGTCACAGAAGAGCAAGTTATCGCTCGTGCGCAATATTTGGACTTGATTTACACTCAGTCCGGCATGCTCTACGATAAAATACCTGACAACCCTAGACCGAAATTCTCAGTTCCTCCTCCTCCTAAATCAAACAATGACTCTCATTTTGGCGATGGCGTGATTGGCGCAACAGACACGAAATCGAAAAAGGCTACATCTAAAAAGGCCCGTAAGATTTTCAGTCAAAATGAAAATGAGGAACTTCTTGCCTCGGAAGTAAATGTCGGGTCCACCGACAAGGGCAAAAAAATGAAGCAACCAGGGGGCAAGAAGAAAAAGAAAGGGAGAAAAAAGAAGCAGGATGAGTCATCTCCTGAAAAACCTTCTACGAACCCTTCTGGGCAAAGGAAACCCCCTGCGGGGTGTAATATATGCGATGAGGATCATTGGACGAGAGATTGTCCACATAAAGCTGAAGTTAAGAAACTCTTTAAGAGTTCAAAAACCTCAGTGGTTTTGACTGATCCATTTCCAAACCCGGTAACCAAACTGGTTGCTAATCAAAATACCTCCCGATCCCAAGTGCTTATGTTGTCTATCTCAATGCAGCAAAATGATGCTTTGACAAGGAATAAAGATTACAGGTATCCATAGCTGTCAAATAACAAGGTTAATGAACAACCTAGTAGTTCGACAACAACTTTGACCGAAGTTGTGCCACCCATCATTCTTGAACCAATGATAAAGCCACCAAAGGGAGTAGTACACAAATTGACATTTAATCCTCGTGCCAAAATAGCACAGAATTATAATATAGTAGAGGACCTGGCCCAATCGTCGTCCGCTATGTCGACACTTGAGGTACCACAAAATTGCCCCTCCCAAGAGCAAGCTTTATTATCAGCAATAGGTGGGATTGACCCAATGGATTCCAATCTTGTGACCTTTAATCATAAAGTATATGACCCTCAGTTACCAGCTCAACTAGCTTTCCTTATTCAAGTGAAAACCCTCAACAAAACTGTTCATCAAATAATTATTGATGAGGGGGCATCTACATGTATTATGTCGATGAGTTGCTGGAAAAATTTAGGCTTACCACCCTTGTCGAGATCATCAACAACATTAAAAGCATTTGATGGACGATCATACACTCCATACGGGATTTTAAGTAACTTGCAAGTTGAACTGGGGGCCAAAACAGTAGAAGTTGATGTTGAAGTAATCGACGGAAACCTCGATTACAACATCCTACTGGGAAGGCCCTGGATATATGCCATGGCCGCAGTTGTGTCGACCTACTTCAGGAAGATTGCATTTCCCTTCCAAGGAAAAATTACAATAGTCGACCAACAAAAATTTCTCCCCAACAGTTCACAAGTTACGAGAAGCATTCCAATGGTCTATGGAAGCAATCATTCGCTTCAAAATATTGGAGTAGGCCTCCTAAAAGACCCCGCCTTAATGGGTACTTTTGCCCTACCGCCTCCGAGTAATCTGACGAAAGTGGCCACAGTGGGAACCTGCAATATGAAATCTTCTATATCTAATGGATTCGGAAGATTCCTAAAATTTTTGTCAGCATGGATCATCGCCCTAATAAAAATATTGTAGCAATCAGTTTTCTTGGATTGGGGGGCAAACCCAAATCAACGCTCATCGAGTGTTTGGATAGATAGGTCTAAGGAATATGGCACCTCTTCAGATCCTTGGTCGCATGTACATTCTACAGACGAAGGAATCATTCAAACAATGATGATAGGAGAGGAACCATGGGAAGATTACCACCATCATTCCCATCTTTCGGATTACCACGAAGATTATTCCAGTAACCTTACAGTGGATTTCGAGGATGGTTCTTATCTTGTGTCGACCTCGTTAAAAAATGAAACAAGGAGTCATGAGGATAGTTCTTTTACTGTATCAACCTCATTTAAAAAAAAAATGAAACAAATCCCCTTTCCAAATCTCAAAGGTAAACCTTCATTCCAACCACCGAGTTGAATGCAATGAAGCTTGGGGGGCATGCACCTCGATTTGCATTATTATGCTGGGGGCATGCAAACTTATCACGAGCAGTGTTACTGTAGGGTTCAAGCTCGTTAAAAAATAAACCCGCATCAAGCAGTTTTAGCACATAGTTCAAGCTCGTTAAAAAATAAACATAAGACAAGAGAAAATGTTTCCACCCACGTTTAAGCTCATTAAAAAATGAACTATTCCCCAGTAAATAACCACCGTGAATGTAGCATTTTAGCCATTAAAGCCTTGGTTGTGTTTGCACCGTCACCTCCACTTTTCCATTGGCCGATCATTCACCTCCATTTGATTGTTTACCCATTTTGAGGAACAGCTGCGAAGAGTGATTTCACTAGCCATCCTTGTGACACTGCCGTGATTGGAAAATTCCAACCCTTACCTGGAATCAGCTGCTACCCATTTTATCACTCGTTCCTCAAAAGACGAGTCTTCTTTAAGCTCTTTTCAACTGACTCGTAAAATATGAAAAGATTGCCGAGTTTTGGCCTTCCAGCTCGTTAAAGCGACGGGAAGTGCTATCCCTCCTCTAGATTTTAATCTTTTTGGACCTGAGGGATTATTGCACAAAAAGATCGAGCGCTTGTTTTGTTCGGCTTGTTAAAACTATCGAAACTTCATCCCTTCTGTATTGTTTTATACTTTTTTGGACTTAAGGGATTAGATGACGAAAAAGGAATTTTGGAGTTACCTTTACGTACCTTTTCAGACTCTCTAAAAATGAAAAGGACCGAGTTATATTTGTCGTTAAACTCATTAAAAAGATTAATAGCGACAAACTTGTCTTTAGACGAGAACAAGTTTCACTATCGCTAGGCTCGTCAAAACATAGCGATGGGTTTACCCGAAGGGCAAATTATAGAACAAGCATATGTTATCCTCCTCAATCTTGACGAAAATAAAGAGGTATTGGTCAGCAATGACTGGGGAAAAATTGGGAAGAAAACTCAAAGAATCTTTATTGGTAGCAAGTCGCTCTTGAACATGACACTTCCACTCTGTGTCCGAGTCGGGTTGGGTTGTTTCATTCACCGGTCACATCACCATGGTCACGCCATACCATCCACATTTGGGGTAAATGCTACCGATCCATCACATAAGTGTCGCCGACATGTTCAAGAGAAGTCATTCAGAGAAGTCGCCTGTGTCCCATCCACTACCATACATTATACTTCATTCTTTCATGACCGCCATCCTGAACCATATATCATCAGATTGATTTCACCTCCATCAAAATCATTTGCTCCGTTCCATGTCATTGATGTGGGATTCATTAAGGCCCTCCTTTGACGGATCACTTCTTGTCGACATCAGCTCATTATCCAAGAAGTTGATCTAGGAACACCCCATTCAGTACTTTGAAGCTTTCATGCCTCAATGGCAAGTTTCTCACTTCTAGCGACAGGTATACATCAATGACCTTCGACCGAAAGATTTTGCGTGGTGTTTGACGCCAAGTCCTTTATTCACACCACGTGAATTGTACTGCAATACCTTGAGGGTCATTATCATTATCAGTGATTCCTCTCGCGCTTGTTAACAGTTTACATCATTGACTAGTAATCAAGCGATGTCTTTCCATGTTCGACTTCAAAACATTTCTCACATGGATTGACTTGTACTTCGAGTGAAGATCGGACGAGATTGAAGATCCCAGATCTAGTTTCATCCATCCGGGCTGCGATATATATTCAGGAAAATAAAGACATTGAAATGTACAGCATTACAGCACAGATAATCATCCTACCAAAAGGATGATGGCTCTATCAGAATCATCAGTCTACCATTAGACGATTGTCTGTCCTATGTACATGAAAATGAATTTATAAAGCTGAGCATGGGAATGCCTGCCTCAGCTAGATCACGAAAAATAGTATGAAGATAATGTATTGTATTGTATCTTATTACAGGTCTCCTCCCAGCATTGAAAGAACTTCGGATCCTCCTAATAAAGAATTTCACCCGATAAACGGCCTCATACTTTAAGGGGCAACTATTATAGATATTTTTGTGCCTTACAGCTCTAAGCATGAAATGTCCATAAACCAAGGGATCCTAAGTCCCTAAAAGTGTTGTTCCGACCCCTAAAGGAACAAGGTCAACAAATTACAGCTCCTCCCAGAAGTTCTCCACCAAAAACTGCTTAGAATCAGTCAAATCATGATCATTTCAGCTGCTCCACTGGCTAGTTGCGTTGCATAGCACCCAAGTACACTAGCTAGGTGCATTGCAACACACCTAAATGCACTACCAGGGTGCGTTGACTGGGAAATGACAAATGGAAGTGCCATTCCGCGAGGTGGAAAGACAATGGAAGCTTCCAGAATCTTCTCCAATGACACTTGCCTCACTGAGTTTGACCAAGGATGAGTAAGAGGCTCTCAGTCTCCAAGTGGAAGCAAGAACTGACAGAGAGAAGTCACTAGTCAAATCATAAGCTGACTCATCCTCTTTGCATACATCTATATATGGATCCCTCATCCCAGAGATCCAGAGGCTGGAATTTTGTACATTGCAGAGAATTGTTGTTGGTTTTGAGATAGATATCAGAGTATTGGGTGATTTATGCTTTGTTGGAGGTGAAGAGGGGCTTCTTTGCTGGGAGGTTGATGTTGGATCAGGAATCATCAGTTGTAACTCCTCCTGGATCTTCTTGTTATATCAATAAAACTATTTGAGTTTCTCCATCTTGCTTGTGTATCATTGATGTTTGTTACATTTGTATGTTTAGCTTAAATCTGATCCTAAGCTATTTATGAATATAAATCCATGTCTTTGTGTAGTTTTCTTCTTCTGTGATCTCACAGGAACTTGGTGAAGCTGGGCAAGTAAGGGAGCAGGTAGCTGGAAGCTGTCAAAGAGGAGAGAGATTGGATCAAAGGACTAGCGCAAGACACAGGTTGGTTCATCCTATTCCTCTTCATTTATAGTTCATAAAGAAGAATACGAAAGTAGTTTTATCTATTTATTTCTAAGGTCATTGTCACACCTTAGTGGGATAGGGTCGTTATGAATAGAAACTTTTCCCATTAACAGCCTTCGAGGCACTGCCTTGGTTTGGTGGGAAGGCAGGACCCAAGCTGACCTGAAGAGACATGGTAAGACCATCTCTGTCTGGAGTGAATTTGTTTCTGCAATAAAAAAGAAGTTCTACCCATTGTCCTACATGCAGCAAGCCATGATGAATTGGCAAACTCTTCGACAGTTGAAAGGGAAAAGTGTGCAAGGGTACACTCAAGAATTTAGGAAGAGAGCATTGATTCTAGGAATCTCAATAGACTCACCTAAAACTCTTTTGAAGTAAATTGGTGGTCTACACATCTACATTAGGCACACCATCCTCATGTTTAATCCCAATAGTATAGATGAGGTATCTGTACAAGCTACTCATCTAGAAGCTAGAGGATAGGATGGAAATCCAGAAGTTGGGGGACCATCCCAACCCACTGCAAGCAAGAATAAGGAGAAAAGAAAGAAAAAATGGAAAGCAAGGAAGGCTAATACTGCACAGAAGAGCAAGGCTTCATGCACTCACCGTAAAAAAGATGGGCATGATGATGAGCACTATTGGATTTTGCATCCAGAGCTGAGACCTAAGAATTTCGAGGGCAAGAAGAAGAAGACTGCTGCAACTATTTAGAAAGATTTGGGGTCAGACTTAGGAGATGAAACAACTATTGCAGCCACAAGTATAAAAGGTAAGAATTATGAAGCATCTACTAGTAATTCTGCTTAATCTATTATTGATGAAGAAAATGAGAAAAAGACATGAACTTTTCCATATTCGAGTTGTTTCCAAATATCAAAAGATTGATACTTTGTTTGATAGTGGCTCACAAGTCAATTTAATTTCTGAAGCAATTGTAAAGAAGTTGGGATTGGTAACTACACCTCACAAGAAACCATACCCATTAGGATGGTTTAATGATAAAGCACAACTACAAGTGACTAGACAGTGCAAACTCAAGTTTTCTTTTGGGTCAGCATTTGTAGATGAGGTTGAGTTAGACATAATTCCTTTGGATATATGTGGAATTCTTTTAGGAAGTCCTTACCGGTATGGCAAAAAAGATATTTTCTATAGAGCTGAGAACAAGTATCTACTTGTTAAAGATGGAACCGAATACTTTGTAAGATCTCATAAGCTCAAGAATAATTATACTCTCATAAACTCAGGGCAGATGAAAAGAATGATAAATTTATGTAAACAATTCTTACTGATGGTTGTAAAGGAAAAGAAACCTGAGACTCGCAGAAACCTCAAAGACAAAAAAAACCAGTGTATTTGAGGGATGTAATGCTAAACAACAAGCTGATTTAGAAAAGGTTGTTTCAGAGTATGATATCTTGTTTCACGAACCTAAAGGTTTGCCACCCAAAAAGGAAATAGTACATGATATTATTTTGCAGCAAGATGCTCCATTGCCTAACATTGGAATGTACAGGTTGTCTGCTTTAGAGAATTCTAAAATCAAGAAGTAGATGTAGGAGTTGCTCGAGAAAGGCTCCATTAGACCTAGCACATCACCATGTGGGTCACCAATCATTTTGGTGAGAAAGAAAGATGGATCGTGGAGAATGTGGATTGACTACTGAGCACTGAATAAGATAAAAATAAAAATTTGTTATCCCCTTCCTCTCATTGATGATCTTTTGGATCAATTGAAAGAATCTATTTATTTTTCCAAGCTAGACTTGCACAGTGGATACCATTAGGTCAAGGTTGCAGAACAAGATGCATGGAAGACTGCTTTCAAAACAAAGCAGGGATTGTATGAGTGGTTGGTTATGCCTTTTTGCTTAACTAATTCTCCTACTACTTTCATGAGATTAATGAATGATGTACTCAGACTTTTCTTGATGATTTTGTTATTGTGTATCTAGATGACATTCTGGTTTTTAGTAAAACGTGGGAAGAACACTTAAAGCATGTTAAGAAGACATTAGATGTTTTGAAAATAGAAAAACTTCATGTTAAACTCTCAAAATGTGAATTTGGCAAAACATCTCTAAATTATTTAGGTCATATAGTATGGGGTGGTGAATTGAAGATAGATCCCTCTGAAGTGGTAGTCATTGTGAACTGGCCTAAACCCAAATCTGCTACAGAAGTGAGAAGCTTCTTAGGGGTAGCACAATATTGGAGGAAGTTAATTTCTAACTTTTCCTTAATTGCAACTCCCTTACATACTTTGACAGTGATCTGAATTGGATCCATATAATATTTTCAAAGAAACATGACTGTATCAGGTTGGAAAAAATCTTTAAAGAATCCAAAACAGTGATAAAAAACACCCTGAACCAGTGGCAATGGTAGCCAACATGGAATGACAAGGACCTCGATCAAAGTGCATTGTTCGAGGCCCATGGAGACTGCGTGGGAGGTCAAAGTAGCCACTAGGAGCCTCGGATCGGGAAACAGAGGTGGATTTTGATGTGCGATCATTGCTAGGAAAACAGGGTTGAAATGGAGGAAGCTAGAGCAGTCAGTCGCATTGGGAACTGGAGGACCACGGGCGGAAGGAAAAATGATAAATGTACAAGGTGAGACCAGTGCTATAGAAACACTGATGGTTTTGATTAGGGTGCCCATGAACTGTAAGAGGTTTTGGACAAGAGCGGAGCGATTCCATACATCGATCGATGTGTGGCAGGCGGAGGCGAGAGAAAACTACTATTGATCGCATGCTATTAGTCGAGCAAGTCAACTGCGTGAAACGTGAATATGGCATTATATTTGGAGGGCTCAGATATGACAGCTGAGATCGCGCCCAACAGAGGAAGCGGAATCAACAAGGGAATACACCACATTTTAGAAGGGATTTGGAATCCGTTTTGACTGCCACGATGGAGGAAAGATTCATCCATGATGTAACTAAAGAAATGAATCGACGAAGTATGCTAGCGAAATTTAGAAGAGGACAAGTGGCCACTCCCTAAGTGTTCATGATGACGCCAAACCAGGAACTCCAAGCGCAGCCGTAGAAGGTGAAGAGACAGAGGCGGAAGAGGAACCGAATAGGCATAGAGTTTGAATGGCTAAAGCCATGAACAAAGAAAGTTGAATCAGAAGTGGAAGTAAGGCAGCAAGAGTTGAGAGATGAAGAAGTGTAACAGTGAACCCAGAGAGGAGGACTGAACATAGAGAACAGTAAAGCAAAGCAAGAGAGGACAGAGGGCTGAGCTGACCAGAGGCAGCATCGAGCACCAGAGGCTTGAGAGATCCGAGCCATCCAGAGAGGATCTGTCCGAGCTGAGCACCACATTGGACTCTCCCCTATAGACCAAAAGGTCACAGAGCTAGTAGGAAGAAGAAGTTTGCGTACTCAAGTGGCTTGGGGAATCCACGAACCACCCTACCAAGCAAAACCTACTTCAGGAGAACTCACATGGAATCCCTATATTGTAATTTCTCTGCTTAAAAGAACAATAAAATAAGGCCATCATTAAAATCTGGACCGGAGATGTAGCCCTAGAGAATAGGGTGAACTCCTTATTAAAATTTCTTGTGTCTTTATGTTTTCTTACTGTATTTCTCTGTTGTATTTCCATTTTATTTTCTCTGTATTAGCAATTTGATCGATTTGTTTCTTCAATAAAATGGAACACACACACCAGCACATGAGTCTGTAATACCTTGGTTTAATAAATCCTTAGCTGATGTCACTTATAGGGTCAATGTCAGATCAAGTGGTATAAGAGCACTAGGTTGTAAGGTTAGAAAAGCTTGTGTTGGTTTAGCTATGAATGCTCACAAGATCAAAGCTCAAATTATGAGAAGGAGAGTTGGTGGAAACTAATCCTGAAATTGGGAGAGTCTATTCTTGGAAGACAATGTCAAAGGAAGGTTCTCTTGGGCCAAACCCTCAATTCATAGAGAGTTTCCTAGCTATAAAGTCTATGGTAGAAGAAATGTACAGAGACTTTAGAAAGCAAAAGGTTGAAGATTCATCAGGTTCTAAACAAGAGAAAGAAGAAGATGAGTCTCACTTCCATGACCACTCCAAAGGAAAGGGGAAAGAGGAAAGCTTTCTCACACCTCCTAATAGCCCTGTGCATAATAAGAAGGAATCTTTAATTAAGCTAGATGTTAAATTTGATTTTCCCATATATGATGGAGAGCTAAATGCTGAAAAGTTGGACAGTTGGATTAGACAAATTGATGTGTATTGTAGGGTACAGAACACAAACTCCGACAAGAGTAAGATTCAGCTGGCAAGCCTACGCCTAGGAGGCACTGCCTTGGTTTGGTGGGAAGGTAGAACTGTTGTGGGGAAAAATGCCTATGCAGGACGATCCTATCCACCTAAGGTGTGACAGTGCCTTAGCAACAAACAGAGACAACTATTCTAGTATTCTTCCTTTATGAATTAAGAATGAAGAGAGAGATGGATGGACTAACCGGTGTCTTCCGTTTGTCCCTCGATCCGGCTTCTCTTCTCTTGGAGAGTTCCCAGCTACTTGCCTTCCCGCTCGCCCAGCTTCAAGAGGTTTCTGCAAGATCACAAGAAGAGAACACTACACAAGACATGGATTCATATTCATAACTAGTTTAGGATTAGAGATAAACTAAACATACTAATGCAATCATACATCAAAATACATCAGTATATAGGAGAAACCAAGATAGCTTTATTGATGAATAACAAGGTTCAGGAAGAGATACAACCCAGAGGGCTCCAATCCAGCATCTCCTTCCCAGCAAATGGAATTCCTATCTTCACCCCCTTCAAAGCATTAAGCACCCAACGATTCCAATCTCAAACCAACAACAATTCTTTGCAATAACAAAATTCCAACCTTCAGATCTCATGGAGGAGAGATCCATATATAGATGTTTGGAGAGAGGATGAGTCAGCTTGAGATCTGACTAGTGTCCTCTCCCTCTGTCAGTTCTTGATTCCACTTGGAGGTTCTTGCTTCCACTTGGAGATTTGGAACCTCTTACTCATCACCAGTCGAATTCACTGAGGCAAGTGTCATTGAGGAAGATTCTGGAAGCTTCCTGGGTCTTGACACCTCTTGGAATGAACTTGCCACATGTCAACTCTCGCTCAGCGCAGGTAGCCAGTGTTGGCTTTGAAATTCAGCGCAGGTAGCCAGTGTTGGCTTTGACATTCAGCGCAGACAGCTAGTGGAGCCACTGAATTGATCCTGAGTTGACTTGTTTTTGAGCAGCTTCTGGTGGAGAACTTCTGTGAATTGCTGTGGTTTTTTAGCCTTGTTCCTCTAGGGGTAGGAACAACATGTTTAGGGACTTTGGATCCCTTAGATTATGGACATTTCATGCTCAATGCTGCAAGGCACAAAAATGTCTATAACAGTTGCCCCCTAAAGTATGAGGCCATTTATCGGGTGAAATGCTTTATCAGGGGATCCGAAGTTCATCCAATGTTGGGAGGAGACCTGTAATAAGATACAATACAATACATTATTTTTCATATTGCTTTCATGATCTAGCTGAGGCGGGCATTCCCATGCTCAGCTTTATAAATTCATTTTTTCTGTACATAGAATAGACAATCGTCTGATGGTAGACTGATAATTTTGATGAAATTATCATCCTTTGAGTAGGATGATTATCTGCTACAATGATGTACATGTCAATGTCTTTATCTTTCCTGAATATATATCGCAGCCCGGATGGATGAAACTAGATCTGGGGTCTTCAAACTCGTTCGATCTTCACTCTAAGTACAAGTCGATCCATGTGAGAAATGTTCTGAAGTCGAACATGGAAAGACATCGCTTGATTACCGGTCAATGAGGTAAACCGTTAACAAGCGCGAGAGGAATCACCGATAATGATAATGACCCTCAAGGTACTGCAGTACAATTCACGTGGTGTGAATAAAGGACTTGGCGTCGAACACCACGCAAAATCTTTCGGTCGAAGGTCATTGATGTATACCTGTCGCCGGAAGTGAGAAACTTGCCATTGAGGCATGCAAGCTTCAAAGTACTGAAGGGGTTGTTCTTAGATCAACTTTCTTGGATAATGAGCTGATGTCGACAAGAAGCGATCCGTCAAAGGAGGGCCTTAATGAATCCCACATCAGTGACACGGAACGGAGCTAATGATTTTGATGGAGGTGAAAACGATCTATGACATATGATTCAGGGTGGCGGTCATGAAAGGATGAAGGATAATGTATGGCAGTGGATGGGACACGGTTGACTTTTCTGAACGACTTCTCTTGAACATATGGCAACACTGATGCGATGGATTGGTAGCATTACCCCAAATATGGATGGTATGGCGAGACCATGGTGATGTGACCGGTGAATGAAACAACCCAACCCGATTGTGGTACGGAGGAAAAGTGTCATGTTGAAGAGCGACTTGCTACCATCAAATTTTTCTTGAGTTTCTCCCAATTTTTCCCCAATCATTGCTGACCAGTACCTCTTTATTTTTGTCAACCTTGAGGAGGATAACATATGCTTGTTCTATAACCTGCCCTTCGGGCAAGCCCATCGCTATGTTTTAATGAGCCTAGCGATAATGAAACTCGTTCTCGTCTAAAGACAAGTTTGTCGCTATTTAATGAGTCTAACGACAAAGATAACTCGGTCCTTTTCATTTTTAGAGAGTCTGAAAAGGTACATAAAGTTAACTCCAAAAGTCCTTTTTCGTCATCTAATCCCTTAAGTCCGAAAAAGTATAAAACAATACAGAAGGGATGAGTTTTCGATAGTTTTAACGAGCCGAACAAAACAAGCGCTCGATCTTTTTGTGCAATAATCGCTCAGGTCCAAAAAGATTAAAATCTAGAGGAGGGATAGCACTTCTGGTTGCTTTAACAAGCTGGAAGGCCAAAACTCAGCAGATATCATTTTTGGGATTCAACTGCGTTAAGTAAGTCATTCAAACGTATGACCATTTCCATGAGTAGTCGTAACTGACTAATTTCTCATGATTTTTGAATAGTTCACTTAGCACTCATTGCATCGGGTGATGCTCACAGGGTGAAGAAGTGGGATTGAAACTAGTGAAATGTGGAGAACGAATCACATAGCATCAATCATCACTTCCGGGGCTTGCAAACCAGGACTTCCCAGGAGGTCACCCATCCCAGAACTCCTCTGGCTCAAGCGCGCTTAACTGTGGAGTTTTTCCACAATCAAGACTTAGCTTGCTACATTTGCAAAACCTTAGCAAGTATTGTGCCTCATGAACCATTCAAGTAGAGATCCCTTGACTCTTTTTGAATTTAAGTATGGGGGATTTACGCAGTGCATTATATTAGATATCGGGATCAACTGCGTTAAGTAAGTCATTCAAACGTATGACCATTTCCATGAGAGGTAGTCGTAACTGACTAATTTCTCATGATTTTTGAATAGTTCACTTAGCACTCATTGCATCGGGTGATGCTCAGGGGTGAAGAAGTGGGATTGAAACTAGTGAAATGTGGAGAACGAATCACATAGCATCAATATTTTCATATTTTACGAGTCAGATGAAAAGAGCTTAAAGAAGACTCGTCTTTTGAGGAACGGGTGATAAACAGGGTTAGCAGCTGATTCCACGTACAGGTTGGAATTTTCCAATCACGGCAGTGTCACAAGGATGGCTAGGTGAAATCACTCTTCGCAGCTGTTCCTCAAAATGGGTAAACAAACATATGGAGGTGAACGATCGGCCAATGGAAAAGTGGAGGTGACGGTGCAAACACGACCAAGGCTTTAATGGCTGATGATATTACATTCACAGTGGTTATTTACCGGGATAGTTCATTTTTTAACGAGCTTAAACGCGGGTGGGAACATTTGCTCGGTCTTATGTTTATTTTTTAACGAGCATGAACTATGCGCTAAAACTGCTCGGATCTTGCGTTTATTTTTTAACGAGCATGAACTGTGTGCTAAAACTGCTCGATTACCCAGTCATATGATAAGAGTGTCTCATTGAAATTCTATTTTTTATGGAGCTTCATCTCCCAAAGCTATGCCCCGCATCCTTTCTTTATGCAAGTTAGGAAACGGCTAACCCAAAAAACAGATAAATAACCGCTCTTTGCTTGCACTCCAAAAGGTTTGCATGCCCCCAGGTATAAAGTACGATTTCAAGGTTACCTCTACTTCTTTTCCGTCAAAACAATCATTTTAACGAGAGAGGCTTACCTCTTTCAGGTTACCCAAAGATTGTCTCATTAATCTTTCAAACAAAACACTTCCTCGGCAATGTCTACCGAAATAGAGAAAAGTGAGCGACGATGCCCGCCAACCCACATAACTTTGACAAAAGAATCTTATTCTAAAATAACCCTCTTCCAGCATGGGCGGGGTACAGACTAGTCATATTCTCCCGCGGAAACCTACCCTATACCAAAAGTTTTCCTGCCGAGGCAGACCAGGACACATGCCCCCTGGGTTCCAGTCATATCCTCCCAGATTACTCGCGCTCATCAGGAGGAAGGACCATGGGTTGAGACACTTCTTGCATGAATAGACCATTTAGGGATGGTATATGACTATTTGCGATGCATGATCTGGGAAATGAAAGTTGGTCCACGAGCTTGACCACTCTTCCTTCATGCGGAAAACACATTACTCTAAAGAGTGAGGAGATGATGGCTCCCATGCAATATATATAGTCTCGTCCAAGGAGTAGGTTATAATCCAAGGGTCCTTGAACGACCATCACGTTCATCTGAACGGTCTTCCCTTTCAATGTTATGGGCACATTGGGGAGGATCCCTAAAGGTCGACTGGTTCCTTTATCAAAGCCTGATAGATTTCTCATTTCAGGCAAAAGCGCTGGCGAACCAAGCGCTTTCCAAGCAATAGAGGAAAGGATACTCACAGATGCGCCCTCGTCAATGATAGTGCCAGCCATTACCATTCTGTATATTTGAACGATAATTCTGAATGGTATGCTTGCTGGCAACCGGGGTCTGCCTAGTTGGTTCCAGTCGAAGGACACAACCAGGTTGCTTGGTGGTGGGATTGAATAGACGGCCGGGTATGACTCTGACGAAGTCCCTTCCTGCGACAAAGGAATGGGCAAATTTTCCCCTTGTTCGTCGGAGTCTGTGTTGATGAAGAGAATTTGGACGGTGTCGTCTTTATTCTCCTCTGTGATGGTATCATTCGACGATAGAGCCTCTGAAGGCAAAACCGGGTCAACTGCCGCCTCAACCTTTTGACTTTCGTCAGGTATGGATTCAGATGGTTCATCTTCAATGATAGGTGCTTCGGCTGACCACCTGGGCGGGCCAGCCGGGTTCTCAACTAGTGAAGGACTTGGCAGGAGTTTTTGATATCCAGGAGGAAGTTGCGCTCGTAAAATCGGGTGATCTTCCAAAACTCTTTTAGCCTCGTCTAAGAAGGGACAACGGTGGATGGCGTGGTCGCCTTCACACAATTTGTAGGGAAATCTAGCTTTCCCTCTCTGTCCTGGGACTTCACTTTCACTAGTTGACGGTGAGCTGTCAACATGACTATCAGAGGTTGACGCTACCGAATTGTGCAAACGGGGAGACCAGTCCCTTAGTATCCGAGGGATGCTGGGACAATCTTTGTGGAAGTGGTCTCCCTTGCATATGACACATGGCGATTTAGGCCTGGTCAGTGCTGTGTGTGGATTTTTGTCAGATGACACTTGTTTGCCCCCAGTCACTTTTGGCTCCTTCTTCTTCTTCTTCTCTTTCTTCTTCTTTTCCTTCTTCTCCTTAGGAACTTGGTTTTTTGTTTTACCAGTTCCGTCAAGCGAAGAGGAAGGAGGAGAGGAAGAATTAGATGAAGTAGAAGGCTGGTGGGCAACTCTGGTCTGGTCTAACTGTTGACTCGACTGTTCAAGAATAGTGGTGTTCTGAACGACACTGGTTGAAAAGAGCCAGACCGGCAGGCCAATTGTCAGTCCTGGAAGCGACAATGTGGCCATCTGGGGCGCACCAACATCTCCCCAAGAGGAGAAGGGACTAGGATTTCCACCAAGGGGAATTCCTTGGTTGGCGTGCTCCATTTTTTCAACCTAAATATCAACGCAGGAATAGGGGTGATTGTTCCATTTAAAATAAATTTTAACGACGCTTTAGACACAACTTGCTTTTTCAATTTTAAAGAGTCGAGAAAAAGCTAAAGATGACTCTAGTCTCCTTCGATGTTTTAACGAGCCCGAAGTGACAAATGCTCGGATGGAATTTTTCCGTTATAGAGTCTGAAAATGGCCAAAAGGAACTGCTCTTGAGTTCTAGGCAGAGGGTGTGCCAAACTTTTTGCAAAACCGCAGAATACTTTTTAGGGTACGGGCGGTCGATCTTCCTGAATGCTGTGTTCAGTTCATTGCGATGAGTAGGGCAGCCAACACGGCTTCCTAAGGATAAAGGTTTTATGCCTATAGGGGTCTCCCAATATATACGCGCCGGTACGTGGGAGCACAATCCGTACTGGTGCTATCGTCCCTTAGGAGGAATCACCCACCATCAACGAGATCGACAGTCACCAGGCTTTACGATGCCGGAACACGTCTCTAGCCTAGACCTCTATGTTGTGCGTTATGTTGCAAAGCGTTGTTAAGTTCATTCAATTTATTTTAGGTTGATCTTTTTAGAAGTTTGCCTTTTGAGGTTCACCACGAGATGTATGATACAATTCCTAAATGCAGTCTAAAGATGATAAGCAAGCTTTATATCTTTTCAACTTATGAAAATCCTAGCTACTAAGGGAAAAGAAAGACACCATCTTTTCTCAAAGAGCAATCAACACACTCTAATGCACTTTTCCTAAATCAGACATGCAAACTATCAAAATGCAAATGCACAATGCAGGTGTTTTTTTTTCGCTTTCTTAGCATTGATGCCTACACAGAAAGCTTTTTGTACAACTTTGAATTTGCTTTTAAATGACAAATACAAACAAGTTTACTTTTTCGAAATCAGAGAGGGTAGAAGAGATTACAACACTTAACGATTTTCGAAATGAATACTTGTTTCGACACTTAAAAGAGACAAACTCAAACCAATAAACAAGAGTAAATGTATAATCAACTGCAAACAGCCAATGAACTCTCTTCTAAGATCACAATCAACAGATCTGAATCAAGGGCTACAGGATGACTATTTCACTCATGCAAAGGAAAACTGTAAATGACGCCACAAACACATAAAAACACTCACAGTCTTTTTGTACAAAAGGAGGCGGAATTTAAGCAGAGAAAAGGAGTTATCAGACTGGTACCTATGTTGGTTACAGGCTGCAAAAATCAGAGATCAAAACAAGGCAAAACAGAGCAGAGAACCCCAGCTGCACAAGGCCAAACTGGTTCAGCGCAACCTCAACACAGGGGTTTTGACATTCAGCACAGGTAGCCTTCACGGGACCTGCGTTGAAATGCAGAATCCCTTCACAGGGTCTGCACTGAAGGAGAAACTCTCGTTTCTCACTGGGTTCTGGGTCACAGATTGCTATTTAATCTACTGTTTTAGGCCAAATAAAAGCAACAAGCAAGGTGCAATCAAAGGGATGCTTTGAGGGAGTACTAAGATCTATCACAAAGGATCATCAAATCATTTGTGAGTCCATTGTTCAGATCATAGACAAGTCCAGTGATTGGATCAAAGCAGCAACTGTCTACTTTGCATCTGGGAATAGCAGATGTAGTTCGATTGTTGCTGTCGAGTCTATGAAACAAAAAATGATAGAAACACAAATCAAATGACTAAACAGATCTCCCCAGTGGAGTCGCCAATTTGTTGTGGGGAAAAATGCCTATGCAGGACGATCCTATCCACCTAAGGTGTGACAGTGGCTTAGCAACAAACAGAGACAGTTATTCTAGTATTCTTCCTTTATGAATTAAGAATGAAGAGAGAGATGGATGGACTAACCGGTGTCTTCCGTTTGTCCCTCGATCCGGCTTCTCTTCTCTTGGAGAGTTCCCAGCTACTTGCCTTCCCGCTCGCCCAGCTTCAAGAGGTTTCTGCAAGATCACAAGAAGAGAACAATACACAAGACATGGATTCATATTCATAACTAGTTCAGGATTAGAGATAAACTAAACATACTAATGCAATCATACATCAAAATACATCAGTATATAGGAGAAACCAAGATAGCTTTATTGATGAATAACAAGGTTCAGGAAGAGATACAACCCAGAGGGCTCCAATCCAGCATCTCCTTCCAAGCAAATGGAATTCCTATCTTCACCCCTTCAAAGCATTAAGCACCCAACGATTCCAATCTCAAACCAACAACAATTCTTTGCAATAACAAAATTCCAGCCTTCAGATCTCATGGAGGAGAGATCCATATATAGATGTTTGGAGAGAGGATGAGTCAGCTTGAGATCTGACTAGTGTCCTCTCCCTCTGTCAGTTCTTGATTCCACTTGGAGGTTCTTGCTTCCACTTGGAGATTTGGAACCTTTTACTCATCACCAGTCGAATTCACTGAGGCAAGTGTCATTGAGGAAGATTTTGGAAGCTTCCTGGGTCTTGACACCTCTTGGAATGAACTTGCCACATGTCAACTCTCGCTCAGCACAGGTAGCTAGTGTTGGCTTTGACATTCAGCGCAGGTAGCCAGTGTTGGCTTTGACATTCAACGCAGACAGCTAGTGGAGCCACTGAATTGATCCTGAATTGACCTGTTTTTGAGCAGCTTCTGGTGGAGAACTTCTGTGAATTGCTGTGGTTTGTTAGCCTTGTTCCTCTAGGGGTAGGAAAAACATGTTTAGGGACTTTGGATCCCTTACATTATGGAAATTTCATGCTCAATGCTGCAAGGCACAAAAATGTCTATAACAAGAACCCAAGCTGATATGAAAAGACATGGTAAGACCATCTCTGTCTGGAGTGACTTTGTTTCTGTAATCAAAAAGCAGTTCTATCCATTGGCCTACATGAAACAAGCCACGATGAGTTGGTAAACTCTTCGACAGTTGAAGGGACGAAGTGTGCAATGGTATACTCAAGAATTCAAAAAGAGAACATTGATGTTGGGTATCTCATTAGACTCACCAGAGACTCTTTTGAAATACATTGGTGGTCTACACAACTACATGAGGCATACCATCCTCATGTTTAATCCCACTAGTATAGATGAGGTATTTGTACAAGCTACTCATCCAGAAGCTAGAGGAAAGAATGGAAATCCAGAAGTTGGGGGACCATCCCAACCCACTGTAAGAAAGAGCAAGGAGAAAAGAAAACAAAAGTGGAAAGAAAGGAAGGCTAACATTGCACAGAAAGCCAAAGCTTCATGCACTCACTATAAAAAGGAGGGGCATGATGATGAGAATTGTTGGATTCTGCATCCAGAGCTGAGACCTAAGAAGTCTGAGGGCAAGAAGAAGAAGACAGCTACAACTATTCAAAAAGATTTGCGGTCAGACTCAGGAGATGAAACAACTATTCTGGCCAAAGGTATAAAAGGTAAGAATTCTGAATCATCTACTAGTAATTCTACTCAATCTGTTATTGATGAAGAAAAGGAGAGAAAAAAACATGAGCTTTCCCATATTCGAGTTATTTCCAAAAATCAAAAGATTGATACTTTGTTTGATAGTGGCTCACAAGTAAATTTGATTTCTGAAGCAATTGTAAAGAAATTAGGATTAGCAACTACATCTCACAAGAAACCATACCCATTAGGATGGTTGAATGATAAAGCACAACTACAAGTGACTAGATAGTGCAAACTCAAGTTTTCTTTTGGGTCAACATTTGTAGATGAGGTTGAGTTAGACATAATTCCTTTGGATATATGTGGAATTGTTTTAGGAAGTCCTTACTTGTATGATAGAAAGGCTATTTTCTATAGAGCCGAGAACAAGTATCTACTTGTTAAAAATGGAATCGAATACTTTGTAAGAGCTCATAAGCTCAAGAATAATTATACTCTCATAAACTTAGGACAGATGAAAAGAATGATAAATTCATGCTAAAAATTCTTACTAATGGTTGCAAAGGAAAAGAAACCTGATAAAACCAATGTATTTGAGGGTTGTAATGCTGTTCAACAAGCTAGTATAGAAAAGGTTGTTTCAGAGTATGATGTCTTGTTTCAAGAACCTAAAGATCTGCCACCCAAAAAGGGAATAGTACATGATATTATTTTGCAACAAGATGTTCCCTTGCCTAATATTGGGATGTATAGGTTGTCTGCTTTAGAGAATGTTGAAATCAAGAAGCAGGTGCAGAAGTTGCTCGAGAAGGGCTTCATCAAGCCTAGCACATCACCATGTGGGTCACCAATCATTTTGGTGAGAAAGAAAGATGGCTCTTGGAGAATGTGCATTGATTACCGAGCACTGAATAAGATAACAATAAAAATTTGTTATCCCCTTCCTCGTATAGATGATCTTTTAGATCAATTGAAGGAAGCTATTTATTTCACCAAGCTGGATTAGCACAATGGATACCATCAGGTCAGAGTTGCAGAGCAAGATGCAAGGAAGACTACTTTCAAAATGAAGCAGGGATTGTATGAATGGCTGGTTATGCCTTTTGGCTTAACTAATGCTTCTGCTACTTTCATGAGATTAATGAATGATGTACTCAAACATTTTCTTGTTGATTTTGTTATTGTGTATCTGGATGACATTCTAATTTTTAGTAAAACGTGGGAAGAACATTTAAAGCATGTTAAGCAGACATTAGATGTTTTGAACAGAGAAAAACTTTATGTTAAACTCTCAAAATGTGAATTTGGCAAAAAATCTCTAAACTACTTGGGTCATATAGTAGGGGGAGGTGAATTAAAAATATATCCCTCTAAAGTGGTAGTCATTGTGAACTGGCCTAAACCCAGGTCTGCTACAGAAGTGAGAAGCTTCTTAGGAGCAACACAATATTGGAGGAAGTTTATTTCTAATTTCTCCTCGATTGCAGCTCCCTTACATGCTTTAATAGGATTGAATAAGGTGTTTCAGTGGGGAGGCAAACATCAGAAAGCCTTCAACACCTTGAAAGAGAGAATTAGTACAACACATGTACTAGCACTGCCAGATTTACAAAGACCATTTGAGATCCAAACTGATGCCAGTGACTATGCCATGGGAGCAGTGTTTACACAACATGATAAACCCATATTTTATCATTCTAAGACATTTAATCCTGCAGTAGTTAACTATCCTACATATGATAAAGAATTTTATGCATTAGTTCAGAGTGTGAAAAAGTGGAAACATTATTTAATGGGCAAAGAGACAGTAATACATACTGATCATCAGCCACAACAATATCTACACTCCCAAACTAATTTCCAGCAATCAAGACATTACAGATGGATGGGTTTTCTACAACAGTTTCATTTGGTCATAAAATATAAAAAGTACATACATAAAAAGGTTGTAGACATGTTATCTAGACCCATTATAAATGCATCCACCATACTTAAGCATAATTCTGTGCTACATGAAAGTTACATAGAACAATATGATCAGGATATGGACTTTAAATATGTATATGCAACTTTGAGTCAAGGCAAAAGAGTAGAAGAATTGGACTATCATATGAAGGACCGACTCTTATACCATTGTGGGAAACTATGCATTCCACAAACCAAGAGAGTAAAGATAATTAGGGAAGCACACACTTCTCTAATATCAGGTCACTTTGGGGTAAGTAAAACAGTTGCACAGCTGCAAAGGTTCTGCTATTGGCCGAAAATGAATGAGACAGTTTCTAGATATGTAAGAGGGTGTGCCATGTGTGCTAAAAGTAAACCCATCAACAAAAAACTAGGCTTGTACACTCCATTGCCAGTTCCTTCTCACCCTTGGGAAAGTGTTTCCATGGATTTTGTTGGAGGATTGCCTAAATTTAGGAAAGGTTATGATTATCTATATGTTGTTGTGGATAGGTTCAACAAAATGTGTATTTTGATACCTTGTAGTAAACAGATCACAGCTGAACAGACTGCAAAATTGTTCTTTGAACATGTATGGGTTCATTTTGAATTACCCACTTCCATTGTATCTGATCGAGACACCCAATTTGTGGGGATGTTTTGGTCAAGTCTGTGGACACTGATGGACACCAAGTTGAAGAAAAGCACAAATTTTCATCCACAAACAGATGGCTAGACAAAAGTAGTAAATAGGACAATGATCTAGTTACTGAGAGGTTATTGCAGCAAACATCCTAAGCTTTGGGATGAACACTTGTGTTATGTGCAGCATGCTTACAATAGAGCCGAGAACTCTTCTACACAGAGATCTCCTTTTGAGACCTATTTTGGTTTCACACCAAGGTCTCCTTTGGATTTTGTCTTTGGTAAAGATACCAAGGTTGCTGGACACAGTGATGTGGACAAGGCAACTAGGTTCATTGAACAGATCCAGGAGATCCACCAGGCAGTATAAGAATAGATGGAAAAGAGCTAGGCCAAGTACAAGGCTAGGCATGACAAGCATCGAATGGAGCATAGTTTTCAGGTTGGAGACCAAGTCTGGCTGTATATCAGCAAGGACAGGATGCAAGGTGAAGGTAGAAAGCTAAATCCTATCAGATATGGACCTTTTAGGATACTTGATAAGATTGGGAAAATTCTTTTTGCCTTGATTTACCAGCGTACATGCTCATCTACTTAGTTGTATATGCATATTCTTGAGATTGTTTGAACCTTAAATGATTGAGGACGCCGAAGAGCAGAGTCAATTGCCTTCTATCGATGACCTGTTACCTGAATATCTCAATGAGTTGCAGGAAGACACAGTGCTGGACAGGAAGGTAAGGATGACGCACAAGGGAAATGTAGAGTACCTTAGGATTGGGCTCAAAGGTTGAAAGCTGAGCAGCGCAAAGTGGATTGAGATTAGACAAGTGAAGAAACAGTATCCTCACTTAGTCGATGCTTGAAAACCAACTTTTGGTGGTCTAAAAGCTTTTTCAGTGGGAAGGCCGCGATCCGAATTGGATCCATAGAAGACTATAAAAGAACCATGATTGTATCAGGTTGGAAAAAATCTCTAAAGAATCCAAAACATCGATAAAAGACTCCCTGAACCAGTGGCAATGGCAGCCAGCGTGGAACGACGAGGACCTCGGTCAAAGCGTGCTGACCGAGGCCCTTGGAGACTGTGTGGGAGGTCAAAGTAGCCACTGGGAGCCCCAGATCAGGAAACAGAGGTGGATTTTGATGTGTGATCATCACTGAGAAAACAAGGCCGAAATGGAAGAAGCTTGAGCACTCAGTCAAGTTGGGACTGGAGGACCATGGGCGGAAAAGGAAAAAGAGCTAAACGTACAAGCCAGGACCGGTATTCTGGAAAAATCAACGGTTTTCATCGGGGAACCCATGAACGGTAAGAGGTTTTGGACGAGAGTGGAACGATTCCATACATCAATCGATGCGTGGCAAGTGGAGGTGAGAGAAAACCATCGTTGATCGTGTGCTATCGATCGAGCAAGTCAACCACGCGAAACGCGCATATGGCATCGGATCTAGAGGGCTCAGATTAGATGGCTGAGATCACGCCCGATGGAGTAAGCGGAATCGACAAGGGAATAAGCCACATTTTAGAAGGGATTTGGAATCCATTTTGACTGCCACGATGGAGGAAAGATTCATCCACGATGTAACTGAAGAAAGGAATCGACAAAGTATGCTGGCACCATTTAGAAGAGGACAAGTGGCCACTCCCTGAGCATTCATGAGGATGTCGAACCAGGAGCTCCAAGCGCAACTGCAGAAGGTGAAGAGATAGAGGCGGAAGAGGAACCAAACATGCATAGAGTTTGAATGGCTAAAGCCATGAACAGAGACAGTCGAATCAAAAGCAGAAGTAAGGTAGCAAGAGTCGAGAGATGAAGAAGTGGAATAGTGAACCCAGAGAGGAGGACTAAACACAGAGAATAGTAAAGCAAAGCAGGAGAGGAAAGAGGGCTAAGTTGACTAGAGGCAGCATCGAGCACCAAAGGCTTGAGAGATCCGAGACGTCCTAGAGAGGATCTGTCTGGGCTGAGAACCACATTGGGCTCTCCCCTATAGACCAGAAGGTCACAGAGCTGGTAGGAAGAAGAAGTCTGTGTACTCAAGTGGCTTGGGGAATCCAAGAACCACCCTGCCAAGAAAAACTTGCTTCAGGAGAACGCACATTGAGTCCCTGTATTGTAATTTCTCTGCTTAAAGGCACAATAAAATAAGGTCACCACTGAAAGCTGGACCAGAGATGTAGCCCTGGAGAACATGGTGAACTCCTTATTAAAATTTCTTGTGTCTTTATGTTTGCTTAATGTATTTCTCTACTGTATTTCCATTTTATTGTCTGTGTATTGGCAATATGATCGATCCATTGTTTCAATAACACAGAACACACACACCAACACATGAGTCTGTAATACCTTGGTTTAATAAATCTTTACTAGATGTCGCTCATAAGGTGAATATCAGATCAGATAAGATTGAACAAGGTGTTTCAGTGGGGAGGCAAACATCAGAAATCCTTCTACACCTTGAAAGAAAAGATTAGTACAACACCTGTACTAGCACTACCTGATCTTCAAAGACCATTTGAGATCCAAATAGATGCCAGTGACTATGCCATGGGAGTAGTGTTGACACAGCATAGTAAACCCATATGTTATCATTCTGAGACATTCAATTCTGTAGTAGTTAACTATCCTACATATGATAAAGAATTGTATGCAGTAGTTTAGAGTGTAAAAAAGTGGAAACGTTACTTAATGGGGAAAGAGATAGTAATACATACTGATCATCAACCACTTCAATATCTACACTCCCAAACTAAGTTGCAGCAATCGAGACATTACAGATGGATGGGTTTTCTATAACAGTTTCATTTAGTCATCAGATATAAAAAGGGCATACATAATAAAGTTGCAAACGTGCTATCTAGACCCATTATAAGTGCATCTACTATACTTAAGCATAATTCTATGTTACATGAAAGTTACATTGAACAATATGCTCAAGACATAGACTTTAAAGATGTAAATGTAACTTTAAGTCAAGGCAAAAGAGTGGAAGAATTGGACTATCATGTAAAGAACTGACTCTTATACCATTGTGGGAAGTTATGCATTCCACAAACTGAGAGAGTAAAGATAATTAGAGAAGCACACACTTCTCTAATATCAAGTCACTTTTGGGTAAGTAAAACAGTTGCTCAACTGTAAAGATTTTGTTATTGGCCAAAAATGAATTAGTAGGTTTCTAGATATCTGAGAGGATGTACTATTCGTGCTAAAAGCAAGCCCAACAATAGAAAACTAGGCTTGTACACTCCACTACCCGTTCCTTCTCACCCTTGGGAAAGTGTTTCCATGGATTTTGTTGGAGGACTGCCTAGATCTAGGAAAGGTCATGATGGTCATGATTATCTATATGTTGTTGTGGATAGGTTCAACAAAATGTGTATATTGATACCTTGTAATAAACAGATTACAGCTGAACGAACTACAAAATTGTTCTTTGAACATGTATGGGTTCATTTTCGATTACCCACTTCCATTGTATCTGATCGAGACACCCGATTTATGGGGAAGTTTTGGTGAAGTCTGTGGGAACTAATGGACACCAAACTGAATAAGAGCACAACTTTTCATCCACAAACTGATGGCCAGACAGAAGTAGTTAACAAGACAGTGATCCAGTTACTCAAAGTATATTGCAGCAAACATCCTAAGCTTTGGGATGAACATTTGTGTTATGTGCAACATGCTTACAACAGAGAAAAAAATTCGTCTACAAAAAGATCTCCTTTTGAGACCTGTTTCAGTTTCACACCAAGGTCTCCTTTGGATTTTGTCTTTGGTAAAGATACCACAGTTGAGGGACATAGTGATGTGGACAACGCAACTAGGTTCACTGAACAAATTCAGGAGATCCACCAGGCAGTACAGGAACAACTGGAAAAGAGCCAAGCCAAATATAAGGCAAGGCATGACAAGCATCGGATGGAGCATAGTTTTCAAGTTGGTGACCAAGTCTGGCTGTACATCAGCATGGACAAGATGCAAGGTGAAGTTAAAAAGCTAAAGCCTATTAGGTATGGACCTTTCAAGATACTTGAAAAGATTGGGGAAAATGATTTTCGCCTTGATCTACCAGCTTACAAGCACATCTACTCAATCGTAAATGTAGATTTCTTGAGGTTGTTTGAACCTTGACTAATTGAGGATCCCGAAGAGCAGAGTTAGTTTCCTTATATTGATGACCTGCTACCTGAATATCTTAATGAATTGCAGGAGGACACAGTTTTGGACAGGAAGGTGAGGACGATGCGCAGGAGAGATGTTGAGTACCTCAGAATTGGGCTCAAAGGTTCAAAGCCAAGCAGTGCAAAGTGGATCGAGATTGGACAAGTGAGACAGTTGTACCCTCACTTAGTCGATGCTTGAAAACCAAGTCTTGTGTGGTCGAAAAGCTTTTTTAGTGGGAAGACCATGATCTGAATTGGATCCATGTAGAATAATCAAAGTGCCATGACTCTATCAAATCAGGGAAAAACTTCAAATTCAAGAGAACAGAGCGATCAAGAAGACCTCTAAACAGTGGCAGTTGGCAATGCCCATGGATACCGCACAGGAGGCGAAACTAGCACTTAGGAAGCCTGGATCGGGAAAAGGAGGTAGTTTCTGATGTGCATCGCTAGGAAAAACCCCTCGAGAAGGAAAGCCCTGAAGTGCTCGGTCACATGGAAGCTAGGAAAACCATGGGGAAAAATGCTAAAGGCTAAAGGTGGGATCCGCGCTCCAAAAATGGCGGCATTTATCGGGGGCACCCTTGGGTGGTAAGCGGAATTGGAGAAAAACGAGCTATTCCATTCAGCGCTCGACGCATGGCAAGTGGAGCAGATAGAAAATCATCACTCATTTCATGCTAACAGTCGAGCAAGTCAACCGTTCGAAATGAGCGAATGGCATCAGATCTAGGGGCTCTAGATCTAATGGCTGACATAGCGCCCGATGGAGAAACCAGAATTGATAGGGGATTGATCTGTGATGTATAAGGATTTAAGGCCTGATTTGACTGTTGAGGTGGCAGATGAGTCATTTCCCAACGTAACCAAAGAACGGAACCGACGAGAAAAAGTTGGCGCAGTTCACAAGAGGACAAGTGGCCACTCCCTATGAGTCATTGATGATGACGTAGAGACAGGGAACTCCAAGCGAGCAACAACAGGCGATCCGATGGGGGTAGAAGAGGAAATGAGTAGTCATGAGAGCGATTAGCTTTAAAGCCATGAATAGATAGACAGAAAACACATAGAGAGAGAGAGAAAGGAGAACAGAGAACGAAGACAGAGAAAAGAAAAGACAGTGAAGCAAAGAGCAGAAGAGACAGAGAGTCAAGCTGACTTTTAGCATAAGGCAGCATCAAGCCATACTTGAGAGGGTTTGTTGGGGAACTGAGCACCACATTGTGTTCCTCCCATTGAAGACCAGAGAGGTCAAGAGCTGGTAAGGAAAAGAGTCTGTGCACTCTAGTGGCTTAGGGAATCTAAGAAACCACCCTGCCAAGTGATTCTGTTTCAGGAGACTCGGATTGAGCTCCTCATTGTAATTCTCTGCGTTAAAGACACAATAAAAGAAGGCCACCAGTAAAATATAGACTGGAGATGTAGCCCTAGAGGATAGGGTGAACTCCTTATTAATTTGTTGTGTTCTTGTCTTTGCTTATTGTGTTTCTCTTACTATTTTCTATTTCCAGTGTATGTGTATTTTGCAATCCGATCGATCCGTTTCCAAAGATAACATGGACACACACTGGCACATGAGTCTGTAATACCTCCATTCATTAATCAATTAACTGAGATCACTCAAGGGTGATTTTCAGATCAGAGGCACTCTTTCTTACAATTCTTCTTTTTTCCTTGGAGGACAGATTTGGAGGGAAATGTGCAGCCACTAGGTAATTGGCTACATCAGAAAACCATGGAGAGAGAACTAAAATAGAAAATAAATGCTCATACGGTAGCTGATCATCAACCATTTCTTCCTCACCTGCAGACAAAGAAACTCTAGCAAAACAATCTACAACTACATTTTCTCTACTCGAATTATTAATGATAGTTAGAACAATTTTTTGTAATAAAAGAAACCATCTAATAATTATTGCATTCACATTAGGCTTGTTTAATAACAACATGGTTAGTATGTAAAAAGGTTTGGTAACTAGTGATGTAGTGTCTAAATTTCTTCAAGGAATGGACAACAACTAGGAGTTCTTTTTTAGTTACAATATACTTCAATTTATCCTTGGACAAATTTTTTCTAATGAAGTAAATGGCATAAGGCAACTTGTCATATATATGGCCTAGCACTAATCCTATAGCTTTCTCATAGGCATCAACATGGATGTGAAAAGGAAGAACCCAATTTGGGCCTTGGAGTATGGGTACAGTAGTCAACTTGTCCTTTAAGGTTTCCAGGGCCTCTTAGCATCTTTTTGACTAGCAAAGTTAGAGTCCTTGGATAGTAGTCCAAAAAATGATGAGGCTACATTGTTGAAATCCTTAATGAATATCCTATAGTATCCATATAAGCCCAAGAAAATTCTCACACCCCTCTCCTTCTGAGAAGTAGGGACCCCCTTTATGATAGCAATTTTATTTGGGTCCAATTGTATTCCTTCCTAGGATATTTAGTGACCTACTCCAGTCCCTGCATTCATAAAGAACTCAAACTTCTCAATACCAAGGGATAGTTTCATTTCAATGCACTTATTTAATACTTTCCCCAATTTAGGGAGAGCCTCTAGGAAATCACACCCATAGGGAGTAAAATCATCCATATAGATTTCTATAGAGTCATGGACTAGCTCTATAAAGATGCTTAGAACTACCCTCTGAAAAGTGGTAGGGGAATTACATAATCCAAAAGGAAGGACCCTATAAGAAAAGGTACCCCAAGGACAAGTCAGGTAGGTGTTGGCTTAGTGGGTCCTGACCCAGGGTCAAAATTAATTTTTCGAAACAAATCCCTACACTACTGGCCCTTTCGACATCAGCCTGCGGAGCGCAAACTGAAGTCTCACCTGAAGCAGTATGGGTAGATGCTGGAACCAAGTTTCCACACCCAAAGATGAGCGTGATTTCATTTTATGCCCTAAACCTGCCTTCACGCTGATCGATATGCCTTTAGGGATTATCGATATAACTTTCCTTAGTCAGATTCTATGCCTTTGCGAATGTTCACAACTGTCTTTCACGGACCCTAAATAGGTGAATACCCCACTTACATGCCTCTGTTATTACTCATAACTCCATATTTTCCCAGATCGGCTTAAGTGTTCAATAACTTTAACATGCAACAAGATATTCTTCGTGTAAACAATTATTATCACTTGCGTTCATCTGACAATATAAATCATGTAAAATCGCACATCAAAACAATATTAATTAATAAACCCATCATTCATCATAACATAATAGTGCATTCATTCATAATAGAAGGAAATAGATAAAAACATGAATTTTTGGAATAATCTATTTATTAATACTTCAGTTCCTCTTATAGACTCAAGACTTCCCTGCGCACTCAATTGCAAACTCTACTCTAGGCCTCTGGACACACAGCTATAGAGCCTCTCCTCTACTTTAAGACTTCTTCACTCTTTCTTCTATTGATCCATTACATTCATTGATATCTAACTCTTCTGCCTTAGACTCTCTAAGACTCTCCTTTTTATACAATCCCATGGTCCATGGACCATGGGCAGATCTACTAAATCCGTCACAACTTACATAAAACAAGGGTAAAACCCTTTATGACACTTTACTATCTACGCGCTTCACTACCACAACTTGTGGAGACTTTACACTTTTTACAATAAAACTTGCACTTTTTGCCCCAAAACTTGGGCTTTTTCCCCCAAAATTGGCCCTAAGGGACCCTGTCCCAACAGGCCCCCAACACAAATATTGTGACTTGCCCCTGAGTCACTCTGCTAGCATGAAGATCTTAATGTGGAGACATCCTAGGTCTACTTGTTCCATTTCTACTTCAGTCGTACTCTGCACGGCTTCATGTTTGATCTGCTCCACTAGTTGCTCTGTTGCTAGTCGTGCGTTGTCTTCCTTGATATCTTGCTATGTTCTCTACACGATTGGTAACTTTTCCTCAATGGTGGTAGAGATAACGTAAGCCTCGTCCATCCAAGGCCTCAATCTGGCCTTGAGGACTACCTCTTTCCTTTGCACTGCATCCACCTGTTCAAGCAACTATTTTTCCTCATGTAGCTTAGCCAATCATTGTGATATAGCAACGGTGTACACTATCACTCTTACTTCATCATACTATTACTACAATTCATGGGCTTCTGTGTTTAACCTCTATAGGTTAGGATCTTCCTGCAACCCTGTGACTAACTCCATGGACTGCTCGAAGAGCGCGGTGCAATCCCTCATTGCGATATCTACTGCTACAACTCCATCCTTCACAGCAACTTCACTTTGTTCTCCGACCTCTGGTGGGGTTGAAGGCTATGACTTCAACTCGAGTTCTGTTATCTTCAGGTTTAGTTCTAATGGAACCTTGGCCACTTATGCTTTTGAGTCGCGCACACCTGCAACCAACTTCTTAATCTTTGCATCCAACGGTGCTTCCTTTGGGATATGTAGTTCAGGGAGTGTTCTGCATGTCTTGGCCACCACAACTATAGTTTTCTCATTTTGCACTTTAAATTTATTCCATGCTTCCAGCGCTACTATTTTCTCCATGAACATCTATTCGTTGTTGACCTTATACTCATTGATCATGCTCAGTGCACACTACTCCCGAGCCTTAATCTCTACGATCACACTTGCTTTCAATGTGTGAAGGAACTCACTGGGGAGCGTGGCCATGTTGAGGCCCACATTCTTCAAAGTTTTGACAATAGCTTTGTTAGTAGGCGCCTCCATGTTCAAAGTTCCTTGAGGTAGTGCGACTGCCCGGAGATCCATTGAGCGAACCAGCTCTGCTGCTTGAGTGGTCCCTGGTGCCAAATTAGTTGAGGTAGCACTGCTCTATCTCACAGCTTCCTAGAGTCTAGTTGTTTGGATTTGCAGATCACATAGACTCATCTGTATGGTGCCTATTGTCTGCCTCTATTGCTACTCAAACTATTGTAGCAATCCCGCTGTTGTAAATCACACCTTATCACCAATATCATCCAAGTCACCCTCTATCAAGGTAATTGGATCTAGTGATGACTTAGAGGCTTTTGTCTTCTTGCACAGTCCTTCCTTTTCCTACTCCCTATATTTCTTCATTTGGAAGGGGGTGCTTTCCTGCTGGTCTCCACCACCCTACTATGATTGCTCTTCTTCCTTTCTTTGGGGAGAAGGAGGTTTTTGACTTCTGTTGGAGCCGCTCTCCTCCTATTCTGCCTATTCCTTCGTGGTGCTCTCCGCTTCTTCTCGGGTCTTCTCCTTGGTCTCCTTCTTCCTCTTCTCAGCCAATTGCTGAACCTTCAGTCTGGCCACTTCCTTTTTCTACTTCTCCATAGACTTGCTAGTCCTGACAACCAAATCAGATGTTGAATGTCAGTCTACTAGCCAACTTTTGAGGACCTCTACAATAGCGTCATATGTAGCCAAGTAGGGTAAGTCAAACCACTTCTGGTCTGGATCCTTCCACGCTCGGATATAACCATGATGGAAGTCCATTTTGAACTCTGCCTACCCAAATAGTTGCTAAAACATGGTTGGGGACAACCATAACTTTCGGTTGATGGCTGCATGGATGTTAGCCTCCATCAGTACCCAAAAGAATTTTTTTCTCTAACTCGCGTAGCGTCCTTTGTGGTCCATAGAGAGGAAAACATTGTTTCTTCTGGTAAATCTATCTTGATCGAGGGAACTGGTTGTCCTCCGACAACTCCCACGAAACCAGCACAATCGAGAGTAATAGCCATGAATAGTGAAAGGTCTTACTTTAGTCCTGTGCCTCTCTGTAGCTCGCGAGGAACTCCCTACACAGGTAGCACACCCAGATGAACCATATGCCCTTCGCACATTGAGATGCCAATGAGACCACTGGTGCAACATCTCGTCTGCCGAAAACTTCCTCATGACTTTGCCAGCCAAAATTTGATTGGAAACCTTCACTACAGGGTCAGTAATTCTAGTAATGGAATACCTGCGTGCTTCTTGACAAGTTTGAACTTGTCCTTCATCTTCTCAACGAGTTCGAATTCACTCGTATTTCCACCAAATGCTTTGGACGGATATAGTCCTGAATGAGGTATTAATGTGATCCAATGGATCAACATATCAGTGATGGGTATTGGCTCATTCAACCACAGGCACCTATCGTTTACCAAGAACAACAACTGCTTGATGAAAATTAGGTTTATCGGAGCATAGTGTTAGTGAGGCACCCATAGCAAGTTCAACAACCCTAACTTGTTAACTCTGTCAATCGATTCCACCCGCTCCAATGCAGTGACACCAAACTCTTTGTAGAACACCGTCCTCATGAAGGTGTCTGTGGCAAGGTGGGGGAACCACTTGAGGTCTGCCAAATCCCAATCTTCATGCTTCAGATGCGGGATTTGCACCAAGTGCGGACCTTCAAAGGGTAGGTTCTCTGGTAACAGGGTGTGTTAGGAGGAAATATCCCTCATCTAGGTCCTTCGGTACTTTACTTTGCCCTAGCGTGGAGGATATACTTTGGCAGTATAGAAATAGGGTCTACCCCCTCAATATCTATGTCTTTCGCGCCCTCCTCTCCCTCCAGATCTACCACTTTCCCCTTCTCTTTTGCACTCAAATTTTCTTTCCACTGCACCTGTGTAACTGCATGTTTCCTCGTTGACTTGTGCACTGCATCAGCTTCTTCTGCTTATCCTTCTTCGGCTTGGGGACCTCTCTTGTCGACATAGGCTTTGGCCTAGGCGACCTCGGTGCAATAGGCATTGTTGCGGGAACCTCCATACTCACAACCTGAGGGTCAACTCCCTAAGATGCAACAGTCTCTGCAGAACTTGCAGTTTCTACAGGACTTGTTCCTAACATGATGTTGCGGATAAGCTTTCTGTCTGACTTAGAATACTAAGTGAACATGGGGCATGCGAGAAAATCCGCAAAGAACTCATGGTTTATGCACAATAAACAACACAACTTAGAAATTCTCAGAATGCAAAGTTTTTCTCGTTGGATGACCACCTATAATTTATAGGTGAATTCAAATTCAAATCCCACCGTTCCCTCGAAAATCCCTACATAAATGTGAGATTGGCAGCATATTTCCAAATATTTCACTCTTGATTTCAGCGTTAAATGCCTTAAATGTCAGCTGCCCACTCCTCCTAACCGTCTTCTAGCAGTCAAATCATGAATAGTGACAGTAACGATCACTTTTTGGCTATGATATGCAGTCTCCAGCCCTATAGTGCAGCTCCATTCACGCTTCCTCTGGCACTGTGGCACCCTCTTGGTTCACACAAACCTCTCATTACGTAACTCTACAACCTGGGCAGTGTAGTTTATAGCCCCGTGCCTCCTTGCAGCTACCTGGAGCGCTAAGACTATGCTACCATCATGTAGTCATTAGGATAGATCCCTAGTGTATGGCTTCAATCAACTTCCATTTACCTTTCTCGAAAATGGATCTCCATTCAATTTCAAAAGCTGAACTGCTCCATGTTATAGACATTTTTGTGCCTTACAGCATAGAGCATGAAATGTCAATAATCTAAGGGATCCAAAGTCCCTAAACAAGTTGTTCTTACCCTTAGAGGAACAAGGTCAGCAAACCACAGCACTGCAAATCAGTTCTCCACTGAAAAACACTCAAAAACAGGTCAGTTTTGGGTCATTGCAGCTGCTCCACTAGGCATCTGCGCTGCATAGCAGGTACAACAAAGGCTACCTACGTTGCATAGCAAGTAGAACAAAGGCTACCTGCGTTGGGCGTACTTGGACATGTGGAGGAATCTTTTTCTCAAAGTGCCAGTGCCCAGGAAGCTTCTAAAAAGACACTTGATGATAAGATTCGCCTAATGATGAGTTAAGAGCTTCTAAAACTCCAAGTGGAAGACAGAAACTCCGAGTGAAGAACTGAAGAACAACTGGAGTTGAAGAGGACAACAAGTCACACATCAAGCTGACTTATCTTCACTCCAAAACTCTATATAAGGATCTCATCCCATGGGATCTAGAAGGCGGAATTTAGTGCAAAGAATTGTTGTTGGTTTACAGTTGTGAGCATTGGGTGATTGCTTGAGGGAGGTGAAGAAGAGATTTCTCTCCGTCGGGAAGGTGATGCTGGATTGGACCTCTCATGGTTGTATCACCGCCTGAACCTTACTTCCATATATTAATAAAGCATTTGAGGTTCTTCTATTCACATGTGTTTCAATGATGTATTGTCTTACTTGCGTATTTGATTTATGCTAATCCTTGAATCAGTTATGAATGCATGCCCCTTGTAGTTTCCTTTCTTTGTCTTGTTTGCAGGATCTCGTGTAGCTGGGCCCGTGAAAAGACTTGGAGCTGGGAGCAAGCGGCAATCAAAGGAGATTGGATGGACCATTTGCGCAAGACGTCGGTAAGTGGATCTCTTCCTTTTATCTCTTGCATGTCATAAAGAAGAAACTTTAGATAGCTTTGCTTTCAGCTGTTGCTAAGGAACTATCACCCTTAGAGTGGGTTAGGGTCATTCCGAGTTGGATACTTTCCCCCACAACAGACTGGCGACTCCGCTGGGGAGCGTGTCTTGTTGGTAGCTTGTGTTTCTTGCTATTCATTTCTTAAACAAAAGAGTATCGAATCGAACTGCATGCGAGTCCTTCGAATGCAAAGTAGAGGGCAGCTACTCTAGCCCAGTGCTGGGCCTGTTTATGATTTGAAGAGCAGATCCACAAGGACTCTTTTTAGCTCTTTGTGATATTTTTCATCTTCCTTTAATCATACTCTAGTGTATACTTGACTGACAGCCTCTAAGTTGGCCAAAAACCGCTCATTTTTGAGCAAACTGTGACCCGGAATCTGAGAGAGACGTGACTTGTCTCATCAGTGCAGCTGCCACAAAGGCTACCTGCACTGCAACGCAGGTCCCGAAGGGGCTACCTGCGCTGCATCTCAAATTGACAGTGCAGCACCTGCGCTGATCCAGTTTTGCCTTGTGCAACTGGGATTCCCCACTGTCTGTTGCCCAGTTTTCAGTATTGTTTTTGCAGCCTGTTGTCAACCTGTATACCCAGCTGAAACCACTTCTCTTTGCCTTCATTCTGCCTCAGTTGAATGAAGAAACCGTGATTGTTCTTATTGTATTTCTTGCTGTCATTCACAGTTTCCCATAGCGAAAGTGAACTAGTCTTGTTATGACCTCTTAAATCTAGACCTGTGAGAAAGTGTCGTTGTGATTCTAAGAGCTAGTTTATTGTTGTTCATAGCTGCTTGAGCATTTGCTTTCGTTATATGGTTCGAATTTCAGTATTTCTTGTGTTGAAACGAGTGAATCTTAAGGTGTTCTTTTGATTATTGGACAAAAACTTGTTTTCTTTCACTTGAAATTGAATTCGAAATTATACAACAACTTTCTTTTTGTAATGCATCAACATTAAGGAAGAAGAAAAGAAATACTTGCATTGTGCATGTGCATTTTGACAGTTTGCATGTCGATTTAGGAAAAGTGCATCAGTGTGTGCTCTATGATCTGTTTGAAAAGATGATGTCTTTCTTTTCCTTCAGTAGTTAAGGTTTTCATAAGTTGAAAGAATTGAAAAAGCTTGCTTATCATTCTTAGACTGCATTTAGGAGTCGTATCATACATCACGTGGTGATCCGTAAAGGCAAACTGCTAAGCAAGATCAACCTAAAAAGAACTAAATTTATCTAACAACGCTTTGAAACATAACGAAACACAGTAGAGGTCTAGGTAGAGACGTGAACCGGCGTCGTTAAACATAGTGACTGTTGATCTCTACGAAGGTGGGTGATTCCTCCTGAGGGACGATAGCACTAATACGGACTTGTGCCCCCGCGTACCGTCGCGTATATTGGGGGACCCCTATAGGAACAAAGCCTTTATCCATAGGAAGCCGTGTCGGCCGCCCTACTGATCGCGATGCAGTGAACACAGCATTCACGAAGATCGACCACTCGTACCGTAAAACGTATTCTGTGGTTTCGCGAAAGGTTTGGCACACCCTTGCCTAGAACTCCAAAGTAGTTTCTTTTGGCCTTTTTCAAACTCTATAACTGAAAAAGTCCATCCGAGCATTTGTCACTTCTGGCTCGTTAATACATCGAAGGAGACTAGAGTCATCTTTAGCTTTTTCTCGACTCTTAAAACATGAAAAAGCAAGTTGTGTCTTAAAAGCGTCTAAAATTAATTCAATTCGAAAACACATTTTACCCTGTGCATTTTTGGTTGATCAAGTAATCCGCAATCGTGGAAGAAAGTCAATCGATGAACCGTCGTTCGCGGAGGAACACGAGACAAACGTCTTTGTCCCCGGAATCGAAAACAACCCGGGAAAAGCGACCTCGTTCAACTGGTTCCAAATCTCCTGTCAAAGTTAGAACAAGTGTTCCAACGACATCTGAGGTTCCAGTTACTCCAAACATTTCTGGAAACCCTGCCCCTATTGAAGAAGTTCAACAGCCCCAGAAGGACAGTAACAATGATCCTAGTCTGAAAGCAAATACTTGTGTTACTGAATCAGGTCCATCAGTGATCGGTTCAGAGAGTCTTGCTCCTCAAACAACTGTCGCTGTTGAAACAACCCCTTCTTCGGCACCAGAGATATTCTATGGACCTGACGGTCTTCCTCTTCCACCCGGTCTGATCGCAATAGAAGAGATTGTAGAAGATCTGCAAGCAACTACTCCAACACATTTTGGAGCAGGGATCACTCTACTTCCTACTGCATCAGAAGCTAGCATATCACCCAGAGAAGTTCCTGAAGAATCACTAGGCAATCTTTTGGATAGACTAAAAATGTCTGAACAACCGTCGACATCTAGGACTGTGCCAAGTGACACAACGACAGCAGAACTACCTGCAGTCATTCCGACAATGTTCGCCGGTACACCATCTGTCCCTAACTCTCAACAGCCGGAGGGGGTCCCTTCGGGGGCCATGACGACAGTATGGTCTGTTCCTATTTGTTCTCCCGGGATAATACCCGGTAACTCCTATGTTGGAACTCAACAAATCGATCCTTTCGGGAATCCATTTGGACAACCCGGTCCTCGAGGTGTAATAAATCCTCTCGGTTCCGGACCACCACCGTATGGGGGGCAATATGCTTTCTCATTACCTCCTCCGGGAGGTTACCCATACGAGAGTTCACAACCATGCCCAAGTTATACTGGAATAACTACCAGTGGTTGGATACCTATGCTGCCCCAGCAACCAAGAGTTGTGTATTCTATGCAACAACAGATGCCTGTAACGAACATCCCGACGACACCAGCTATTGTGACTGTGTCGCAAGTTCAAACAATACCTGTTGCATGTCAACCTCAGTTTTCTCAGGTTGTAATGCAACAACCCTTTGACCCTGCAGCTCAACCACAATCACCAACTCGCGGAGCAACACAAGCACAAGCGGGTACCCTTACCCCTAATCTTGGCCCAATGGTAAGCATAGCACAACAACCAATGGCGTCACAACCATGGTTAGTGCAGTATCAACAACCGCAGTTCCAGCAAGTGTACCAAGGTACCGAGCAGCAGATTTTTGCGAACAATGGACAACCATACTTACAGTACGGTCAAAACCAACCACTATATAGTGGAGTAGTCCATCAACCGTATCAATCATATCAGCATCAATTACATTATGCTGGTATGCAAAGGCCAACTGCTCAGGCAATTCCGTCATACCCTGGGTAGGCTTCACCTAACTTGAGTCAGCAGCTGCCATTCGTGGCAACTCTGGAGTTACCCGATCTACATCGGTTGACAAACGATCCTATCGCCTACGCCCCTTGGTGGCCCATGATTCCTCACAAACTTCCATCGGACATTCCTAAATTCAATGGAAATCCAGGTGAAGACCCGTCGAATCACGTCATGACCTTTCATCTGTGGTGTTCATCGAACACCCTGAACGATGATTCGATAAGACTTCACCTCTTCCAGAGGACATTGACAGGTCCGGCGGCTAAATGGTATATAGAATTGCCAAGAGCCTCTTTCGACAATTTCAGCTCCTTAGCCACGACTTTCTTAACCCATTTTCAATTACCAATCAGGTATGAAACAGGAACCGAAATACTGACCAACTTCAAGCAGACGACAGCTACTCACATATCTGATCATATACATGAGTGGCGTCGTCGACGAAGGATGGTGAAAACATACGTTCCTGATCAGCTATTAGCCGAATGGTTTATAAAGTCATTACTTCCAGCTATAACGGAAGATGTGGCCAAGGGGGGAGTCGTAACCGAGGAGCAAGTCATTGCTCGTGCTCAATATTTAGACTTAGTATATACTCAGTCTGGCACACTCTACGACAAAATACCTGATGCCCCCAGACCTGAATTTTCAATTCCTCCCCCTCCTAAATCGAATATTGACTCTCATGCCGGAGATGGCGTGATTGGCACTGCAAGCGCGAAGTCGAAAAAGGCTTCACCTCAGAAAGCCCGTAAGACTTCAGATCGAAATGCCCATGAAGAGATTCTTGCTTCGGAAGTAAATGCCATATCAGCAGATAAAGGCAAAGAAACCAATCAACCAGGAAGCAAGAAGAAGCAAAACAAAGGGAAGAAGAAGCAACAGGATGATCCATCACCTGAAAAAACTTCTTCGAACTCTCCTGAGAAAGGGAAAAAGAAATGGTCCTGTTCGATATGTGACGAAGATCACAAGACAACAGAATGTCCATACAAAGCTGAGCTCAAGAGATTCTTTAAGAGTCCAAAGAACCCAGCTGTATTGACAGATCCTTTTCCCAAACCAGGTCAAAATATGGTTGATAGTGGAAATGCTTCCCCGTCGCAAGTGCTAATGTTATCGATCTCCAAGCAGCAAAATGATGCTTTGATTTCGACAAGGAGCAAAGATTACGGGAATCCGCAACTGTCAAATGAAAAAGGTAAAGATCAACCTAGTAGTTCGACAACGACTTCGTCAGAAGTTGTCCCACCCATAATGCCAGAATTAACGATAAAACCACCTAAGGGTGTAGTACACAAGTCGACGTTTAATCCTCGTGCCAGAGCGGCACAACATTATAACATAGTAGAAGATTTGGCTCAATCGCCATCCGCTATGTCGACTCTAGAAGTACTACAAAATTGTCCATCCCAGAGGCAGGCATTGTTATCGGCAATAGGGGGGGTTGATCCTAAGGATTCCAATCTTGTGTCCTTTGATCACAAAGGGTATGACCCTCAGTTACCAGCTCAGCTAGCTTTCCTGATTCAAGTAAAGGCCCTCAACAAAACTGTTCACAGAACAATTATTGACGAGGGAGCATCGACATGTATTATGTCGATGAGCTGCTGGAAAACGCTAGGGTCACCAACCTTGTCGAGATCTTCGACAACACTAAAGGCTTTCGACGGTAGGACATATACCCCTTACGGTATCCTAAGTAACTTGAAAGTTGAACTAGGTGGAAAAACAGTAGAGATTGATGTTGAAGTCATAGATGGAAATCTGGATTACAACATCCTACTGGGAAGACCATGGATTTATGCCATGGCAGCTGTAGTGTCGACTTATTTTAGGAAGATCGCATTCTCGTTTGAAGGAGGGATTACGGTCGTCGACCAACAGAACTTCCTCCTTAATGGTTCACAAGTTACGGGAAGAATTCCCATGATCCATGAGAGCAACCATTCAATTCAAGATATAAGAGTAGGCCTGTTGAAAGACCCCACGATGATGGGGACTTTCTCGCTACCAAATCATATGTACATAGGAAATGTACCATTGGTGGCTACCTGCAACATGATATCTTCCACGACGGTCGCAAAAGACAAAGTCGTCATGGATCGGGCAATGGTGTTACACCCGAGCCCAATCGAAATATTGTAGCAATCAATGTTTCAGGAATGGGAGGCGAGCCCAAATCAATGCTCGTCAAGCATGTGGGTAGATAGGTCAGGAGAATATGGAACCCCTTTGGATCCTTGGTCACGAGTTCATGCAAGTGATGAAGGAATCCTGCAGTCAATGATGATTGAGGGGGCACCATGGGATGATAACCACCATCGTTCCCTTCCAAAGGAAGATACTCAAGGCGACCTGTATCACCCTTCAGTATTTGAATTCCTAACAAATACTGTAAATACGGTGGATTCCGAGAGAAACCTATCCAATATAGAAGAGACTATAGCCATAAATATCTCAACCAAAACAGACATTGTAGAGAATATTTATGTCGGCAAAGGTTGTTCCCCTTTAGAACAAGAAATATATAAAGCTCTTTTCCGCGAATTTAGAGATGTCTTTGCTTGGTCATATGATGAAATGCCAGGCATTGACTCGAGTATCGTTGAACATGAAATTAAAATGTATCCTAATGTCAAACCAGTAAGACAACGGCTTCGGCAGGTACACCCCAAGAAAGCCGTTGCTATTAAGGCAGAAGTTGAAAAACTCCTCCATGCTGGTTTCATCTACCCGGTTCCTCTAACCGATTGGGTATCGAATATTGTCCCAGTTATGAAAAAACAAGGAACAATACGAGTGTGCGTCGATTATAGGGATGTAAATCAAGCTTGTCCAAAGGACAACTACCCTACACCCTTCATCGACCAGATAATTGATGAATGCGCCGGATGTGAAATCTTTTCGTTTATGGACGGATTTTCCGGGTATAATCAAATTAATATCCGCCCACAGGACCAGTCAAAGACTGCATTTATTTGTCCGTGGGGCACATTCGCTTATCGAAAATTACCCTTTGGTTTAAAGAACGCAGGGGCGACATTTCAGAGAGCAATGAATTATGCTTTCCATGACATCAAGAACATCGTTCAACCTTATCTCGACGATCTTCCGGCTCATTCGCAAAAGCGGACTGATCATCCGCATCATTTAAGAGCATATTTCTACGTTGCCGACACTACAAGATAAGACTCAATCCGCACAAATGTATGTTTTGCGTCGGTTCTGGTCGTTTACTTGGCTTTATAGTCTCCAAGGATGGGATTCGTCTCGACCCCTGCAAGGTGCAGGCAATCATTAATTTGCCTCCACCTTCGAACTTGCTTCAGATTCAGAAACTCCAAGGGAAAGCAAACTTTCTGAGGAGGTTCATTCCAAATTACGCAGAACTTGCTAAAGGTTATACCCGTCTCCTGAAAAAGGATGTACCTTTCGTCTAGGACCAGGTTGCACAAGCTTCCTTTGATGCTTTGAAAGAAGCACTAGTCAAAGCATCATTAATGTACGCCCCAGACTATCTAAGGGATTTTAACCTGTATCTGGCTGCAGCAGATACGACCATTGCAATGGTTTTAGTTCAAGAAGTCGATGGAATTGAACACCCTATATATTATTTAAGTAAAAACTTAAATGATACGGAAAGTAGATATTCTCATGTTGAAAAGTTGGCATTAGCAGCTATTCAAGCGATTCAAAGATTTCGACATTATGTCCTCTTTAGGAAGACCACCGTATTGTCAGATTGCAACCCCATGACTTATATACTGTCGCGATAGTTGCTTGGGGGCAAATATTCAAAGTGGATAGCTATCCTTCAAGAGTTTGATCTGGAATTTGTGAAATCCAAATCAAAGAAAGCTTTAGTTTTCGCAGAATTATTATGCGATCTCCCGTCATCGTACAACGATGAAACGTCCAAAGAATCGATCGTGGACGAAAGTTTGTTTCTGATATCAGCAAGTGATGAGTGGTATGGAGATATAATAGTTTGTCTCCAAACCCAAAAGTTTCGGCCAGACACCTCTCACTCAGAACGAAAACGCATTCGATACCAAGCAAAAGACTACATGATCGTCGGTGATACGCTTTACCGTCGTGGTGGCGATACGGTCCTGAGAAGGTGTCTAACCCATGAGGAAGCCGAAAAAGCCCTAAATGAATGTCATTTAGGCACCTGTGGGGGGCATCAATCTGGATATGCTACAGCACAAAGAATCTTACGAGCAGGATACTTCTGGCCAACCATGTTCAAAGATTGCATAACTGCAGTTAGAATTTGCCATGCATGTCAGATTTTTGATAGCAAAAACAGAGACCCCCCGCTCCTTTACAGCCAATAATAGCTGTGGGGCCTTTCGCCAAATGGGGCATCGATTTCATGCAATGTAACCCCACCTCGACCGGGGGGCATGGGTATATTATAGTCGCGGTTGACTATTTTACCAAATGGGCCGAGGCGATGCCTACATTGGATAACACTGGTGAAACAGCAGCCCTATTCTTTTTTAATCATGTGGTCGCTAGATTCGGCGTGCCACAGGCCATAGTGACAGATCATGGATCGCATTTTCGCAATCACATGATGGTTGAATTAACTGCCAAACTAGGATTGTCTCACGACAGCTCTACTCCGTACTATCTGCAAGCTAACGGACAAGTTGAAGCGATCAACAAGGTCCTGAAGCGCATGCTGCAAAGGATGGTGGGGGTTCACAAAAGAAGATGGCATTTGATCCTGTACTCAGCTTTGTGGGCCTACCGAACATCGGTAAGGAATGCCACTGGGTTCACACCGTTTCAACTGGTGTATGGCCTGGAGGCGATCCTACCAATCCAGTGTGAAATTTCGTCCCTTAAACTCGCAATTGATCTCCTCCCTGGAACCTTAGAAGAAGAATCTCGTTTCTTGGAGTTAATCTAGTTGGATGAAACCCGTCGTGATGCCGCTTTGGCTAACGAAGCCCATAAGAAACAAGTCAAGGCGCAGTTCGACAAAAATGTCAAACCTCGTGTCTTCTCAGAAGGGGATTTGGTCTTGCTTTATGACCAAGAATCCGATAAATTGGGAGCTGGGAAATTCAAGTCCTTATGGATGGGCCCTTATATTGTTAAAAGTGTATTAGCAAAAGGTGCCTACGAGTTGGTAGATTATGACGGAGTTCCACTGGCGCAACCCCGCAACGGGTTGTACCTTAAGCGTTACTATGCCTAATAGTAACCTGTATGCTTTTGTTACATTTTTGTTTTCGCTAAAGCGTTTGTTCCGGTTTAAGTAATCCGCTTTTTACACTTATTGCATATGTCAAATCCATTGGAACCGTGGGTTGGATATGCTGACGGAGCGAGTCGTATTTCGAGGAACCTATCCTCTGCAGCATGGGCCATTTTTAACCCAAGCGGCGAGTTAGTGAGTTTCAGGGGGGTATGTATTGGTCAATCAACAAATAATATCGCTGAGTATAGCGCGTTGATAGAGCTCCTCTCTGATGCCATCACCCATGGCATACGCCGGCTAGTCGTCAGGCTAGACTCACAGCTCGTGGTACTACAGCTCAATGGTACCTACTCTGTCCGAAATCCAGCTATTTATCGCAAGTTCCTAAGAGTTAAAATCTTGGAAAGACAGTTTGATTTTATCCAATATCAACACATTTCCAGAAACTTAAACACATTAACCGACTCATTAGCAAACTATGTGTTAGATAGACATCTGCAAAATTGATAAAAAGAGAAGCATCATCGATGTTTCATACATGGATCACATAAAAACTGGAATAAACCCCGAAAATCAAAAATATACATAACTGTTTACGGTTTACATGTAATGTTCTGTAACCAAGACAAAATCGGTCATATGACCCCAAAACTCAAAAATGGCTGGGGGGCACCCTAACCTAGTGATGCTCATGATAACATGCCACGGCCTGTGCAATCATGCGCAGAAGACGAGACCATCATCTGGGAACACCAACAGTATGTCGCTGCAATCGTAGAGGCAACTCGTCGATCCGTACATCCGGAATCCCAAGGGTAAGACCCTCGACATGTTCCTGCACAGCTGTAAGAGTCTCGGCCAAGTCAAGGTCACGGAGAATAGCTCTCCCAGGAGCCTCCCCTGCGGGGGCAGCGGCCGGAGCTCTCGAACGAACTGCTGGACGGACAGGGCCCACATCTGCATGCACACACGAGTTTGATTACAGTCTTGATAGAGTAAAGCACAAAGACATTATAAATAAAAACAGTAAACAGTGATAAGGTCAAAATATTTACCAAGATCACCCCACTGCTCACCATCCGGTAGTACCAAATCCGGATCACCTCGGAAGTCCATGCCAATATATGGATACTCGGAAAAAGCCATATCCTGCCGCTCAAACCACCTAAAGAAGGCGTCAGTAAAAGTAATCTTAGATTGACCCGCATGTCTAGCCATGTGGTCAACCCACCTCTGCATGCGTGGCTCAGTGGGAGAGGGCAAGTCGAGAACAATGTACTGAGGTTGCATCAGGGGTATCTTCTCCAAAGTGAAGGCAGTCAAAACTGAACCAAAGCCAAAATTCTTCAGTCTCCTGTCCTTTACTTTGGTCAACTGGTTTTTCATCTGAACCAGTACTGCATCACACCAGTTAAAAACTTTCGGCTGAAGACACTCCAGGGCGTGCTGCACATATGACCTGTTGGCAACATGAGGGGATGCACTACCGGCCATCCTACAAATCGTGTACAAAATAGACCTGAGAGACCTGTCAGTGACATCACAGATAGAAATCTTGCCGTCTTTGCTCGGCTGAGATCCCTCCCTGCAATACTGACGGATATAATCTTTCACGGAATCACTCCCTTGGGCCGAACCGGACAAGGAAATGGGGGCACCCCGCCTTGACAACCCAGTCAAGAAGTAAATGTCCACTATGGTCAAAGGGATGGACTTGCCCCTAATCTGGAACGCTTGGTTAACAGGATCCCAAGCATCAAGCATGTACTGCAGCAAACGTATCTGTGCCCTCATGCTAGATATCCGGAAGAATTTTAGCAAGCCACAGTTCCACAACGCGCTCACGGTAACAGGATCATGGAGGGCAATCATGTCCTCCTCTTCATGCTCTCGTTCTCACCACGTAAGAGTCATTCTGCTCCAATAAACTCTGCAAAACAAACAAGAGGAGGAGTAAGATCCCTGACTCAGTAAAGAAAATGGCAAAAATCTCATGAAAAATTGTGCAACCAAGATGTTTTCTGCGCCCAACGCAGGTAGGGAAGGGTCTCACCTGCGTTGGGGCACAAACTGCCTTTGAAAATGAGAACCCCAACGCAGGTTTCAATATAGGGAACCTGCGCTGATGGCAGAGCGCCCTAGAGAAACCCCAGGGGCTCATGGGGGCAGGAAAACAAGCATAAAACTGAGAAATAAGACCATGAAAAGATAGAGCTAGGGTTTAGCCCCTACCTGGTGGAAACGGCGCTGAAAATCGTCCACAGAATCTCCCGAAATCAGCTGGTGAAAAATCAAGAGGAAGAGGCACCTCCAAAGCTCCAACAAACCAAATGCACACGAAATGGCAAAATGAGAGGTAAAAACATCTTTTAAATTGTTTTTTACGTAATTCAAAGTGGAATATTAGTATTTTTACTTCATGTTATCCGTTTCTAACAAAGTTTGTTGCAGCAATTGATGATACAGTACTATCTCTGAAAAAGAAAAAGCTAGTCATGGTAAAATATGAATTTGAACTTATCAAATGAGCAGTTTTGGCAAAGTTCATGCTCGTTAAAAAATAAACGCAAAACCGAGCAGTTTTCGCAAGTGTTCATGCTCGTTAAAAAATAAACGCACATGTGAGCAAGCTTCCCCCGGAGTTCAAGCTCATTAAGAAAAATGAACCGGTAAATAACCATTTGAGACCGTAAATTCATCAGCCATAAAAGCCTTGGTCGTGTTTGTGCACCGTCACCTCCACTTTTCATTTGGCCAATCATTCACATCCACTTGTTTGTTTACCTATTTTGAGGAACAGCTGCGAAGAGTGATTTCACCTAGCCATCCTTGTAATACTGCCGTGATTGGAAAATTCCAACCTGTACCTGGAATCTGCTGCTATCCCTGTTTATCACTCGTTCCTCAAAATACGAGTCTTCTTTGAGCTCTTTTCACTGACTTGTAAAAAAAAATGAAAAGTTTGCCGAGTTTTGGCCTTCCAGCTCGTTAAAAGGACCGGAAGATCTATCCCTCCTCTAGATTTTAATCTTTTTGGACCTGAGGGATTAGTGCACAAAAAGATCGAGCGCTTGTCTGGTTCGGCTCGATAAAGATATCGAACATTCATCCCTTCTGTATTGTTTTATACTTTTTCGGACTTAAGGGATTAGATGACGAAAAAGGACCCCTGGAGTCTACTTTATGTACCCTTTTCAGACTCTCTAAAAATGAAAAGGACCGAGTTGTTTTTGTCGCTGGGCTCGTTAAAAATATTAGATAGCGACAAACTTGTCTTTAGACAAGAACGAGTTTCCCTATCGCTAGGCTCGTTAAAACATAGCGATGGGCTTGCCCGAAGGGTAGGTTATAGATCAAGCATATGTTATCCTCCTCAAGCTTGACAAAAGTAAAGAGGTACTGGTCAGAAATGACTGGGGAAAAATTGGGAAGAACCTCAAAGCTTAATGGTAGCAAGTCGCTCTTGAACATGACACTTTTGGCCTCCGTAAATATCGGGTTGGGTTATTATCATTCACCGGTCCCTTCACCATGGTCTCGCCATACCATCCATACATGGGGTAATGCTACCGATCCATCACATCAGTGTCGTTATATGTTCAAGAGATGTCATTCAGAAAGTGTCAACCGGGTCCCATCCACTACCATACATCATCCTTCATCCTTCCATGACCGCCACCCTGAATCATATTTCACAGATCGTTTTCACCATCATCACTAGCTCCATTCCGTGTCACTGATGTGGGATTCATTAAGGCCCTCCTTTGACGGATCACTTCTTGTCGACATCAGCTCATTATCCAAGAAGTTGATCTAGGAACACCCCCTCAGTACTTTGAAGCTTGCATGCCTCAATGGCAAGTTTCTCACTTCCGGCGATAGGTATACATTAATGACCTTCGACCGGGAGACTTTGCGTGGTGTTCGACGTCAGATCCTATATTCACGCCACGTGAATTGTGCTGCAGTACCTTGGGGGTCATCATCATTATCGGTGATTCCTCTCGCGCTTGTTAACAGTTTACATTATTGACTGGTAATCAAGCGATGTCTTTCCATGTTCGACTTCAAGAAATTCTCACATGGATCGACTTGTACTAGAGTGAAGATCGGACAAGTTTGAAGACCCCGGATCTAGTTTCATCCATCCGGGCTGCGATATATATTCAGGAGATAAAAACATAGACATGTGCAGCAGATGATCATCCTACTAAAAGGATGATAATTAAAAGCAGAGAATTATCAGTCTATTATCAGACGATCGTCTGTTTATGTACAACAAATGTATTTATAAAGCTGAGCATGGGAAATGCCCGCCTCAGCTAGATCATGAAAAGAAAGTATGAAAAGATAATGTATTGTATTGTATTTTGTTACAGGTCACCTCCTGGCGATTGAATGAACTTCGGATCCTCCTAATAAAGCATTTCACCCGATAAACGACCTCATACTTTAGGGGGCAATTGTTATAGACATTTTTGTGCCTTACAGCATAGAGCATGAAATGTCAATAATCTAAGGGATCCAAAGTCCCTAAACAAGTTGTTCTTACCCTTAGAGGAACAAGGTCAGCAAACCACAGCACTGCAAATCAGTTCTCCACTGAAAAACACTAAAAAACAGGTCAGTTTTGGGTCATTGCAGCTGCTCCACTAGGCATCTGCGCTGCATAGCAGGTACAACAAAGGCTACCTGCGTTGCATAGCAAGTAGAACAAAGGCTACCTGCGTTGGGCGTACTTGGACATGTGGAGGAATCTTTTTCTCAAAGTGCCAGTGCCCAGGAAGCTTCTAAAAAGACACTTGATGATAAGATTCGCCTAATGATGAGTTAAGAGCTTCTAAAACTCCAAGTGGAAGACAGAAACTCCGAGTGAAGAACTGAAGAACAACTGGAGTTGAAGAGGACAACAAGTCACACATCAAGCTGACTTATCTTCACTCCAAAACTCTATATAAGGATCTCATCCCATGGGATCTAGAAGGTGGAATTTAGTGCAAAGAATTGCTGTTGGTTTAGAGTTGTGAGCATTGGGTGATTGCTTGAGGGAGGTGAAGAAGAGATTTCTCTCCGTCGGGAAGGTGATGCTGGATTGGACCTCTCATGGTTGTATCACCGCCTGAACCTTACTTCCATATATTAATAAAGCATTTGAGGTTCTTCTATTCACATGTGTTTCAATGATGTATTGTCTTACTTGCGTATTTGATTTATGCTAATCCTTGAATCAGTTATGAATGCATGCCCCTTGTAGTTTCCTTTCTTTGTCTTGTTTGCAGGATCTCGTGTAGCTGGGCCCGTGAAAAGACTTGGAGCTGGGAGCAAGCGGCAATCAAAGGAGATTGGGTCGACCATTTGCGCAAGACATCGGTAAGTGGATCTCTTCCTTTTATCTCTTGCATGTCATAAAGAATAAACTTTAGATAGCTTTGCTTTCAGCTGTTGCTAAGGAACTGTCACCCTTAGAGTGGGTTAGGGTCATTCCGAGTTGGATACTTTCCCCCACAACACTCCACCATTGGTAATCTCTATGATCACATATGGCCCTAGCCAATGCATTTGAAATTTTCCTAGGAAATTTATCAAGCTTGCTATCATATAATAAAACTAAATCGTTTACTTTGAAGGTGCGTAGTTTTACGTGCTGATCAGGTCATGCTTTTTCGCGTTCCTTCTGAACCTGCTGATGGAATCTAGCCAAAAAATTGTCTTCATTGAGCTCTGTCAGTTGTGTGATCCATTCTTCTAAGGCTCTATGGTCCGTAATTCCTGTGAACACCTCTATCCATAGACTAGGCATGATATACTCCATAGGCATCATAGCCTCTACGCCATAGAAAAACATAAACATTGTTTGACTAGTAAGCTTCTTAGAAGTAGTTATATAGGCCCATAACACAGTTAGTACACACATGTCCCAATAATTCCTCTGCGCATTGCAAACCTTTGTCAACACATTCTCCAAAATCTTATTAAACGCCTCAAGTGTCCCATTGTCTTAAGGATGATATGGAGTACTCTTCTGGTGATAAACTCAGAATTATTCTGTCAATGTGCTGATTGTTTCATTAGGGAAATTCATACTGTGATCACTCATTAAAATTTTTGGGCAACCAAACCTGGTCAACACATACTCAAATAAGAACTTCGTTGTTTTTTCCCCTATACAGTCCTTCACGGGATGTGCCTCCACCCATCTGGTTAAATACTCAGTCGCGGTGATGATATACTGCACACTCGCCTTCTTTCCTAGAGGCTGAATCGGTCCTACAAAATCAATTTCCCACTTCTCAAATGGCTACAATAATACCTACGGATTCAAAGGTAGCTCATCCATTCCTTATGGCTTTCCGGTCCTCTAACATGCATTGCACACCCTACAATATGCTTTGGAATCCTTATACAATGTTGGCCACCACAACCCAACACGTAAAATCTTCTACATTGTTGCTTTCCCTGCATAATGGCCTCCCACAGCCCCTCCATGAGCTTTAGCTAGGATACTGCTTCATTCAAAATTAGGCACATAGCATCACAATATCTCATCCGATCCCATATTATACAAGTGACCTACAATAATAGGAAAATATATCACACGCACCACCAACTCCTTTTGTTGACTAGTATATCCTTATGGAGTTGTTCTCGTCATTAGGAAGTGGATAATGTCTACAAAATGATTGCCTTCCACTCGCACCATAAAAGGGTACGCATCAAGAAACCCCTCCTCTAAATTGGTAGGATCCTGTCCTATTTCAATGCGTGACAGATGAGCTGGCACTACATTCAATTGCCCTGGCTTCACAATTACTTCGAAATCATACTCTTGAAACAACATCAACCATCTGCATATTTCCCCCCAACATAGGCTTGTTGACTAGGTACTTTAGTGTAGATTGGTCTGTATACATCTTAAAGTGTCTGCCTATAAAGTAATATCTAAACTTCTAGAGAACGTACACCATAGCCAACCCTTCACGCTCTGTCATCGAGTTATTTTTTATAGCCTTAGACAACTTCCTTCTCACAAATTCTATCAGGTGATCCAATTCTCCTTCATCGGCCCATGTTAGCACTACCCCCAGCACAATGCATGACGCATCCACATGCACATGAAACTCCTTCTTCCAATCTGGGAAGACTAGGATCGGCATGGTGACCATCTTCTCCTTTAATACATCCAGACTTCACTGACATTCTTCATTCCAATAGAATATAGTGTCCTTCTTCAATAACTTTTCCATCAACGTGGTAATCTGAGCATAACTCTTGATGAACTTTCGATAATATCTAGTATTACCCAGTGTTGCGTGCAACTGTTTAATAGTCCTTGGCGCCTCTAAATTAATGATAACCATGATCTTAGCAGGGTCCACCATTAATCCTTGTCTGCACACTACATGACCCAGAAATATTCCAAAAGGGACGTAAAATAAGAACTTCTTCAAGTTTAGCATGATATGATACCTCTAGCACATATCCAGCATCAAGCGTAAACTAGCTACATGGAATTTTACCAATCCAAACATTGTCCAATCATCACAATATACCTCCAAAAACCTGTGAATGAACTCTTTGAATTTTGTAATGACTACGCGTGAGAAGATTTTTGGTGCATTCTTAAGTCCAAAAGGCATTACCATACACTGAAAGCATCCCCACTCAGTGGCGAAGGTAGTCTCACTCCTGTCTTCTAATGTGATCTTTATCTGATGGTATCTAGAGAACCCATCAATGAATGAATATGGGTCCTGTCTGCCAACATTATCCAATATCTCATCTGTGAACAGATTTCGAAAAGGATCATGAACGCAAGCATCATTCAACTTCCTGAGGTCTATGCAAATTATTATTTCATCCTTCTGCTTGTTTTCCTGAACTACCATTGGACTCACCTAATCAAATTCTTCTACTGGTTCAATAATACCTACTACCAGCATCTTGTCCAACTCTAAGTGAACCTTTTCCTTGTACTTAGGATTAAGGCAATAAGGCCTCTGTTTAACAGGCTTCACATCTGATTTCAAAGTTATTTTCATCACTCTAAAATCACGTATGATGCCTTTTAAGTATGAAAACTTTGTGGGAAATAAATCTTGGTATTCGTGGAGCAACTCAACGACCTTGTCCATTGTGGCATCATCCCAATAGTCCCCAAAACGTAAGCTCTGCCTTTGTTCCAATGTTCACCTGTTTGGTTTTCAATGCTGCAGTGATATATGGATACTTTATCTGCAGCCCCTCAACTTCATGGTGACCTTCTACCTTTGGGATATTAATGTTCCTTTCATCCGTGTCTTCTTCTCCAGTAGTCACATTGTAGTATTCCAACACATGGCACAGTATGGTGGTCCAATTTGGTTGAATCCAATCCAAGGCATCCAGCAGTATTCTAAAGATTGTTGTCTTTACCTCCTACAATGCTTCATCGATGCACCCCAAATCCGTACTCAAAGTTGAATGACATCAAGAATCCCTGTCTCAAAATATCCCATTCATCCGTGCCTTGGCAGAGCTTTGTTTCTAGGTACCAATTCATTGGTATTACATTGAAAGTGTGACAGAAAAATGCACCCACTCCGGTTGCAGCTCTACTGCATAAGCATGAGTCCATTTTGCTAAGTGATCACACAGGTCACTCCTCGCATCATATTTCTCTGTCAGTCACACTTTTGGGCGACCAAACTGCAATTGCATCATCCTTTGGTATTCATGCCAGCCATCAAAATTTTCTTTATGTGTACACCACCATCTTGCAAGTGTAGCATGCAACACCAACTCCAGTGCTTGGAAGCAATGATTCTCTAGTACTTCCCTTTCAAATGCATCCAAAAATTTATCTACGTTAGTTAGACCATCATAATAAGGAAAACTGCTTACCTCCAATGATACATATCGCAATGATTTAGTCATCATGCTATAGTGCAACATAGATACATCACCCAACCTATTTTGCCAGTTTTCCAACTCCTCATTCGAATATGATGTACAAGAACTTTCGTGGTCCCATGTAATGCACCCATCTGCTGTCAAATTCACCCAATCTTGGTCTCTCGCTATTATTTTGTAGATATGGTCCAAATCATCCTCACTTTCGTAATCGCGGATCGGTTCAGTATAGCGTGGTCCTTCTGCGGGGTCCAAAGGTATGACTACATGGAGCGATTTCCTCTCGAATGACATTGTCCGCTTCTTCAGATTGATCACCCCATTCATGTCAATATCCCAATTGATCCCAAGGAGTGCGGGGTAGGGATTTTTGTCATCGACAATCTCTATCACTTCAAAATCAGGCAATGCATTTGCACCTTCAATATCTACTCTCACTCCCTGTAATCTTCCCATGGTGATAATCTTTTGTTGATTTTCCATCCTTAATTGAATCAAAGACCACTGCAGCATAGGTCTCCCCATTCGTTCCCATGTATGTTTAGGCAATACAATCGCATCTGACCCCAAATCTAGAATAACTTGGTCAATTTCATACTCTCCTATTTTTGGAGTGAGCCACATCTCACGCCCTATTCTTGCCTGATGCTTACCAATATTTCTAACTATGTGAGTTCCTTCAAGAGCATTTTCTTTACTGACACATTTATTTATCAACTCCTATAATCCTTTCATGGCCTCGCTATTGTGAAGCAGCTTCATACATGTCTCAAGGGACATTACAATAAGGATGGAGGGGGGCATTTCTTAAGACTGTTTATCCTGGCTTCCTAAGGTAGAAGCCTCAGTGAAGCTTTTCTTTTCTTCCATGAAGGTCTCTTTCACGTGCTCCAAATCAAACCCAACTTCTTTTTCTGGGGCTTTGCAGACCCATTCACTCTCTTTAGGTTGCTTTCCCTTATCTTCGCCAGTTGTCATTCCACTTCACAACACAATAACCACATTAGGGTCCTCTTCGTGGGGTTCAACCCTCATCATCTGTAGGTTTTGGGTAGGCTGTTGAGGCTGCGTCCCCTTTCCCCCCATCTTAGAGATTAATATGTGGTAGTATTCTATCCTATGGTCAAATTGAGTACAGTCTTGACACAACAGGTGCATCGGGTTCGTACACTCTCGTGCGTAGTGTCCTGGTACTCCACAATTGTAGCAAATAACTTGTCCCTGACCTCTCACAAGTCCTCCTCCACCTCGGCCTCATCCACACCCCTAATATCATCCACGCGCTCCCCCAAGGCCTTGATTCAGAGGCTGAGTTTTTGTCTGCATTCGATATGCAGGCATGATTTCCATCATTAGCTCATAGCTACAACAGTTGCGCTCATCAATTCCCATTGATTTGCAGAAGTCGCAGAAGAGCTGTTGTGGTGTGTGCACAAATTTCTACAGCAAGTGGCAATTGTCTGTCACATATTTTTTGGCTACCTGACAGATAGCGCACCACAACATGGGTGTTGTACTTGGCCTAGCTTGAGCTTCTATCCTCAAAGGCATTTTCCCTCCTCCTGCAACATAATTCGTGAAGACAGGGCAATGATCTTTATCATGCTCTTGGCTTTTACACTTCAAACACCAAAATTCTTCATGCACCTCTGGCTGAGCCACTCTATCTTTTCTCAGACTTTGGAACTCTAGGGAAAGATTTTACAACTCTACATGAATCTGTTGAACCCCCAAACCAACATCTGGAATCAGTGTCTCATGAAACGTCATTACAATTTCTAGGGCTTTTGCCTAGGTCCAAATCTTTTGTTGTGATAAAGCAACCCTTAGGTGAGGTAAGAGTTCAACTACAAGCCATTCGTGATGCTATCCATTCGTAATATTCATGTTAGCTCCGTGCATATGGCATTTCAATCTATGATCTAGCTCCTAGGGTGTTTCACCAGGTCTCATCATGATTTCCTTGAATCCAACAATTTATTGTGCTTCAGACTTGGGCCTAATGAATTCCTTATTCAGCGTAGTTTGAATGTCAGCCAACTTAGTCGTCGGGTTATCAGTGCAGTACTTAATGTACCATGTTAGCACGCGATCCTATAAAGTAGTAACCAACATTACTTTCTTCATCTAATCATCTGTAATATTCTGGGTTGTCCACATGGTGTTCGCAATGGACCAAAATTGCTCTGGGTCCTCATTTCCTAAGCCCTTGCAAATGACAAATTAACCACATTTGCCATACTAAACGGTGGCAGAGGTGGTGGTGGTGTGGATGAAGGTGTATGCTGTGGAGGTTAAGATGGAGGTGGTGTGGGTGGATGGGGTATTCGCGAGAACTCCTGTCTTATTAACTAGAAATTGCTCTATGGTGAAGCCTGTGTTGCTCCCTCGTCGTCACTCAAAAGAAACTCAATCAGTGGGCTATATTCAGGACATGTTCTCCCTCTATCCCTGAATAACTTTCCACTTCGTGTAGCTCCAAACATCAAGGTAGTTTCATAACCTGACCTTCACACACGAGTATTTTAATCCAAGTATTCAAGGATCTTAAATAATTACCTCACGATCCATTGAAGAAGTGTCACTCTGCTTTGTTGTAGCTGACCGAGGTATCGACCATGAATTCTATCAAAATGCTCTTGTGACACAATCAAGCCAGTGATTGGCAATGTGCATGATCTTATCTTTAGAGGCTTCTAATCTCTGCACTAACTCCGGGGTCCACACTATTGGATCGTCAAGCCTTCACCTTCCCTGGTCGTCTACTAATTTAGCTATCCACTTGTATAGTTCGATCGAGAAGGAATAGAAAAACATTTCATGTATCTTTGTGTACAAATACTTGTTAACCATTGTTATTTCGTCAATTTTGGATTTTTGTTTTCTTTTGCCGTGAATTCATGGATCTTTCTATCCATACACTCTTCAATTCCTTCCTTTGTTGGATTCTGGTGATACGACATCACACATCTCCTTATGGAGATCCCAGTCTCAGGAATAGAACCATTTGTTGGATTAGTGGGTCCTGACCCAGGTTCAGAGTTAAGTTTGTCAAAAAAATCCCTACACTACTGGCCCTTTTGGCATCAACCCGTGGAGCATGGACTGAAGTCTCACCCAAGGTAGTATGGGGGGATGCTGGAACCAAGTTTCTACACCCAAAGATGAGCTTGATGTCATTTTATGCCCTAAAACAACCTTTGTGCTGATTGATAAGCCTTTAAGGCTTATTGATATAACTTCCCTTAATCAGATTCTATACCTCCGCGAACATTCGTGACTATCTTTCGTAGACCCTAAACAGGTGAATCAATGACTTACACGCCTCTATGATTACTCCTAACTCCGCATTTACCTAGATCGACTTAAGTGTTCAATAAATTTAACATGCAACAAGATATTCTTCGCATAAATAGTTATGATCAGTTGCATTGATATGACAATATAAATCATGTAAAATCGCACATCAATACAGTATTAATTCACAAACCCATCATTCATCATAACATAATATCACATTCATTCATAGCAGAAGGAAATAGATAAACACAAGAATTTCTTGAATAATCTCTTTATTAATACTTCAGTTCTTCTTATAGACTCAAGTCTTCCATGCACACTCAGCTACAAGGGTCCACGTACTCAGCTGTGGACTCTACTCTGGGCCTCTGCACAGACAGCTGCAGAGCCTCTCCTCTACTCTAATACTTATTCACTATTTCTTCTACTGACCCATTACATTCATTGATATCTAACTCTTCTGCCTTAGACTCTCTAAGATTTTCCTTTTTATACAATCCCATGGTCTGCAGACGGTGGGTAGATCTACTAAAGCTAACACAACTTACATAAAATAAGGGTAAAACCCTTTATGATACTTTACTATCTACGCACTCTGCGACCACAACTTGCAGAGACTTTACACTTTTTACAATAAAAATTGGGCTTTTTGCTCCAAAATTGACCCTAGGGGACCCTGTCCCAATAGTAGGTTTTATCTTGGTCCTCTGGGCTGATCTAGATCTGATTGTAACCACTAAATCCATCCAGGAAAGAGAGGAACTTCTTCCCTACAAGACCATTTAAGACATGATCAATGAAAGGTATAGGGAAATGGTGCTTTTTAATGGATTTGTTTAACTCTTTATATTTCACAAAAATCCTCCATTTTCCATTCTTCTTTGGGATCAAAACTAGAGGAGACACCCACTCAGTATATGGGATGGGGTAAATGAACCCTACATCCAACAATTTCTGCAGTTTTTCTTTAACTATGTCTTTGAGTGCTGGGTTCATTCTCCTATGAGGTTGGCCTACTGGCTTGCAACCTTCCTTGATGTAAATGTGGAGAGTACACACTGAAGGGTGCACTCCCTTCATTTCCTTATAACTCCAAGAAAAGGGATCCAGATGCTCTCTTAGCATGTCACATAACTCCTTTTCCTAATGTGCAAAGAGAGAGGTGTTGATTTTCAATGTTTTAGCTGGACCAAATTCAATCATCTTGACATGAGTATGACTTGAGTAAACTAGGCAAAAATGAGTCGAAGGGTTATCTTCAGCTTTCATTACTAACTCATCAAGGGACATGGTGTTGGGGGAATGATTCTGGAGGATTTAATCAATCAGGTCATCCTCATTAGGTTGCCCTCCTCCTATAGTGGCATCTAGGGTACATATTGGGTAATATTTGGAATGGTATACTTCATCTTCCTCCTCCTCTTCCAACCATAAATGTAAGTCATGCTCTAGAGATGGTTGAGCGGGATGGTACAAGACCAATTGTTTGGAAAAATGCCCATTTTTAATGGTCATATTCCCAGCCCTGCAACTTATGTAAGAATCAAAAGTGGATATCCATGGCCTTCCAAGGATGATGGGATAACCATTGAACTTGGTCTTAGGTTGGAGAACTACGAAGTCAGCAAGGTATTCCCAGGAATCAATGGAGACCATCACATCCTCAACAACTTCCTCAGGAGCTATGGTGGATTTGTTTGCAAGCTGCAAGACTGTTGTGGTCTTCATTAATGATCCTTGGAGATTCAGTTTAAGCATAGTATCCTTAGTTATCACATTGATGGAAACCCCAATGTAAATCATGGTATGGGGGACAATGATACCATCAGTGTGCACATCTACCACATGACTTCCAGGGTCTACATATTTCAGGAAAATAACTCTCCCCAACATTAAGTCAGACAATTGTCCAATGACATTAATGGTAGGGGTGTCTTTCTTCCTCCTCCCAGGATGCGTGAAGCATTTCTCCTTGATTAAATTGTTGTATATGGGGACATCCTTGATAGCTTGGAGGAGTTAGATTTTAACACAAATTTTTCAACTCACCCAGAAGTTCAGTCTCTTATGGGGTGTGTTGGCTAGCATTAATTAGTATCTTAGGAAAAGGAGGTGGATTGACTTGGGGAACAATCTCTTCCTTTTCCTCTTCAATCTCCTCAGGTGGAGATGAAGGTTTTTTATCTGGAAGCACTCTTCTAGAGCTGAGGTTGATTTCTTGAATTTCCACAGCATAGGTAGGGTAGGATGTCTCTCCATTATAGACCTGTTGTTACTTCTTATTGTTTGGGTTTAGATTTGGCTAAGCAGACATCTGGGGTTTCTTAGGTGCAACAGGGTGAAGGAGCTGTGGTTGAGATGGAGGTGGAGGTATTAAGGTTGGAGATTGGTTTTACGGGGTCCTCGACCCCTGTGATGGTGTATTCCACTACGGTTGTGGGGGTGCATATGGCTGAAATGATTGATTGGAAGGTTGGGAATGGTATTGAGGTGTATATGGCTAGGGATAAGGTGTGGACCATGAAGGATGAGAAAAAGGACACCAAGGGGGAATGGATGCATTCTAGTTGGGGTTGTAATATAAAAAGCATGCCCCATGCATGCCCTACAGGTATGGTCAAGGTCCTTGAGGCCTCCTTTGGTTGATATAATAGAGTTGTTCAGTCACACCCTTAGTTCCTTGACACACAACTTTCAATCTAAGCAGAGAAGGGAGCTTCTCTATGGAGTGGTATTCCTCACAGACTGAGAAAATCTTGATAATATTCAATGGACATTGATATCTAGGGTGCCTCCTGGTGCATCTATGGAAAAAGGTAGCTAAGGATATTTCTACTTCCTCCTGCTTCCTCTTGATTTGCAAAGTGTCCATTTGCAAAGCAAAGGTATGCAACATATCACTCTTAAATTCTTCCACCATGTTACCAATTTCCATTTTGATGGATGTGTTGGAGGATGATGAACTATCTAAAGCTTGACTAGTCCTACCCTTCTTTCTGGCTGCCCTATAATGACTTCTGAAAATTCTCTTGATATCAGCATAAGATAGTTGCTAGATGTTCCCTCCCGATAACATGTTTAGGGTTTCTAGGATATCTTCCCTGATCCATCTAAGAAGGAATAACTTGAGTAATTTAGGGTCGAGGGTGCATTTGGCCCTTTTGTAGCTATGTTGGAACCTTTCCACATAATATTCCAAGGATTCATTAGGTCCCAAGGTCATTCTCAAGATTTCCTCTTTTGTGTCTTTGAACTTACAATAATCCTTGTACTTATTTTTGAAGGATTGCTGCATTTGAGCACAAGTAGTGATTATGTCCCTAGGTAAACCCCTGAACTAGCGCAAGGCTACATCCTTGAGGGTGGATGGGAACAATTTCAACTTCTGGTCGTCAGAGGTATAATCATAAGTTCTGCAGATGACAAAAAACTCAAGCTAAAAGGTATCAGGTCCCTCTAAGGTTAAGCCATGGAAGTGAGGAAGGGAAGAGGGGCTTATGTTTTTCATCCTAGAATCTCCATTAGTTTCTATAATGGGAAAAGCACCGTCAGTTCTGCTTTCAGCTCCATTTCTATTTTCAATCCCATTTCTATTTTCAGCCATGGTGTAGCTTTGTGGAATGGTTTCTTCTTCTTCTTATTCTTCCCGAATAGACTCTTCAAATATCTCTGGTTGTTTGTCTAATGGGTCCTCTAGTTGAAAAATACTAAAGAAGAGGGAAGGTTGGTTGTTTGATGGTCTGGGGGTAATTGGAATTTCTTTTCCTAAGTTGTCTCTACTCCTATGAGGCATGAAATAAATTTGTTTTTTTCTACTCCTACAAGGCATGAAAGAAATTGCAACTATTTCTGAATGGAAGTACTTGTAGAATGGAAAGAAAGCAAAAATTGCAACTATTTGCCAAATGTAACTACTTGCAGAATAGAAAGAAAGCATGAATTACAACTATATATAGAATGCAAAAAAAAAGGAAAGCAGAAGTTACATCTATTTACTAAATGCCAAATAGAAAGGAAATAAGAAATTACATCTACTTAGACACCTCCCCAACAACAATGCCAAAAAGTCATGAGCCCCAGTACTGCAGCAAAGATGCTGCAACTTCTAGGGTGACCAGATTACCTTATCAACTTAGGGTTCATACAAACTTGGAGGTGATAGTGCTATGTGCACAATATATGAAACAATATGCTCTTGTCACTTCTCAAATGGGGCAATAGAACACCAGGCTTTTTCAAACCAGTATTCTATTGACTAGGAGGCTAACTACTCACAATGAATGTAAAGCTATATTTAATGCAAAAATTAGATCATTTCTTATTTTAAGGAAACGAAAGTGCTAAATAGAAAGTTCTATGAAATGATATGAAATTATCTAGCTAAGAATTACCACACGTTACTTGTAGAATAGATCTAATTTAACCTTGCATTCTATCATCTAGCTATCTCGACTAAGTAGGCATAGAAATTATCCTAACACTTCTATGACTAATGTTAGGCATGGAATGACGCCAAGGCATGTTCTGGGGCTTAAAGCCCAAGTTTTGACCAAATCTTGTTGTAAAAGCTCTGTGAATTAAGGGCGCGGAGCACGAAAGTATAATAGAGTCACAGGGTTGTCCACCCTTGTTTTTGTAATGTAATGTCGGCTAGATAGACCTACCCATGGTCCACGGACCATGGAATTGTATAAATAGAGCAAGGCTCTGAGTGTAAAAGATAGCTAATGAATGGAATAGAACCATGAGAAGTCTAAGTGATTGAGTCAAAGTGTAAAAGTGTGTCTGTGGGTCGTAGAGTAGGAGAATGCTTTGCAGCTGAGTGCATAGAGACCTAGTAGTACGCAGCTGAGTGCACAGATCCCTATAGCTGAGTTTGCAGGGCAGGTTGATTCTGTAACAATTGGAACAATCAATAAAGAGAAGTTTTGCTATAATACTATGTATCTTTTCTTGGTTTAATGCGTGATTGAATATAATTTGCAAGTATACTATTTATTTAATGCGCAAACTTGTATGAATGCTTTGTATTGTTAAGTATAACTTAAGACATTTAAGTGGGCGAAGTGCTTAATTGGTACTGGAAGATAAATAAGATCTTGGGTAATAGCGTAGAGTGTGGCACAACACTTGGTTAGGGAGGCACAAAGGCAGTATATCAGGCCACAGGGAACAAAAGTGCGCGAGGCCACCTGTGCGCAAGACCAAGCAAAGGACTAGTAAAACCTCTCAAAAATCTCAAGGGTGTGGAAACCTGGTTCTAACACCCTCCCATACTACTTTGGGTGAGACCTCAGTCCGCGCTCCATGAAGTGTTTACAAAAGGGCCAGTAGTACAGGGATTTGTTTGGCTAAGTAACTCTGAACCTGGGTTAGGCCCCAACAAGCCAACAAATGGTTTCATTGCTAGGATCGGGATCTGCATAGAGATGTCTGATGTCGTATCACTAGAATCCAACAAAGAAAGGAATTGAAGAGTGGTTGTACAGAAAGATTCACAAGTTTTTGTAGCAAGAAAATAGGAATATGTGACTATTAAAATAAGAGTGGTTAGATTGCTACTTGTATACAGAGATCCACGAAATTTTCTTTGCATCCTTACCTACTGAGTTGTATGAGTGGATCGCGAAGCTAACAGATAGCCAAGGAAGGTGTAAACTCGAAAAATCTATCGTGTGGACTCCTGAGTTGGTACACAAATTGGAAGCATCAGAAGATAAGATCGCACACATTGTCGATCACTGGATTGATCGAATCATAGGAGGATTCATCACCAAATTCATGGTAGATACTTCAGTCAGCTATAGCGAGGCAGAACGATGCTTCCTCAAGGGACCACAAGGTAAGTACGTTAAATCTTTGAACACTTGGATTAAAATGCTAATGTGTGAAAAATAGGTTATACAAATAAATTGATGTTTGGGGCTATGCGGAGTGGGAGAGTCTACATAAATGAAGGTAGCACAAAACTAGAAACTAGCCCCTTGATTTCACCTCCATAAGTGGGCAAAGAATAGCTCGTGAAGGTTTTGCCAAGAAGTGTGATCAATCTGATAAGGTAGAGAATTCCGTGCATACCACCCCCACCCACACCACCACCAGTTTCACCGTCTTCACCCCCGACTTTACCCATACCACCTCCACCACCATTGCGAAGTAGTATGGCTAGCGCAATAAAGATACCAGTGTTCGAGGGAAATGAAGATCCGGACCAGTTTTGGTTCGTAATAAAATTTGTATGGGAAGCATAGGGTGTCACAGATGACAATATAAAGAAGGCAACATTGGTTAGCGCTCTGCAGGATCACACACTGACCTGGTACATTAAGCATTCCAATGACAATCCGAATGCGGGGATAGTGGATATCCAAGCTGTGCTAAACAAAGAATTTAGTAGGCAAAAATCAGAGGCATAATCGATCATTGGATTCAAGGAAATCACAATGCTACTAGGCGAAACCCCATGGGAGTTGGATCAAAGACTGAAGCGCACAATTTGAGAAGTGAACATGACATTAACAGATGGGCAACACTGCAAATGTTTTGTAGCATCGTTAACACTGCATCTACGGAATATGCTGTCGTAACAAAGGCTAACCACTTAGCCTGAGGCTTTGGAGGTTGCGATGAGATTGCATGAGACTCCGATACAAGATCCTAACTTGAGAGTTCAGCAGATTCATGCGCAGTTGAAAAATTTTTGCCTTGACATGCAGAGTTTGAAACAAGATAGGATCGCTCACCCAGAAGTGCGTGACGAGGTATGGTGCGTAAAATGCAAGGGCCAAGGGCATGACAAGGACCAATGCCTAGTGTTCGGGAATTACCTTGTGGGAGGAGGGCCAATGCCACTAAGACTAGAGACACAAGTAGGACCAAGTGTGGTGCCTACATTATGGTGCACGATTTGTCAGATATGAGGAAAGCATGCTACAAATAACTGCCATCTATTACAAAAGTATATGCAGAATTCACAGTAGTTGTTCTGTAATTTCTGCAGGTCAGTAGGACATGATGAGTGCACCTGTAGAAGTTATGAATTGATGATGGCTCGAACTCCTACCTACAGAGTTCAAGATGAAACATGAGCCGTCAATCAAAACACAGGAATGGCACACACCAAATTTTAGGGGCACGGACAAGTTCGAGGTGGAATGGGACCAGGAAGAGGTCACAGATAGTTGATATGTTACAATTGCAGAGGGCCAGGCCATTATGCCTGCAATTGTATGAATCCAACATGGCCATCATGCTTGTATTGTACATTGTTTGATCATGAGATAGAGGACTACCCAACACTGATAGCAAGGTTGTGCAATAAAGGAGCACTCCAACCTCCCTCGACTCAGAACCTGCAAATGATGAGGTCTAAGCCATGCGAGAAGACCCTAATGTAAATATCATGCTCCAGAGTGGTATTACGATAGGGGATGACAAAGGAAAGTAGCCTAAAGAAAGTACCTGGGTTCGCAAGGCCCCAACGAAGGAACCAAAATTTGATCTAGAGTGTGCTAAGGAGACCTTCATGGAAGCTAAGAGGAGCTTTGTTGATGCCTCCACTTCAGGAAGTAAAGACAGATTGGAGTCGGAAATGGACCCATCAATGATCACTACATTCTTGGATACATGCATGAAGCTGCTACACGATAGTAAGGCTATAAATGGGTTGCAAGAACTCATAACTAGATGCGCTGGGACTGCACCAGGAGAATCGTGCATAGTCCGGAAGCTGGGAAGCACATGACATGAACATGAAGGGAGATGAGATTGACCACACAGATCAGGGAATATGAGATGGACCAAGTGATTCGAGACCTAGGATCGGACGCAAATGTCCTGCCAAAGTAGACATGGGAGCGCATGGGCCGGCCTGCACTACAATGGTCTCCTATCCAACTGCGAATGGCGAACCAAAAAAACATCCTACCTATGGGGATATTGCAAGGAATGACAGTAGACATCGAAGGAGCAAGCGTGCTAGCAGATTTCGAAGTGATAGAAATTTTTTGATGACAAGAATCCTTACCCTCCGCTATTGGGAATAGATTGGGCCACTAACATGAATGGAGTGATAAATCTAAAGAAGCACAAGACGATCTTTGAGAAAAAGTCTCTGCGTGTAGTGGTACCTGTAGACCCTGCAGAAGGATCATGCTACACATAGTCAGTGCGTGACTATGGCATCGATGATGATCTAGACTGCACCTACAAGATAACTGCGTTGGAGCAAGATTGGGTAAATCCAACCACAGATGGCCGAATCTCTTAGGAGCACGAAAGCTCCTGCACATCAAATTCTAACGAGGAGATAAAATTATGGCAGAACTAGTTACACGAGGTAACCATGCTCAACTCTAACATGATGACAAGGTTGCTGCAGTGCGTGGAAAAAGAGGTGAGAGGTCTACCTACGTATGATGGGTTGAGCGAGGTGGATGACTTCTTGAACAAATTTGAAAGAGAAGTACTGAAATAGCAGTGTTTCAATGTTCTAAAATGGTATGAGCCATGCCTGCAAGATCGTGGGGTATGCACCAACGAATTTTTTAGGACTGACATGAATGCAGAAGGATGATGCGCATGTGATTTGGGAAGCCTCAGATGCAGTTAAACGACAAGTATGAGGGACAGGATGATCCACGTGAACACCTCAAAAAATGGACAAAGGTATACAGGGAAGAGCCACAACCTGAGTGGGTGCACCTGTTCTGTCATACCCTGAATATTATACCTATGAATTGGTATATAGAAATGGAGCTCCGCCATGGCACGAATGAATGGGATATCTTGCGTGAAGGATTCTTGTTAACTTTTACGTTTGAGGATAATTGGTGGGATACTGTTGATGATGTGCTACAAGAAGTAAAAGCAACTATCTTTAAAATAGCCCAGGAGCCAATGCAAGTGCTTCAGCCAGAATGGGCAACCCAATTGAGCTGCATGCTGGAGTGTTACAACGTAAACATTGAAGAAGACGACGAATATCCGTGAAAAGTTAACATTCCAGAAACTGAAGGCTATCATGAGGTTAAAGGGCCACTGATTGAAGCCCTTGACATTACTACATTGGTAAATACAAAGCAGGTAAGCATTGTTACGGAGGCCGAATTGAGGTATGCAATGCTCGGCGACTACTCGGATGATGCCATGGTGGATAAGGTTGTTGAGTTACTCCGCAAGTACTAAGACTTATTCCTGACCAAGATCAAAAACTTAAAGGGGATTGTTGGTGATTTAGGGATGATGAAGATCACCCTAACACATAACGTGAAGCCAGTCAACTAGAGGCCTTACCATTTGAATCTAAAGTACAAGGAAAAGGTCCACGCAGAATTAGACAAAATGCTCGTAGTTAGAATTATTGAGCCAGTGGAAGAATCTGACTAGGTAAGCCCTATGGTAGTGCAGGAAAAGAAGCAGAAGGGTGAAATAAGAATATTTGTGGACCTCAGGAAATTTAATGATACCTGTGTGCATAACCCATTCCTGACCCCATTCACAGATGAAGTATTGGAAAATGTCGCCAGGCAAGAAGCATATTATTTCACTGATGGGTTAGTAGGGTACCACCAAATCAAAATCACGCTGGAAGACAGGGGAAAGACCACCTTCACGACTGAGTGGGGTTGCTTTCAATACACCATCATGCCATTTGAGTTAAAGAACACACCAGCCATCATTTCACGCATAGTTGTTGCCGCATTCAAAGAATATATCCACAAATTCCTGGAGGTTTATTTGGATGATTGGATTGTATTTGGATTGGTTAAGCACCACATAGAAAGCTTACGCTCGATGCTGGATTCTTGCTGACGACACCAAATCATGTTAAACCTTAAAAAGTGTATATTCCTTGTTCCCTATGGGAACCTGTTGGGACATGTGGTTTAAAAATAGGGACTAATGGTAGACCCCACGAATATTGCAGTAATTTTGAATTTGGAAGCACTGCGAAGTGTTAAACAGTTGCGTGCTACCTTGAGACATACGGGGTACTATAGGAAGTTCATCAAAAGCTATGCCCAAATCACTGTGCCAATGGAGAAACTGTTGAAAAAGGATGTCACGTTCTGCTAGAATGATGATTTCATTAAGATCCTGGATGTACTAAAAGAGAAACTAGCCTCTGCCCCAATCCCGGTCTTCCCAAAATGGGATGTGGAGTTTCATGTCCATGTTGATGCATCATGCATAGCGCTAGGAGTGGTTCTCACACAAGAGGGTGGAGAGGGCTTCGATCACCCTATCGCATTTGCAAGTCATAGGTTGCCCAAAGTAGAAAACAACTATTCCACAACCGAGTGCGAGGGGTTGGATATGGTGTACGCACTCCAAAAATACCGGCACTATTTTCTTGGACGACATTTCAAGATGTATACAGATAATTCCATGCTAAAATACATGTTCAATAAGCTTGTGTTGGCGGGGTGCATATGAAAGTGGCTCTTATTGTTCCAAGAATATGACTTTGAGGTCATGGTAAAGCCTGGATGCTTGAATGCAGGACCAGATCACTTGTCGCGTATTGAGATGGGTGAGGAACCTACTAGTTTGGAGGAAGGGCTACTTGACGCACAACTCTTTGCTGTGAGAATCATGGATAGACACTTTGAAGATATAATCCACTTTTTGACAATAGGGATTGCGCCGAAGGAATACTCCATCCAACAGAAGAAGGAACTAGTGGTAACGCATGACTGATTTTTCTGTCATCGCGGGGCACATATACAAAGTGCGAATTGATGAGATGCTGTGAAGGCACATACCTGAATTTGAACAAGGTGAGATCCTCGTAGAAGCAAATGGGGGCGCTGGAGGAGGACACTATGCAGGACGAGTGACCGTGCAAAATATTCTCCGTGTAGGGTTGTGGTGGCAAACCCTTCACCAAGATTCAAAACCACACTATAAGGCCTATGATATATGTCAAATGACAGGTAAACCATCGCAGAGGGATGAGATGCCTTTGAACCCACAAATGACGTTGCAACCCTTCGAAAAGTGGGAAATCGACTTTGTAGGACCTATCAAACCTCAGGGAAAAACAGGCACGTGATACATAATCACCGCAATGGAGTACCTGACTCATTGGGCAGAAGCATAGCTGGTCAAAGACTGAATAGTTGCCATGGCTGCAAATTTTTTGTTTGAACACGTGTTGACTCGATTTTGTTGTTCAAAAATCTTAATGAGTGATCGCGGTACACATTTCCTGAACGAAACCATTAGCACACTAACAGAAGAGTTCCAGGTGTATCATCAGAAAAGCACACCGTATCACCTACAAGCTAATGGGATAGTATAAGCATTCAACAAAATATTGGATACTGCACTAACCAAAGTATGCAACGCACATCGGAGCGCTAGGGACCCGCGCATACCTGCAGTACTATGGGCTTATAGGAAAAAATGCAAGAAATTGATGGGATAGAGACCTTTCCAGTTAGTTTATGGCGTGGAAGCTATCATACCAATGGTGTATATTGTACCTAGTTTGTGCATAGCAGTGCTCACAGGTATGACGGACTGCGAAGACCTGGAAGAAAGACTCACTAGAGGAGGAACGGTTCCTGGTTGGCTTTCATCAACAAGTGCAAAAGCAGCGTGAGAAGGCATGGCACGATCGCCATATTAAGTTGCACACCTTCAAGGTAAATGATTTAGTGATTCTGTATGACAGTAAGTTTGTTAAATTCCTAGGAAAGTTCAGAATGCATTGGCTGGGACCATACGTTGTTAAGGAGGTAACAGATGGAGGTGCAGGATAGCTAGTCAAACTAAATGGGGATCCTTTCCCAGGAAAAGTGAATGGCAACCGCTTGAAGCCCTACACAGGTGGCTTGACTATCTGAATAATTGGTAAAAGCACAGTCTTCGTGCTCTAAGTATCTGGACAAAGGCATGGGACTATAAACAAGTGCAGGGGATAACGACATATATGCAAAGAAACAGTTCTGACACAGAGGTCTCGGAACAACGTATGTAGGAGATCCAGCAAGAATCAACTCAGTGTGTTGTTGACCTTGCCACAGTTCGAGAACAGTTGGAGGGACTCCATGTAAATATCTCCGCGGTGACAGAGTGACTCGAGGGTGAGTCACGATGTTTGTGTTGGGGGCCTATTGGGCATGGAATCCCCCAAAGGCATGTTTTGGGGCTTAAAGCTCAAGTTTTGACCGAACTGTTGGCATTATGACATAGGTGTTGTCCTTGATGGCAACCCACTCAGATGACAAATCACAGTTCAGCAAGTTACTAGCACAACGTTACAAATCAGACTTTACAGAATGAAGAAAGAGAGGTATACGCAGGTTCCCCATTGACCAAGCCGCGTATACACGTGGGTTAACAGATCAAAAGGAACGTATAATGAGCACACACACTTTCACAGAAGGAAAGGCACCAACATGTTGGAAAACTAAGTTTTGGTCCGTGGTATTTGGTCCATGGTATTTTTATCCATGGTATTGGTCTAAAGTATCTGGTCTGAAGTATTGGCCCCAGGTATTTGGTCCAAGGTGTTAGTCCTAGGTGGTTTTGGTCCATGGTATTGAGAAAGGCCTAAAACTATGAAAGGAAGAGAAGATCATTAGGCCAATGCACTCAAGTATTGAATATCTGATGAAGAGTAAGATCTAGTATATAGGTTATTGGGTTATGGTGCATAGCTAAATCTGAACCAAGGATAAACCTTAGTGCTTGATGAAGGATAAGATCTAATGATGGGTCAAGATCTTAAGGCTTGAAGTGAAGTATCTTTATGTGTTTTGATCATTTATATGAATAACTGGCACATGTTGTAGTTTGTAAACATGATGATCTGGGTATAACTGAAGTCTGGAAGTGTTGTAATGTTTAAATCATCCTTTATAGATCTATACATAGGCTCACTTTAGAAAAGGCATGTATACACGCTGGTTCTGCATATCAAAAGAGCATATGCACACAAGTTTGACACATGGAAGTAGCGTATGCCTCATAAAATATGTTTTAGCTTCTTTTGTTTGCTGTTGCAGTGTTTTGGGTTCTGGCTTGGGTCCTGGTTACTGTGTTATGGTTACAACATTCTGAAAGATCAAATTGAAGGGTTGTTAAAGTGATTGATTGATTTAGTTGTGGTTGGTGCAAAGGAGATTGGATGATGCAGATATATTTGATGATTGAATGATGTTATTGATGGATTCAGTCTGAAAATTGATGAAACGTGGTCCCTAAAAGAAAAGAGAAGGTTGTAGCCTTCTATAGGCTAGCACCGACGTACAAGTAAACATATCAACTAGTACAAGAGCTAGGTGGTTGTATATCCCTTCTAGGAGAAGTTGGAGAATGAGAGAAGGTTGTAGCCTTATGTAGTTAGAAGTTTTTGTACTGGTATAATACTGCACTAGTACAAAAATTGTAGAAAGAAGTTTCTTATTAAAAAGAAGATAGAGATGATTACAGTAGGTGGTTTTCACCCACATTAGGTTTCCACCTTATATCTTGTGTTCATGTGTGTGATTGTCTGTTCTATTTTTATTGCACTTGGTTACTATTTATATGGTTATGATGGATTGATTAAAGATCAACATCTAATGAATTAACTGAATCAAAAGTTTGCAGGATATATGCTAGTTTCCTTAAACACAATTGCGTATACACACTGTTACAAAACCAGCTCATAAAAAGATAGAAAGATAGATCAACACCTTAGAATTCAGCCTATTCAAGGTGGAAACCTCCTTTACATTACATAAATGAACAATTCTTCGATGATACAAATGAAAATACCTCCTTTCTATATATAGGAGTCTAAGGGTTCATAATATAATCAGAGCTGACATAACAACAATAATGTAAGGGCACAATAATAACAATAGTGGGCTTCTATGGGGCACAATAGTAACAATATGGGCACTACATGGGTACATCAATATAATAAGGGGGTTTTACTAATAACAATAAGGGGTTACACTAGTAGTATAGGGGCCTAACATGCCCCTCTCCTTCAAAACGTGTTGTCCTCAATGCTTGAGTAGTTCTTGATGCTTTTGTATAAGATTCTTGTCCTCCCATGTGGAATCTTTAGTGGGTAATTTCTTCCACTTGATGAGATACTCTAAAATTGATCAATTTCGTAGTTGTCGGGTTCTTGTTTCTGTGACTTCTCCAGGTTCCAATATGATTTTTCCTTCCTCTTCAAGTTCTAGTAATATTGTTTGAATTGGGATCATCTGCAACTTTTGAATGAGTGGCCACACTTCTTCGTCCTTCATCTATTCATCTCTTGCTTCGTTTAGCCAATCTGGTTGGAAAATAGAAATAGCACAAAACAATTCTTCCACATCCTCATCCTTTCTTGAGAGTGCATCTGCAACAAAATTTTGCTTCCCTTTTCTATAGATGATGTCAAACTCAACCCAATATATTTGTGACCCATTTTTTTTGTTCTTCTATAGATAATATTTGTCCTAAAAGGTATTTAAGACTATCATGATCCATTTTTACTTTGAAGTGTCTTCCCATTCAGTAAAGTTGCCATTTCTTAAGTGCATGTAGTATTTCCAACAATTTCTTCTCATAAATAGCTTTCTTGAGATGCGGTAGTAAAAATACCCAATCACCTACATCAAAACATTTTTCACTACAATGTTGATCTACCTGTTGTTTCATTCGCTTTTGCACCAAAGTGGTGTTAACCTTTAAAAGTTGGAGAACTTGTTGTTGATGCTCGATGTGATCTTTCACTGCTTGAACCTTTTTCTTCTTGATATGTCCTTCTATCTTGAGAGTTTGAGGAGTGGTAATTTCTTCCAATGCTTTACAAGATATGGTCAGATTCATTTCTTGATGCTCGATGTGATCTTTCACTTCTTGAACATTTTTCTTCATGATATGTCATTCTATCTTGATAATTTTAGGAGTGGTAATTCCAGCCAATGCATTACAAGATATGGTTGAATTCATTTCTTCTTTCTCGATGTGATCTTTCACTTCTTGAACCTTTTTCTTCTTGATATGTCCTTCTATCTTGAGAGTTTGAGGAGTGGTAATTCTTGCCAATGCTTTACAAGATATTGTTAGATTCATTTCTTTTTTCTCTGGGGTTGATTCCTGGAATATATACTCTTCTTTTGATGTTTCTTGATCCTTTTCTTCCTCCTCTTCATAATCTATGTAAAATAATTTCTTCTCAGCACACTTATGACCTTTAGTGCATTTGCTATCACAATTGTAACAAAGTCGTTTTTCTCTTTTCTCTTCCAACTATTGTGGTGTAACCCTTGTAGGTTATGGAAGGCTAGGAGAAACAACACTTCCATTATTATAGTTGTGAGGGGTAGACTTCCTTGTTGCCATAATTTTACTTTCCACTATGTAACAAATCTCTTTTACTCTTTCCAATTGTTGTGATGTTACTCTAAAGAAGGTGTTGCTCTTTGTATCCTCATAATGTGCTATCATTTCCTCCATGAAAATTGACCACGTAAGAAGTTGTTTACGAGAAAAAAGCCCTTTATACCATAAAAATTTATCTAGTTCTAAATATGAAGATGCAATACATACCTTTTGTAATAGTGGTACACCATGTAGACCAAAATATTTCTCCATCTGAAGTATCCAATTTACTTGATCCTTGCCATCAAACTTTCTCATATCGCCTTTTCTTGATTTTAGGAGCTCGATCTTGAAACGACTATAACTCTGTAATTTCAGTTCTTCTAGTTCTGAAATTGTGCCCTGTAGTAGCCATCTATGTTCTCTTTCCAATGTCACCAGTCTGATCGAATTTTGGTTCTCCAAGAAAGAGTAATGCAAAATCTCCCAAGATGTCCTGATTATATACCTTTTCAGAAGAGTGAACTTGTATGAGGTGCCACGTGTCACTGTTTGAACCTTGGGATCTGAAAAATATACACAGGAAAATACAATTTGTCCTCTTTCTATAACTTCTAATGAAATTTCAATTTGATGCTCAAAACAAAAGTTATGACAATTTTCCCAAGGTCACCTATTTGGAATGTAATTCAGGAGTCTGCAAAAAGACCAACTTCCTCAGATCATATCTCTGCAAATATAGCACAAAAAGCTCTGAAATTCAGACCCAAGGTTCAACACGATTTCTTCTCAAATGGGTTTTTTTTTTCAGCATCTGAAACAGCACAGAAACAAAGTTATAGTGAAAATACCACGATGACCTATTTGGAGCAGCAAAACCCTAGAATCCAAAGCTCTGATACCAAATGTTATGAAACCAACTCACAAAAAGATAGAAAGATAAATCAATGCCTTAGAATTCAGCCTCTTCGAGGGGGAAGCCTCCTTTACATTACATAAATGAACAATTCTTCGATGATACAAATGAAAATACCTCCTTTCTATATATAGGAGTCTAAGGGTTCATAATATAATCAGAGCCGACATAACAATAATAATGTAAGGGCACAATAATAACAATAGTGGGCTTCTATGGGGCACAACAGTAACAATATGGGCACTACATGGGTACATCAATATAATAAGGGGGTTGTACTAATAACAATAAGGGGTTACACTAGTAGTATATGGGCATAACACATGCAAGTTCAATTAGCTGAAGTAGTGTATATGAATCTGATTATGGAAATGAAAAGGTATTGACTGCTAATACTGATTCACCCCCCCCTTTGTATTATTTCCAACACGAATCTTGTTGTAAAATCTCCACAAATTGCGAGCGTGGGGCGTGAAAGTAGAATAGAGTCACATGGTTGTCCACCCTATTTTTTGTAATGTAATGTCGGCTGGATAGACCTACCCATGGTCCACGCACCATGGGATTGTATAAATAGAGTGAGGCTCTAAGTGTAAAAGATAGCTAACGAATAGAATAGAAGAATGGGAAGTCTAAGTGATTGAGTCAAAGTGTAAAAGTGTGTCTTTGGGTCATACAGTAGGAGAATGCTTTGCAGATGAGTGCACAGAGGCCTAGTAGTCCGCAGCTAAGTGCGTGGACCCGTGGAGCTGAGTGTGCAGGGCAGGTCGAGTCTGTAACCATTGGAAGAATCAACAAAGAGAAGTTTTTCTATAATTCTGTGTATCTTTTCCTGGTTTAATGCGTGATTGCATATAATTTGTAAGTATACTATTTATTTATTGTGCGAACCTGTATGAATGCTTTATATTGTTAAGTATAACTTAAGACATTTAAGTGGGTGAAGGTGCTTAATTAATACTGGAAGATAAATAAGATCTCGGGTAATAGCATAGAGTGCGGCACAATCCCTGGTTAGGGTGACGTTAAGGCAATATATTAGGCCACAAGGAATAGAAGTGCACGAGGCCACCTTCATGCAGGAGCAAGCAAAGGACCAGTTGAACCTCTCAGACATCTCAAGGGTGTAGAAACCTGGTTCTAGCACCCTCCCATACTACTTCGGGTGAGTCCTCAGTCCCCGCTCCATGGATTGTTATTGAAAGGTCCTGTGGTATAGGGATTTGTTTGGCTAATTAACTCTGAACCTGGGTTAGGCCCCAACAAGCCAACAACTAATGTATGCATGCACTAGCTAAATATTTGAGAAAATGAGTCTTTTTGTTTTCATTTTAGAAACGTAAATTCTAAGCTAATAATCCGATATTTTACAGGGGAGGAAGGTATGGAAAAACGGGTCCAAAATGGCATTTAAGGGTATGGAATTCAATTTGAAGTTTTACCCTAGGCTCTAATCATCATTTCTACCCAAAATAGTCTAAAACATTCTACTACGAGGTTTCCTGTAGTTACTACAGGATGTCCTGGTTTTCTATAGGAAACTTAGATGAAGGTTGTAGGAATGTAGGTGTTATGAAACCAACTCAAGAAAAGATAGAAAAGATAGATCAACGCCTTAGAATTCAGCCTCTTTGAGGGGGCAACCTCCTTTACATTACATAAATGAACAATTATTGGATGATTCAAATGACAAAACCTCCTTTCTATATATAGGAGTCTATGGAGTCACAATATAATCCAGCCGACCTAACAATAATAATATAAATCCACAAAAATAACAATAGAGGGATTTTATGGGCACATTAATAATAATATGGGGGTAATGGGGGCACAACAATATAAATAAGGGGTATAACTACAATAGTAATGGGGTAATCACTAGTATTATAGGGACCCAACATGCCCCTCTCCTTCCAAAAAGTGTTGTCCTCAACACTTGAGTAGTTCAGGATACTTCTGCATAAAATTCTCATCCTCCCATGTGGAATCTTCAGCGGATAAGTTCTTCCACTTGATAAGGTACTCTGAAATTGATCGATTTCGTAGCTGTCGAGTTCGTGTTTCTATAACTGCTTCTGGTTCCAATATAATTTTTCCTTCCTCGTCAAGTTCTGGCAATATTGTTTGAACTGGGAGCTTGTCGCCTATAACCTTCTTTAAGCATGAAACATGGAAAACTGGGTGCAATCGAGAAGCTGCAGGAAGCTCCAATTTGTATGCCATAGTACCAATCTTTTGTAACACCTTGTACGGACCATAATACTTTGGTGATAATTTATTATCCTTCTTAGCTTGCTTGAGGGACATTTGCTTATATGGTTATAGCCATAGGAATACCCAATCACCTACATCAAAACTTCTTTCACTGCGATGTTGATCTGCCTGTTGTTTCATTCTATTCTGTGCCAACACGAGGTTATCCTTTAAGAGTTGGAGGACTTGTTGTTGATGTTTGATGTGATGTTCCACTGCCTGAACCTTAGAATTTTCTCTTAAATATGATGTGATGGATGGTGGTTGATACCCATAAAGTGCCATAAATGGTGTCATTTTTGTTGGTGTATGAAAGGAAGTGTTATACCACCATTCAGCCAGAGGCAACCGTTTGACCCAATGTGTCTGTTTATCAGATACAAAGCAACGAAGATATCCTTCCAAACATTTGTTTACTATCTCAGTTTGCCCATCAGATTGAGGATGATAAGATGAGCTATGAGCTAACTGAGTACCAAGACAAGAAAATAATTGTGTCCAAAAATTTCCAGCGAAAATGGGATCTCTGTCACTTACAATAATCTTTGGGTTTCCATGTAGCTTTTGAATTGTTTCCATAAATGCAGTAGAAACTGTACTGGCTTTAAATGGATGTGATAATACACAAAAGTCTGCATACTTGGTAAGTCTGTCAACTACCACCATGATGACACTCTTTCCCTCAGACTTGGGTAAACCTGTGATAAAATCCATTGGTACCTCCTCCCAACGTTGGCTTGGAATGGATAAAGGTTGTAATAGACCCGGTGTCTTAATTGTTTCAACTTTATTTTGTTGGCAAACCAAACATTCTGCCACAAACTTTTGAATATCTGATTTAAGGCCATCCCAAAAAAATTCCTTCTTAACCCTATGGTAAGTTTTTAAAAATCCTGAGTGCCCTCCTAAGGGAGAACTGTGCAATTCCATAAGAATCTTTTATTTTTGCTGGGAATTCTTACAGAGGTATAAGCAATATTTGTACCATAACGAATCATTTTTCCAGCTAAATGTATCAGACATACTGGAATCTTGTTGTAGCTTTCGAATAAGTGCCCACACTTCTTCGTCATTCTTCCATTCCTCCCTTGCTTCATTTATCCAATCTGGTTGGATGATAGAAATAGTGCACAACAATGCTTCCACATCCTCATCCTTCCTTGAGAGTGCATTTGCCACCACATTTTGCTTCCCTTTTTTGTAGATGATTTCAAAGTCATAACCCAACATCTTTGTGACCCACTTCTGTTGCTCTTCAGAGGATAATCTTTGTTCTAAAAATTATTTAAGGCTATCATGATCCGTTTTTACCTTGAAGTGTCTTCCCATTAGGTAGGGTTGCCATTTCTTAAGTGCATGGAGTATTGCCAACATTTCCTTCTCATAAATAGCTTTGCTTAGAAACTTTCCCTTGATTGGACGACTTTCAAAAGCAATGGCTCTTTCATCTTGCATTAGAACAACACCAATTCCATTTCCTGAAGCATCACATTCCACAATAAAGGTTTTTGTGAAGTCCGGTGTAGCTAAGACCGGTGCTTGGCACATTGCCTCTTTAAGATGTTCAAAGGCCTTTGTTGCTTTCGGAGTCCATGAAAATGCATCTTTCTTCAATAATGTCGTTAGAGGTGCTGCTATTCTCCCATAATTCTTAACAAACTTGCGATAATACCCTGTCAACCCAAGAAATCCGCGCAAATGCTTTATGGATGTGGGGATTTTCCATTCCTTAATGGCTTTAATTTTGGTAGGGTCTACCTTAACTCCTTCATGAGATACAATATGACCCAAATATTCCACCTCTTGGACTCCAAAGAAACATTTGGATCTTTTGGCATATAATTGTTTCTCTTCCAATAGTTGTAGCACCCTGTCAACATGTTCAACATGATCCTTCCAAGACTTGCTATAGATAAGTATATCATCAAAAAATACTAACACAAATTTTCTAAGGAATGGTTTGAAAATTGAATTCATCAAACCTTGAAATGTTGAAGGTGCATTGGTAAGGCCAAAAGGCATGACCAAAAATTCATAATGACCCTCATGAGTTCTAAATGCCGTTTTCAGAATGTCTTCAATATTCATTCTGATTTGATGATATCCTGAACGAAGATCCAACTTGGTGAAGTAAATTGATCCATGCAATTCATCCAGTAATTCATCAATGATAGGAATGGGGAACTTATCTTTAATAGTGAGCTTGTTGAGCTCCCTATAATCCGAACACATGCGCCATCATCCATCCTTCTTGTGCACCAATACTACTGGAGCAGAGAAAGAACTTTGACTCGGTTGAATTATACCAGCCTCTAGCATTTCTGCAACCATATGTTCAATTTCACTTTTTTGGACATAGGAATATCTGTATGGCCTGATGTTTGGAGGAACACTTCCTGGAATCAGATGAATAGCATGATCATGATCACGCATAGGTGGGAGACCTTTGGGAGTCTCAAATACCTTGGAATGATTGTCCAGGACTTTTTGGAGATCTGGAGAAATAGATGATTCTAATGTGGAAACATCTAGCGAACATAATTGTGTAATTACACCCCTTTGTTCCTTTTTTAGAAGCTTTGTCATACCATTAGAGCTGATTATCTTTCCTGGCTTCCATGTAATACCCCTTAATTCAACTTCCTTTCCTTCCACAAAAAATTTGATGAAAAGTTCTTGAAAATTAAAAGCTATTGTACCCAAGGATTGTAGCCATTGGACTCCTAGTACAACATCAGCACCTCCCATTGGAATGGAAAGCATTGGGCTAGTCAATACATATTCTCCCATGGATAGCTTGATATTATGGCACTTTCCAGAGAAATTTATTGTTCCTCCATTTGCAATCATCACTTGACACTCTGGTGCTGGATATAGGAAGAAATTCAATTTTTTTGCTACCCTACAATGAATAAAATTGTGGGTGCTTCCTGAATCAATCAACACTATCACCTTTTTCTTCTTGATTTGTCCTTCTATCTTGATGGTTTGAGGAGTGGTAATTCCCGCCAATGCATTACAAGATATGGTCAGTTTTATTTGTTCTTCATCTAGGCTTTGTTCCTAGAGCATATCATGTTCTTTTGACCTTTCTTGCTCCTTTTATTCTTCCTCTTCACAATCTATGTAGAATAATTTCTTCTCAGCACACTTATGACCTTTAGTGTATTTGCTATCACAACTATAACAAAGCCCTTTTGCTCTTTTTTCTTCCAATTGTTGTGGTGTCAACCTTATAGGTTGTGGAAGACTAGGGGAAACTACACTTCCGTCTTTATAGTTGTGAGTGGTATGCTTCTTGGTTGCCATAATTTTGCTTTCCATTTTTCTTGCTAACCTGAATGCCTTCTCTAATGAATCAGGTTCCCAAATTCGAACATCATGTTGGATATTATCCTTTAAAGACCCTATGAACACATCAATCCTATGCTGCTCTAGAATATCTTTTACCCTTATGTTCAATTTTTGGAACTCCTCAATGTGCTCCATTATTGAACCCTTTTGTTTGAGACTTATCAATTGGCTAAAAAAAGTGTTGCTTTTTGTATCCTCATAATGTGCTATCAATTCTTCCGTAAAAATTGCCCAAGTGATAAATTGTTTATGAGAGAAAATCCATTGATACCATACAAATTGATTTGGTTCCAAATATAAAGTTTCCATACGTACCTTTTGTGTGTTTTGCACATTATTGAGATCGAAGAACTGCTCCATCTGTAATATCCATGTGGCGGGATCCTCGCCATCAAACTTCCTCATATCGATTTTTGGAATATGGTGGGTCTTCGATCCAACATTAGAGTCTATGGAATCATGATTAACATTTCTTTTGTTCACATCATGAGTTTCCTTTACAACCTTTTCACCATTAGTAAGTATTTCTTGTAGAAAATTTGTCAAATTTGTCTTCAAATCTACCATGTCTGTCTTCAAATATGTCCTCAAATCTGTCTTCAAATCATCCATCTTAGCTTCCATGCCCTTTATCTTAGATTCCACACCATTTATCTTAGCATCTGTTAGCTTTTGTGAGCGTGACATTTGTTGCACTTGTTCTTGTAATTTTGATATATAATGTAGCATTTCTTCCTCTTATTCATGAGTCATGCTAGAGCTTTCAGGTTCCTTACTAGGTGTTTACATTTTCTTTCCTCGGGACATCAGTTACCGATAATAATGCTTTACTATGCCCTTTGAATTCCTTCAAACCAAGCTTATGCAAAAATAAAAAATAAAAACTACACACCTTTTTTTACTTTGTAGAAGCCTGATATTGAATCTGATGTATCTCTGTAATTTCAAATCATCCAGTTCTGAAATTGTGACCTGTAGTAGCCCTCTATGTCCTCTTTCCAATGCCACTAGTCTGAACCAAATTGGATTCTCCAAGAAAGAGTTATTCACAATCTCCCGCAGTGACATTCTTATGAAATTTCAATCTGATGCTCAGAAAGAAAGTTATGATGATTTTCCCCAGGTCACCTGTTTTGAGTGTAATTCAGGAGTCTGCAAAATGACCAACTTCCTGAGATCATATCTCTGAAAATATGACACGAAAATCTCTGAAATTCGGACCCAAGGTTCAGCGTGATTTCTTCTCAAATTGGTTTTTTTTGCGACTTCTGAAATGTCACAGAAAAAAAATTTATAGGGAAAATGCCACGATGACCTGTTTGGAGCAGCGAAACCCTAGAATCCAAAGCTCTGATGCCAAATGTTATGAAACCAGCTCAAGAAAAAATAGAAAAGATAGATCAACGCCTTAGAATTCATCCTCTTCGAGGGGGAAACCTCCTTTATGTTACATAAATGAACAATTCTTGGATGATTCAAATGACAAAACCTCCTTTCTATATATAGGAGTCTATGGAGTCACAATATAATCCAGCCGACCTAACAATAATAATATAAAGCCACAAAAATAACAATAGAGGGATTCTATGGGCACATTAATAACAATATGGGGGTAATGGGGGCACAACAATATAAATAAGGGGTATAACTACAATAGTAATGGGGTAATCACTAGTATTATAGGGACCCAACAATAGGGAAGGTGAAAGGAAGTGCCAGGGAGATTTATGATGGTAGAATAACGTATGGGGAAAGTGCACACTACCCAAGGATCAACCCAACTCTTTAAGATGGTTGGATTTTCTCAAGGTGATTGTCCATGGTGGCTACCAAATAGAAATTTGAATTAGTGGTTGGTAGGATTGGGAGAGAAGTGGAGAAGACTTAGATGGGGCTAATGGAATGAGTTCCTTCTTGCAGATCAACAATTTCTACAACAACACATATTCTTTTCTTCGTTCATGCACAACTTTATATAAGTGTGGAAAAGATGAGTTGAATTTGAGAAACTGATTTATTGATGGCTAATGTCTTAAATATATGGAATGGAATGCTTTAAAATCTACAAAAAACTCAAGAAACCAAAATGAAAATTGCAGGTGCTTCTAAGAAATCATAAATAATGATCTACTCAAAAAGAAATCCTAAGTTATGCAATGACCAAAGGATAAATATGTTTTTGGGGATGTGAGAGTGGGGTGCTCAAACCATGATCCCATGAGGGAGATGAGGAAGAGACCACTGTCACAAGATTTTCTGAAGTTTTTTCTTTCACTATTGTAACACCGATCTACTTCTACCACTAATGGAAGGAAAACTAACCAATAATTCAAACACTTGTAAATTAAACAAAGTAGAGATAACTTCAACAACTAATCTATGATTCTAATCTAAGAATAAATGTATAAAAAGAGGAACCTATGCTACTAGGGTTGGGACATAACCCAAGAGCTTCAGCCCTCTGAGTCAAATCAGTGTTGGATCAAGGAAAACCTTTTCATTATCATCAAAATGCCTAAAATAACATAAGAATAACAATCACAATATCTTAGCTTGAAATTTCGTCTTGGCTACAATAAAAAGTTGAATCCTAATGAGGCCCTAGGAATTCTTATTTATACAACTAAAGCTACTAACATCTTCCTAAAAATTTAGGCTTTGCTCCCAAACTCGAGATTGACTTGTCTTCAACTATCACTAGCTTGGCTTCTTGAACTCAGCTGGCTTGGCTGCTTGTAAATTTGAGTTGATGAGATCTGGTGGAGGAATCTTCAAGTGACTTAGGACTTGAGGGAGAACAAATCTCCTAAAATTCCTCGTGCTTGTCTACTTCGATTTTCTGCACTTAAATTAGCCCAAAACTGCTCCCAATCCCGCAATTAATGCACATTAGGCCACATGACATAACATCTCACCTTTACCATTCTTACTAAGCAAAATATAATAAATATGTAAAGAAAAGTGAGAAAATTTGATTTTAATAAGATGGAGAGTGGCATTAAGGCCCATATAATTTACCTATTGATGAGCCTCATCGTTTGTTTCACATCTCATCCTTTTAGACAAGAACCATAACTATGGTGGAGTCAGAGGTTGCTAGATATAACAAAAAGTCTCGACTAAAATCAGGAGGACTTAATAAAGGTATGGACAACAAAGCTTGTTTTAAAGAATAAATAGATTGTTGAACTTGGTCATACCATATGAAAGGTACTGATTTTTCCAACAAACACATGAAGCATTGAGTAATTTGAGCATAGTTGGCAATGAACATATGAAAGAAATTAACCTTTCCGTAGAGAGATTGAAGGTGGTGGACCATGCTTGGAGGAGGTAAATTGGGAATAACCTCCACCTTAGAGGGATCAACAAAATTCCCTTCCTTGGATATGATGAAACCTAGCAATCTCCTAGATGAGACGTGAATGTGATATCCCCTTACTTGACAATTTTATGCAATTAATTGTGTCTATGTTGTTTCCTTTTCGAATGTTTAAAGTTTCAAAAAACCTGTGAAGAATTTAGTTATCAATATTTTATTATCGATAATGAATGATTGTAAATATATATTTATGATGTTTTATTTTTATAAATAAAGAGGTTTGGAAAATTAATTTTGGAATGCATTGGGCTAAAATAGACGAGGCTACAAATATTTGGTGAATATTAATTACCTAGTAATAAGTCCTAGGCATCTAATTTGGATGATTATATTTATTGTGAAATTATGGAATTGGCAAATTAGTTGTTTCCCTAAAAGACAAGGTGTTGCCTTTGTGAATGGGAAAAAAAGTCATCAATGAGATAATAACCACCTACCACCTATTGGTGAGGTGGAGGTAGTTACCAAATACCAAAATGAGTGTTAGATGGGTAATAGAAAAATGCTTTAGTTTATAGTTTTTTTGTCTTCTTGCTAGATAGACTCAAGTTTTATAGTAGATAAAATATGAGAACAAGAAGTGAATAATATAAAAAAGGAATTTTGTAAACTTGTTATGCTCAGAGGGATACTGGCTACATGTAGTATCTAGGTTGGGAGGAGCCAAGTACTCAATTATTAATTTTCCAGACAACTAAATTCAAGTCAATATTCTTGCCTTTTATTCTGTTTAGAAGAGTAAAATATATAATTGCACTATGCTTCTATTTTGTTTAGTTGATGCATTGTTAGAAAATATAAAGAAATGAAAGAACTAGAGTAATTGTTCTTTTCTTTATCATTGCAAAGAGTGTTGTGAAGATATATATAAAAATAAAATTAGTAAAGCAAAGAAGTAGTTATGCTCTATTTATAATTCTGTGAAGTATAAGAAAATTAAAAATTATGAAGAATATAGTAGCTTCACTGTCTTCAATTTTTATTAAATTTCAATTTTTTTGGAAAATTAGGAAAAGAGAATGCATTGAGGCATAAACTTGTATATGTTTGTGAAAGAACTTATGTTGCTACAAAACACTGATAGTGCTATTCTGAGTTTGATTCAATTAGAAAATAAGGAACCTAGACATAAGATAAATTATTTCTTTGGTGGTAGAGAAAATGTATAATTTGGGTAAAATTCCATATACATAAGTTTATATATATATATATATATATATATATATATATATATATATATATATATATATATGAAGCTCTAATTATGTATAGTGTGCTTCTATGTAAGTATAAATAGTTGAATTTAAGAAAAATATAGATATATAAATAATTAATATATATTCTTGTACATATAAATAACTAAAAATAGAATTTCAACTATTGCAAGAAGATAGATACATTATATAGAATCACTACTTGTGATAAGAAAGTGTTAGAACATAATATAAACTCGATAGTACATAAACATATATTAACATTAGAGAAATTTGAGGTCTAAAAAGGGCCTCTTAAGGAATATTATAAAATAAGGGTGGAAATAATAAAATAATATTAGATTACCTCATCAAGTTTTAAATGGAAAAAGAGAAAACAACTTTTCAAATCATATTTTCAGCTTATCTTCCTATGATTCTTCCTATGATTATACCCCAATTTTGAGTGGCATCACTTGTTGTATGTGGAATTTAATTTTACATCCAAGGAGAACCCATGCCAACCACATTTTTTCATGTATTTCACATTTTTCATGTAGTTGGGTTCATAGAAAGTATGTAATGTAGATACTCGGATGCAAAATTCAATTCCGTACAACAATTTCTCTTGCTCGAAATTTGAGTAAAATTGTAGGGAGATAAGTTGAAAATACGATTTGAGAAAGTAGTTTTTTTTTGTACTTTTTATTCCAAAAATGGTGAATCATCCCCCATGGTGAAAGTGTTTTGAGGTCAATTTTTGCTTCAAAATTTCTCTAATGAGGACAAAGTTTTCTAAAGAGATATTAATACCAAATAATTCCTAAATTAATTATGACATTTTTTGTAGAAAATATACGATTAGAAGTTCTAGCTATATATTAAGGAATGTCTAGCTCTAATGAAATACATATTTAATGAAATATATATATATATATATATATATATATATATATATATATATATATAGAGAGAGAGAGAGAGAGAGAGAGAGAGAGAGAGAGGTAACAACCTATTTCCAAGTTTACCATTCAATATAAATCCATGCAAACATAATTAAATGAAAGAATTGATAAAGTAGCTGTATGGGTCTAAAGGATTGACCCTAGTCCGTTTCACATTCAAGTAAAATGTCATAAATAAATTATAAATGTAGCCAAAAATTACTAAAATATTACTTTCTTCCATAAATAGAAGTATAGGTTTATAAATAAATTCAGGAATTTCATAAATAAATGTGTAAGAGAACTTTGCTAGTGAAGTTATGAACACAAGCCTAGGTACAAGAACCTCTGATCTAGTTAAAAGACCAAATATCCTATGAGTTGAAGAAGAGAAACGCCTTAATTGGGAACATCGAAGGAAAACAGAAAAACTCTTTCTGTATGGAAACAAGTATATAAAAAATTAGTTTTTAATAGTCAATCTACAAAAATGGTGCAAATGAAGAATAGAAACTAGTATAAGAAGAAAATGTTGCAGTAGTAACTGAAATAGTTACCTTGGATGAACTTTTTTCCTCACATTCACCAATGATGTATGTAAAATGAATTCTATAATAAATTACTACACGCATGAAAATAAAATATAGAAAAATAATTCAAAAATTTTGTTTATAGTACAATTAAACCTTAAAGTATGTGTATACCCCTACTCAATAACTATATAGGATAAATATATCTTCTATATATATAGTTGTGTGTTTGAGAAACTTGGCCAAGAGAATAAACCTTGGCCATCACCACCAGATGGGTTTTGTAATCAAAATTTTTACATGATACACACATATATGTCGACAGGTTCAAATTCAATTTTCAATGAACAATCCATCCCCTGTAGGTGGCTGTAATAAGCCCACGGTTAAGGAAAATTCGAAAAACCCTAATAAATTTTAATATAACGAGAGAGAAGCCATAATATTGTGCTTATTATGTATAATAAAGTAATAATTTCTAACCCGAAGATTAAAAAAAAGTCAGAGATGAAATGGGTACAAACCCTAAAATGAAATTACAAGAAAAATAACCATTAACAAAGGAAAATAACAATACAAGATTCAAAATATCATGAAAAATATATTAAAAGGGATTTTTTCTATATATTCTTACCTAAAACTTTAAAAGTTGTTGAGCTAAAGCCTGAATATATGAAATTATGGAATCTCTATAATATCCTCAATAAAAATGTATGTGATAAGGAAGGACTATAAGTGCATCGAAATATTAGATATTAAACCCTGAATCATATGTTTGAAAATTCTTCAAAATAATCAAGAAACAACTAAAATTTTGTTCAAAAAGATTACTTGATAAGTGATGTTGGTCAAAGCCAAAAAGAAAGAACTTCTTGTTGCAATTTTAAACCCTGACAACCAAAGCCCTATAGTAAGCCCTCAATAGAGAAATACCATATATGTAACAGTAAAACCTAAATAGGACAAGGGAAATATGTTTAGTTCACAAAGAGACTAAACTCGAACACAATTTTCCCAAAATAGGAATGAAGTGAGAGTAAATAATATTACCTTGAATGTAACCATTCAAATTAAACAATGTATAGATGTCAGTCCAAAAGGGTTAATGACATGTTGAATTGTGGTAGAAAAAGCTTATTTCCTTCACGATCATATTCAGAAAAATACCTTCAGGAACTTTATTGTTGAGATTTTCAGTTTTATTAAATTGGACAAAAATCTCATGTATGTGACAACAATAGGATTAGTTGCTATATTAGCTCCAGTATTTTTTGAGGAGGAGTTAATGCATCCTATATTTGTTGTGAGGGAATTTATGATTCAGTTTTATGCTCCAGCTATATAGAAATGTAATCCGTAAAGGATTGAAAGAGTGTGTAGAGAAAGTAGAGAAAATAGGGGAGAGCTGAGAGCATGTGTGAATTATTAGATTTGTAATCTCCTTTGAATAATAAGATTGTTGATGCCTCTGTTCTAGTGGACGTAGCCCAGATTGGTTAGGTGAACCACGTTAAATCTTTGTGTTATGGTTTTATGAGTTTTTTGTTTTGTGTTATGTATGTTTCTATTATTTCAGCTGTGCTTTGTTTAGTCTAACAAGTGGTATCAGAGTGGCGCAACGGAGCATGGAGGGCCCATAATCTACAAGTCACTGGTTGTGGAGCTGGTGCGCGTGAGAGATCGGCTGAAGGTGGAGTTTCAGCGAATGGCACGGTTTTAGTAGAGAGAGTCGTGCCAATTTTAGCAGTGAATGGGTTGGCGTGGTTTATTTTGGAACAGTCGCGCCAATTGTTGGCATTATGGTTCAAGTGTTGTCCTTGATGGCAACTCACTCAGTGGATGGTACAGGTGCTCAAAGGTTAGTACAGGTGATGGCAACTCAATTAGAAGACAGATCTCAGTACAGCATGGCAAGAAAGCTCATACACGCTCTTTCGTTAAACCCAAGTCGCGTGTACACGCAAGTTAGATTCAGAAAAAGCGCGTGTATGTGGAAAGGTTCCTTTGGTTCATGGTGGTTAGACCTTGGAAGTTGTGCCTATGATTTCGGACCATTATGTCTCGACGGGCGTGTCGATCCCTAGTTTTAAAGTTGATGGTATTGTGTTACTATGGTTTTGGCTCTTGGTATTGAGAAAGGCCTAAGGCTATATAAGGAGAAGAAGATCATTAGGCAAAGATCATCTTTCGACAAGGCATGAATATCTAAGAGAGAAAGAGATCTGATATGCAGGTTCTGAGTTGGTTGATCTGAGCTAAGGAGAGATCTCATCGGTTGATGGAGAACTAGATCTAAGGAGAGATCGGGATCAAATGGTTTGAAATGCACTATCATGATATGGTTGATTATGCGTATTTCTAGATCTGCATATTGTCGCAATGTTACGTTCTGAGTCTAACTAATATCTGGTACAGCTGCAAATTGAGAAAGTTTATTTTTAGATCTGTACGCAGGTTGGCTTCGGTAAAAGCGCGTGTATACGCGGTTTCTGCTCATTAAAGTAGCGTATATCTTTTGAAGCTTGATTTGAGTTTACAGTGGGGTCTGACTGTTATTACAGAGTTCTGTAGTCTGCTCTGTGTTCTGGTAACTGGTGATTGACAGGGTTCAGTGATTCAGTGATTCAAAGTTGGGTTGTTTTATGCTTCAATGATCTGTTGTGAAAATTGAATGAATTGTGGTCTTCAGATTGTAATGTTGTGCTTCAGGAATATCCAAGTCTGAAAATGTATGAAAAGTGATACCTGGAAGAAGGAAGATTGTAGGTCAGCACCTACGTACTAGTATCTTGGCTAGTACAAAAGAAAAAGGGGGGTTGGAGCTCCCTTCCAAGGAAGTTTGGAGAACGAGAGAAGGTTGAAGCCTTCTGCAGGTTGTAGCCTGCGTACTGGTATAAGGCTGCACCAGTACAAAAGATTGTAAACTGAAGTTTCATATTAAGAAAGATAGAGACAACTTGCAGCAGGTGGTTTTCACCCACATTGGGTTTCCACCTTATATCTTGGTGTTCATGTGTGTGGCTTTTTATCTGTTCTGTTATACTGCACATGTTTACTGTTAATATGATGAATAATGTCCTGATGCACTTAATTGAAGAATAAGCCAACTAAATTGTGAGTTTTCTGCTTATACGCTGTTTTACTTCGTCACAGTAGCGTGTACACGCTGGTTCACTTAACTGAAGTAGCGTATATGTTTTTGGGCATTTGAAAAGTTTGATTAATCTGATAATACTGATTCACCCCCCCTCTCAGTATTATTTCCAACAATTGGTATCAGAGCAGGTCCTTCAGAGAAGCTTGATCGCTTGAAGGAAGATCATTCATCATGAGCAACTACGAGAAAGAAGCATCAATCAGGCCACCGGTTTTTTATGGAACAAATTTCAATTATTGGAAGGTAAGAGTTACTGCATATCTTCAATCTCTTGGTACAGAAGTTTGGGACATTGTAGAAACAGGTTATGCTTTTCCTTCAGCTACTCCTACAGATCCAGCTGAGAAAAAGGCATATGAAACAAATGCAAAAGCAGTCAGTACTCTATTAGGAAGTATATCTCAAACAGAATTCATGAAGGTCATGCACTTCAAATCAGCAAAAGAAATATGGGACAAAATGATCACTAGCTATGAAGGAGATGAACAGGTAAAGCAAGCTAAACTTCAAACACTCAGGATTCAATATGAGACTCTCAAGATGTATAATGATGAAAGTGTGGCTAATTATTTTCTTCGGGTAGATGAGATTGTTAATTGTATGAAAAATTTGGGTGAAGAAATAAGAGAAACTATAGTAGTTCAAAAGATTCTAAGATCTTTATCTCCCAAGTTTGAATCTAAAGTATCTGCAATAGAAGAAAAAGAAAATCTCCGTGTTCTCACTATGTCTCAGCTACATGGAATTCTAACCGCTTATGAAATGAGAAAGGGAGGTCCATCTGACAGAAGGGAAGCTGCTTTTAAGGCATCAGGAAAAGAAGATTACTATGAAGCAAGCCATGTTCCAGAAGAAGAGGAAGAGGAATCAAATTTTGTCAGAAATCTTCAAAGGGGTTCTGGAAGGTTCAGAGGTAAGCTACCTTTCAAATGCTTTGCTTGTGGGAAAGTAGGTCATTATGCTGCAAAATGTCCTTATAAGGATAAAGGAAAAGAACCTGCTAGATGGAACAAGAAACAAAGTGCAAATAGGAAAAGCTACTACACCCATGAAGATAGTGATGGCTTATCAAACAGTGATGAAGATGAACAAGGTAATAAATATAAGCTGTTAATGGCATTTGAAGATGATGATTATGAGGATGCTATAGATGTGGATAATCTCTATAATGAAATCACTAGACTCAAGAGAGGCATAGAAGAAAAGAATGTGATCATTGATACTTTGCAATTTCAAATTGATGAAAAGGAAAAACATCTTGAAAAACTAGAAGGTGAAATTGTTGGTCTCAGAAAAGAAATTGAGAAAACAAAAGCTATTAATCTTAAATTTGTCAAAGGATCTGAAACTTTGGATGAGATTATCAGTGTGCAGCGGTCTCCTCTAAACAAGACAGGTTTGGGCTATAATGGAGAAACCTCTCAAGCATCCACCTCAAAAAGTTATCTTGATGCAGCAAGAGGAAATGAGCGGAAGAACAATGAAGATAATCAGGTAAAGCAGGGACGAGTTACAAACAGAAACTATCAGGGACAATCCTCCTTAAGGATGAACAAAAGCTACAACCAACCACAGGTAAAATCTTCTCAGTTTGGCTCAAGAATAGATGAAAATAGAAATTACAATCAGTTGGCTGGTAGATTCAATAACCGCAGAAGCTTCTTCAATGGACAATGCTTTTCTTGCCACAACTTTGGTCACAGAGCAGCTCAATGTGTTGCATATAAAACAATCATGACTAGGGAAGCTCAAAAACAAAGAAGTATGACAGGGATTACAAAAAGGACCTATAACAACTTTTCGATGCTTGAAAATGAAGTTGAATGTTCTATTTGCAATAATTTTGGTCATAAAGACTCTGAATGCAGGAGCAGGTTTCAGGAGAAAAGGGAACAAGCCACAAGCACCAAAACATGGAGAATAAAGGAACCTCAAACAGAAAGATGTGGGATAGCATTTTATGCAGAAGGACAGGAAAATCTATGGTACATTGACAGTGGATGTTCGAAACATATGACAGGTGATAAAGAAAAACTTGAATCTTATTCTACTTTAGAAAAGGGAAAGAAAGTTTCTTTTGGAAATGATACTCCTGCAACTATAAAAGGAAAAGGTATTGCTCCTTTGAAAGAAAAGGTCAAGGCTGGAAATGTTTTGTATGTTGATGGATTGAAGCATAATCTTCTAAGTGTCAGCCAGATGTGTGATCAAAAAACAGAGGTTATTTTCAGATCGAATGGATGTCTTGTTCGTGATCTTGATACAGGTAAAACAGTTCTCAAAGGCAAAAGAACTCCAAATAATCTGTACATATTTGAAGAAGGACAACAACAATGCTATCTTAGCAAGGATGAAGAGCACTGGTTATGGCATCGAAGGTTGGGACATCTAAGCTTCTCACAAATAAGGAAAGCATGCAAATATCAGGCAGTTCGCGATCTTCCAGATATCAAAATTCCAGACAACACCATATGCAAATCTTGTCAGTTTGGAAAGCAGACCAGAACTAACTTTCCAGAGAAGGAAGAATCAGCTAGCTTGCCTCTTGAGCTAGTCCATACAGATGTATGTGGTCCATTTAGGAAAAGGACACCTCGAGGGGAAGAATATCTGATATTATTCATTGATGATTTCTCAAGGTTTGTTTGGTTAGGGCTTATGAAGCACAAAGATGAAGCATTCGAAAAATTCAAATCCTTCAAAGCATTGGCTGAAAATGAATCAGGACACAAAATCAAGTGCCTCAGATCTGACAGAGGTGGGGAGTTCACATCAAATGAATTTTTTGATTTCTGCGATGAACATGGGATAAGAAGAGAATTCTCTACAGCTAGAACTCCTCAGCAAAATGGGGTTGTGGAAAGAATGAACAGAACTATCCAACAAATGGCTCGTGCTATGCTCGATGAATCAGGTACTCCTGCAACCTTCTGGGGAGAAGCCGCACATGCTGCTGTTATCATTCTTAACAAAACAAATGTTCGAGTAAACAGCACTCAAACACCTCATGAGCTTTGGAGTGGTAAAACTCCTTCCGTGAAGCATTTCAAAATCTTTGGGAGCAAATGTTATATTAAGAATATTGATGAGCAACTTGGCAAACTTGAACCTAGAGCAGATGAGGGCATTCTTCTTGGTTATTCTCCACATAGCAAAGCATACAAGTGCTACAATAAAAGACTTGGCAGAATTGTTGACAGTATTGATATAGTGGTTGATGAGAAGGGATATATTCCTAGGCAAGTTCATCATGAAGAAGATGAAGGTTACTCTCAAAGGCGAAATGATGAAGAAGAAGAACCTCAAGAAGAAGAAGAATCTCAAGAAGAACCAGAGGAGCAGACAAGAATAGAAGAGAAGACTCCATCTAGATATGTCCAAAAGAATCATCCAGAAACTCAGATTGTGGGGCAGAAAGAAGCAGGAGTACAAACAAGAAGGACACTTGCAGAAGCTTCAAGCTACTTGGCTCTACTCTCCTCCATTGAACCACAAAATGTGAAAGAAGCATGCAAAGATGAATGTTGGGTCAAAGCAATGGATGAAGAACTTGAGCAAATCGAAAGGAACAACACTTGGGAATTAGTTCCTAGACCAAAAGATAAGAATGTAATAGGAACAAAATGGGTCTTCAAGAATAAGTTAAATGAAAATGGAGAAGTAATTAGAAACAAGGCCAGACTTGTTTGTAAAGGGTATGCACAGCAAGAAGGAATAGACTTTGAAGAGACCTTTGCTCCTGTGGCAAGACTAGAGGCCATCCGAATGTTCCTTGCTCTCTCAAGCTTTCAAAACTTCAAGGTATTTCAAATGGACGTGAAATCAGCCTTCCTGAATGGAGACTTAGAAGAAGAAGTATATATTGAGCAGCCAGATGGGTTCATTCTTGGGAATGATCCAAACCTTGTATGCAGATTGAAAAAGGCTCTCTATGGGCTCAAACAAGCTCCAAGGGCTTGGTACTATCGGTTGGACAAATATCTTCACCAACAAGGCTTTTCAAAAGGATCAGCAGATAGCAATCTCTATATAAAAGTTGAAAATAACAAATTGCTAATTCTTGTTGTTTATGTAGATGATATTATTTTTGGCAGCAATGAAGAGACTATGAGTCAAAACTTTGCCTTGGTTATGCAGAAAGAATTCGAAATGTCACTTCTTGGAGAATTGACATATTTTCTTGGATTGCAAATCCAACAAAATGAAGGAGGTATCTTCTTGTCTCAAACCAAATACCTCAAGCAGATCTTGAAGAAGTATGGCATGGAAGAGTCAAAACCAGTATGTACACCCATGGTTACAGGATGCAGCCTCAGTGCAAATGATGAATCAGCAGCAGTCCACCAACCCACTTATAGATCCATGATTGGGAGTTTGCTTTATTTGACAGGTACTCGACCAGATATTACACATGCAGTAGGAATGGTTGGAAGATTTCAAGCCAACCCAAAGGAAACTCATCTTCAGGCAGTCAAAAGAATCTTCAAATATCTTCAAGGGACCCAAAACTATGGCTTATGGTATCCTAGAAATACTGATCTCACTCTTCATGCTTACACAGATGCAGATTGGGCTGGAAGTGTGGATGATAGGAAAAGCACAAGTGGAGGTGCTTTCTTCATGGGTTCCAGATTAGTATCTTGGTTCAGCAAGAAACAAAGTTCGATTGCCTTATCTACAGCTGAAGCAGAATATGTAGCTGCAGCATCTTGTTGTACACAACTTCTTTGGATGATGCAGACCTTGCAGGACTTTCAAATCACTTGCACTCCACCTGTCTCTATCTTATGTGATAATACAAGTGCAATCAGCATTTCAAAGAATCCAGTCATGCACTCAAAGACCAAGCACATACCAATCAAGTACCATTTTCTTCGGGAACAAGTGCTTGAACAGAAGGTCAAGTTGGAGTATGTTCCTTCTAAGGAGCAAGTTGCTGATATTCTCACAAAACCACTGCCCAGGGAAACTTTTGAATATCTCAGACAAAAGCTGGGAGTAGTTAATGCTTCATCCTGTTGTTGAAATTTGTTTGTTCTACAGAAAAGTTGGTATACGCAGGTTACGGAAGTAATATGAGCGTATACACGCGGATTCATGGTGGGAAAGTCGCATGTATGCTGGACGCTTGTTGCAGAAAGAATATCCGCGTACATACGTTGTTTTATACAGGAGAAAACGCGTATATGAAGTTCTGAACAGCAAGGGAAAACTCTGAAGTTCTGAACAGCAATAGGAATGTCAGAATTATTCAGGCACAGTTTCAGGGAGTGCAACAGGCACAGGTTCAGGGGGAGCAGCTCAAAAGTCTCATAAAGCATTGTTGGCATTCAGATGTTTTTGGTTGTTGGTTTCAGGAGAAGGAGCTCAGAAAGAAATTCTAGTTGCTGATCTAACAAGATGTTTATCAGATGCTGCTGATGTCTTTCCTAAGTCTTGGTCTAGATCTGTTGTCTCTATGTCATGTATCTCTCTTGTCTCTTTTATGGTGTCAAGGTCATGTAACGGCCTTTGTTGGTTTCCCCACTATGCCTGGGATGAATGATGAAATGTTCATGTATTATCATGGTTAGGTGGATGAGTCAATATTGATGTATCCCCACTTGGTTGGGTGGATGAGTCATTTTTTTTGTATATCCTCACTTAGTTGAGAAATGGATGTATGTATGAGTCTTTGGTGATAGGAAGGTCTTTTATGATGTATAGAGTCATGTTCTTCTTGAAGAACATCTTTTGCAGATCTTGCCTACAGTCAAGGGGAGCATGAACAGCACTTGGTGAGCAGGATGGATAGATTGGTACTCTTTGGCATTCACAAAGGGGGAGCACACTTGGAGATTTCAGCATGTATTCAGGGGGAGTATGGACAGCAGTATGGACAGCAGAAGGATTACCAAGGAAGAGAATATCTTGGTCCTCCCTTTGCCCTTGATGTCAAAGGGGGAGAGTGACTTGGTGTGGTGGTTGCCATCAAGTCCAAAGGGGGAGATTGTTGGCATTATGGTTCAAGTGTTGTCCTTGATGGCAACTCACTCAGTGGATGGTACAGGTGCTCAAAGGTTAGTACAGGTGATGGCAACTCAATCAGAAGACAGATCTCAGTACAGCATGGCAAGAAAGCTCATACACGCTCTTTCGTTAAACCCAAGTCGCGTGTACACGCAAGTTAGATTCAGAAAAAGCGCGTGTATGTGGAAAGGTTCCTTTGGTTCATGGTGGTTAGACCTTGGAAGTTGTGCCTATGATTTCGGACCATTATGTCTCGACGGGCGTGTCGATCCCTAGTTTTAAAGTTGATGGTATTGTGTTACTATGGTTTTGGCTCTTGGTATTGAGAAAGGCCTAAGGCTATATAAGGAGAAGAAGATCATTAGGCAAAGATCATCTTTCGACAAGGCATGAATATCTAAGAGAGAAAGAGATCTGATATGCAGGTTCTGAGTTGGTTGATCTGAGCTAAGGAGAGATCTCATCGGTTGATGGAGAACTAGATCTAAGGAGAGATCGGGATCAAATGGTTTGAAATGCACTATCATGATATGGTTGATTATGCGTATTTCTAGATCTGCATATTGTCGCAATGTTACGTTCTGAGTCTAACTAATATCTGGTACAGCTGCAAATTGAGAAAGTTTATTTTTAGATCTGTACGCAGGTTGGCTTCGGTAAAAGCGCGTGTATACGCGGTTTCTGCTCATTAAAGTAGCGTATATCTTTTGAAGCTTGATTTGAGTTTACAGTGGGGTCTGACTGTTATTACAGAGTTCTGTAGTCTGCTCTGTGTTCTGGTAACTGGTGATTGACAGGGTTCAGTGATTCAGTGATTCAAAGTTGGGTTGTTTTATGCTTCAATGATCTGTTGTGAAAATTGAATGAATTGTGGTCTTCAGATTGTAATGTTGTGCTTCAGGAATATCCAAGTCTGAAAATGTATGAAAAGTGATACCTGGAAGAAGGAAGATTGTAGGTCAGCACCTACGTACTAGTATCTTGGCTAGTACAAAAGAAAAAGGGGGGTTGGAGCTCCCTTCCAAGGAAGTTTGGAGAACGAGAGAAGGTTGAAGCCTTCTGCAGGTTGTAGCCTGCGTACTGGTATAAGGCTGCACCAGTACAAAAGATTGTAAACTGAAGTTTCATATTAAGAAAGATAGAGACAACTTGCAGCAGGTGGTTTTCACCCACATTGGGTTTCCACCTTATATCTTGGTGTTCATGTGTGTGGCTTTTTATCTGTTCTGTTATACTGCACATGTTTACTGTTAATATGATGAATAATGTCCTGATGCACTTAATTGAAGAATAAGCCAACTAAATTGTGAGTTTTCTGCTTATACGCTGTTTTACTTCGTCACAGTAGCGTGTACACGCTGGTTCACTTAACTGAAGTAGCGTATATGTTTTTGGGCATTTGAAAAGTTTGATTAATCTGATAATACTGATTCACCCCCCCTCTCAGTATTATTTCCAACACCAATTGGCGCGGATCTAAATCTGATACTTGTGCCAAAGGTCCAACCTTCATATTGGCGCGGAACTGACGGGTTTAAGCATGACAATTTATTAGCACTTATACGGATTTGCTCTGGCGCGGTTGATCGACTATTAGCGGAGTGCCAGGAAGTGAATGTGTTTTAGGCGCGGTATTTTCACTGTCCAGGAGCGCCCAGCAGATTTTCCCTCTAGTAAAATTGCAATTTTGGTTTTTTCTTTTAAAATTGTGATTACACAGTACGATAGAGGCATTTTTTAATTCGAAATTGGAGATTGTTTGTTTGATACAACATGGAAAAAACTCAAAGTGCTCGTTTTGAGATCGAGAAATTTAATGGAAAAAATAACTTTGAGATCTGGAAAGGGAAGATGCACGATCTGCTTGTGCAATAAGGCATGGCGAAGGCGTTGTTGGGAAGATCCAAACTGCCTTACCCCGTGACAGATGATGAATGGAATGAATTGGAGGGAAGAGCTTTGAGCGGTATTCGACTGTGTTTGGCGGATGATGTTTTATTTAACATCGTGTCAGAGAAAACTACTGCTGGTTTGTGGATGAAGCTGGAGAAGCTGTACATGACAAAATCCTTGACCAATAGGATTCTCCTGAAGCGACAATTGTACAGTCTGCATATGAAGGAAGGTACAACTATTGTTGATCATTTAAATGTCTTTAATACTCTCCTGGTGCAATTAGAAAGTATAGAAGTAACATTTGAATCAGAAGATAAAGCTATAACTTTATTGTGCTCGTTGCCCAAGTCATGGGATCATTTTGTTACTTCTATAAGTCTTAGTTCATCAAAAACCATTGAATTTGATTATGTTGTTGGAGCTTTGTTGTCCAAAGAGACAAGGAAGAGGTCAAATGCAGAATCCTCTACATCAGAGGCAATGATGGCTAGAGGTCGTTCAAGAGAAAGACGCTCAGGTAAGCACAGCGACTCGCGATCAAAATTGAAAGGGAAGAAGAGTAAGGTAAAGTGCTGGTTTTGTGGAAAATCAGGACATTTGAAAAAGGATTGTTGGAAGAGGCAGCAAGCATCCAAAGACGACTCTTCGACAGCGAAGCAAGAAGAAAACACGACAGATACAGGCTCGGCGTCTGGTTCAGGTATGAGTGATGAAGTGTTATCAGTTAATTTGTCAAATCATGATCAACATTGGCTATTAGATTCTGGTGCATCAAACCACATGTGTATTCATAAAGAATGGTTTAAGATGTATAGATCAATTAATGATGGATTTGTGTACATGGGTAATGATGTCACATGTAATATTGTGGGAATAGGGAGTATATAGCTGCAAATGTTTGATGGGACAACCAAAATGTTAACTGATGTAAGACATGTGCCAGATTTAAGGAAAAATCTATTTTCACTAGGAGCACTTGACACAAATGGGTATAAAATTGTAATTCAAGGTGGAGTAATGAAAATTTACAAAGGTATTTTACTAGTAATGAAAGCTAATAAGGTAGGAAATATATTCAGTTAGAAGGAAGAACAGGGTCAGATCATGTGTCTACAGTGTCTGAACATGACAGTAGTTCCATTTGCTTATGGCATCAAAGGTTGGGCCATATGAGCGAAAGAGGGTTAAATATTTTGGATGATCGCAAGTTACTTCCTAATCTAAAGTTTGGAAAGTTAGATTTCTGTAAACATTGCCTGTTTGGAAAACAAAGTAAGCAAAAGTTTAAAACATGCAAACATACTAGTAAAGGAATACTTGATTATATCCATTCATATGTTTGGGGTCTAGCCCCTAAAACTTCATATGGTGGCTCTTCATATTTTGTATCGTTTATTGATGATTTCTCTAGGAAAGTGTGGGTCTACATGTTGAAAAGGAAGTCTGATGTTTTTACAGTTTTCAAACAGTTTAGAGCATTGGTAGAAAACATCACAGGTAGAACTATAAAATGTTTAAGAACTGACAATGGTGGTGAGTTTACTTCCAAGGAGTTTTAAAACTATTGCAAGGATGATGGGATCGAGAGACATAAGACCATTTTTTATACTCCTCAATAAAATGGAGTTGTTGAACGCATGAATAGGAACCTTTTAGAGAGAGCAAGGAGTATGCTGAGTAACGCTAGTTTGCAAAAGGAATTGTGGACAGAAGCGGTGGCTACAGCTTGTTATGTGATAAATCGATCACCATCCACGGTGATAGGTTACAAGATTCCTCAAGAGGTATGGAAAGGTCACCCTTGTAATTATTCTAAACTCAGAGTGTTTGGTTGTGATGCATATGCTCTAGTGCCTAAACATCAGCGAGCTAAATTAGATCCAAAGTCAAAACGGTATATCTTTGTTGGATATGGTGATGGAACAAAGGGATATAGATTGTGGGATCCTACTACCTGCAAGATCATCATCAACATAGATGTAAAGTTTAATGAATCCTCTCTTGTACAGTTAGATGTAGATAATATATTGAAACAGGATGATGTATCTGATTTTCAGCACATTCAGTTTGAAAGAACTTCTAATGATAGTCATGATGACCATAGTTCAGATACTAGTCATGAACAGGTTTCAGATTCATATCACGAACAGGGTTCAGATGTAGAGCATGAACAGGTTTCAGATGCTGATCATGAAGAAGTTCCTACAGAGGGTAGTCAGCCAATTGTGGAAGCACCAGAAACATCTTTAAGGAGGTCCACGAGAATTAAACGTCCTCCTAGAAGGTATGATGATTATGTTACTTCAGTCACTTTAACTGCTAACGATGATGAACCTTTGTGTTATCAGGAAGCTGTAGAAGGTTTTAAAAGTGACAAGTGGAAAGAAGCTATGAAGGATGAGATGATGGCATTACACAAGAATGGCACATGGGATCTGGTTGAACTTTCGAAAGATAGGAAAATTGTGGGATGTAAATGGGTTTTCAAGTTGAAACGTGGTGTGAATGATACTGAGGAAAGGTACAAAGCGAGGCTGGTCGCAAAAGGTTTTTCTCAGAAAGTAGGCATTGACTTTCATGAGATTTTTTCACCAGTTGTTAAAATAGTTTTAATTAGAATTGTGTTAGAATTAGTCGCTTTGCTTGATTTAGAATTGCAGCAACTAGATGTTAAGACTGCATTTTTACATGGAGACTTAGATGAGGAAATTTATATGGAACAACCGGAAGGGTTTGTTCAGCATCGCAATAAGAAATTTGTCTGTAGGCTCAGGAAATCATTGTATGGCCTGAAGTAGTCGCCTCGGCAATGGTACAAGAAGTTTGATTCTTTCATGTTGAGTCAGAAATATATAAGAAGTGAATATGATAATTGTGTTTATTTTAAGCAATTAAATGATGGCATGTTCATTATCTTAGTGTTATATGTTGATGATATGCTTTTAGCAAGTAAGACCATAGTGGAGATCAACAAGTTAAAGGCTCAAATGGCAAGGACATTTTATATGAAAGATCTGGGAGCAGCAAGGCAAATTTTGGGCATGGAGATTTTCAGAGATAGGATCAATGGTAAGCTCTAGCTATCACAACAGAAGTATGTTGATAAAATACTCTTGAGGTTTGGTATGAACAATGTGAAGCCTGTGTCAGTCCCTTTAGCTTCCCATTTTAAGCTTTCTTCCAGTTTATGTCCTAATACAGATGAAGAAAAGGAATATATGTCTCGAATTCTGTATGCCAATGTAGTAGGATGTTTGATGTATGTGATGGTTTGTACTCGACCAGATATTTCACATGTAGTTGGGGTTGTTAGCAGGTATATGGCAAATCCAGGAAAAGAACACTGGTCAGCAATGAAATGGGTGCTTCGGTATTTGAGAGGCACAAGTAGTTATTGTATCACTTACAATAAAAGTAGTGAATATGTTTGTGGATATGTTGATTCCGATTTTGCAGGTGATTTAGATAAGAGAAGGTCAACTTCAGGGTATGTCTTTACTCTTGCAGGTGGAGCTATTAGCTGGGTGTCAAAGCTACATAATATTGTTTCTTTATCCACTACTGAAGCAGAATACATAGCTGCTTCACATGCTTGCAAAGAAGCTGTTTGGTTGAAAGTTTTGATTGGTGAGTTTGGTAGGTTGCAGGACAACATCAAGTTATTTTCTGATAGTCAAAGTGCAATTCATTTGGCTAAGAATCCAACCTATCATAGTAAATCGAAGCATATACCAATCAAGTACCATTTTGTAAGACAGGTTATCACTGAAAGGGGTGTTTCTCTTGAAAAGGTGCATACGAAGGAAAAATGTGTAAACATGTTCACGAAACTAGTTTTGTTAGAGAAGTTGTGTTGGTGTTTGGCTTCTCTTGGCTTGCAGAAAAGATAAAAATAATAAATGAACAAGGCATCAGGCTAATTGTTGTCAAGGTGGAGATTGTTGAGATTTTCGGTTTTATTAAATTGGGCAGAAATCTCATTTATGTGACAACAATCGGATTAGTTGCTATATTAGCTCCAGTATTTTTTGAGCAGGAGTTAATGCATCCTATATTTGTTGTGAGGGAATTTATGATACAGTTTTATGCTCCAGCTATATAGAAATGTAATCTGTAAAGGATTGCAAGAGTGTGTAGAGAAAGTAGAGAAAATAGGGGAGAGCTGAGAGCATGTGTGAATTATTAGATTTGTAATCTCCTTTGAATAATAAGATTGTCGATGCCTCTGTTCTGGTGGATGTAACCCAGATTGGTTGGGTGAACCATGTTAAATCTCTGTGTTATGGTTTTATGAGTTTTTTGTTTTGTGCTGTGTATGTTTCTATTATTTCTGCTACGCTTTGTTTAGTCTAACATTTACTTGCAGAGTAGTGGGATACAGAACGTAAAGAGGAAAATGATTGAGAAAGGTATTACTATCAGGTAGTCATTACTTTGTAAGGGAAAACGTAAAAACTTGAACACCATTGAATTTAAAATTCAGATCACGATTGTCGAATCGGTAGGTCAAAAGATAATTCATGGAGATGTATATGCATGGAAGAATCTAGAGATAACTTTCATAAACACCTTTAAAAACCATATCGATGGCAATACATAGAACCATGGAACATATACCACATTGCAATTATGAAATCAAGTATAAATATTAATATAGGGGAATGAATTGTGTTATAATCAAACAAATATGTATGAGGTAGGTTCAAGGTGATTGATATATGATATAGGCTTGCATAGGACTAATATATAAGGGTTTTGGATAAAGTTAAAAATGATTTCGATGGTGATTTATTATTACTATTATAAACATAGTATAAATAAAAGAATAAGCCTTGTGTTTTATTCAAGTGTGTTAGCAAGTGAAACACATAAGTTCATTTGATAATATAATTTTCATAAAGATTCAATTCATTGTAAAGGGTACATTAGGTAAGTGATAAATAGGTTTTAAGGATTGTTAGACTTGAATCAAAGTAAACACGCAATTAACCTGTTGATGGTGCTCGACTCACCAACATTCAAGGGGATTTCCCTAGTACGAAGTCCCAACTAGAACTGAGATCATTTGGAGTGGGTGGTAATGTAGTGCCTTGACCATGGTAGTGCACAGAGGTAAGTATATTGTCTTTGGTCAGAAGTAAGTGTGTGACCTTGTAGGGAGTCAGGCGAGATGGATGGGAATTCTAACACATATAGGGGAATGGAAGTGTATCCATTAGAAGCCTATAATAGCATGCAACCTGAAAGGAAAACATGATTTGAATGACATCACAAGCTCGAAGCAGAATAGTCCACAAACCAAAGTGACAGGTTAATCCAACAACACGCCTTCAACAAGATTCATACAATTGCATACAAAATAGCTCATAATAAAATGCATAAGTTAAACAAAATACATTCCTAAAGTAACTAGAATAGTCGAGCTACAATAACAACATATGCATGAAAACATGTTGGCTCAGTTATATTATTAAGTGAAAATTCCATCCATACATACATCGTTGAAAACTACTAGCCGCAATAGTGGAACATTAAATTCAACACTACCTGCTCGTCCAAAGAAGTTTACTCGATCCATGCTATGGAGAAGCCAAGGCTCGTCACAATACTCCCAACCCTTCTCTAATCCTTATCCTAACCAAAATCTTGGCTCCCAAAATACCTTACTATGCATTATGAGGTTCTATATATAATAAAGGGTGGGGTGACCCTTTAAATTCCCCTTTGACTCTTTGACTACCCTCATGACTCTTTAACTCCTTTGCAAATAACTCTTTATGTTACATAGTGACTATTCAAATTCCATTAATGACACTTGGAATTTCACCTACAATATATTTACACATAATATACATTTTCCACATATACCCATGTGGGGACAAAATACGCTTGAGTCACCCTAAAAATACAAACACCACCACTCAGAAGCTTGGGGAAAGACCAACTCAGAAACATCCTCCTAATGGTATTCAGCGATGAACTAATACCAAGCTTGCTACTACGCTATGGTGTCCCCATACTATTTGGTGATGTCTTGCTAGAAACAGACTCTTGCCTCCATGGATTATGGGTATATGCTCCTCGATCCTTTATCCAACTCATCTTGAAGCATGTGAAACATTGTCTTGAGTGTGGATGGACCACCGATGTACCTTTGCATGTTTTCTAGGCTCAACTGCAATTCATCGTTTGTGGCCTCTCGCATCAACTGCTCCATGTACCCGCCGACCTCCAGCCAAACTTGGTTCTTCTTAATGGATTCGATGAGGGAACTGATTGAAGGGATCCTGTGTGTCCTCACCATGACATCCAGACTATTTAAAAACTGTGCATAGGAAGCCTCAATGATACTAATGAGCAGAGGGAGCTCCTCATAGTTCTGTATCAACATCTGGATCCATGCTTTGTCTTGCTCTGCCCGCAACTTCATTATCTTGTGCAAGTAAATTGACACTCTTATTTCATTGTCCATTCCTATATGTTTGCAATAGAAACATGTATGTCTTTGAGAGTTTGGGCTACATCGCTTCTGAAAACCATATGTATAAACAACTACCTTGCGCACGATGACAAATCTGTCATAGCTTTTCCGCATGGTGGTCTCAAGAGTCAATTATTCAACAAGTATGACTTTCCTCATTTCTGCCATAGCGGATATTGTATATTGTTTTGTCCTCTGCTTGGCCTCTCATAAGTCCTTTCCCATCTGATCATTCTATGTAACAAGAACTTGACACTTGAGCTCGTGGCTTCTACATAAGCCTTAGAGGCATCGACCATGCTAATTGGATGTTTCCTAACATCTGACACAATCATCCTTTCCTCCATATGTGCAGGAGACATGTGATCATCTGAGATATGCTTTCTACATGCCTGTACAATCCTCTATTGTGACTCATCAAATGATATATTGTACACATCCACCACCATATCATCATCAAGGAGAACAACCTCTCCTTGCTTACTTAAGACTGGTTCTGATTCTGGAGGTGGTGGAGATTGCGGGGTGACCTTGGATTCTCTCGACATGAGGTTGGTATCTTGGTCCTGCAGCTCTTGTGCCAACTCCATGTCCATTTCTTCAACCATTGTCTCAATCTGCTAAGTAAGTTCCCGATCCTGTAACCACTCACCCTCTTTCTTCATCTGATGGTTATTCTGACTCCTCAACCTGTATGGGCACATTTTGTTCTGTCATCATGCCTTAGCCTTCTTCCTGTTCCTATTTATGTTTCGCTTCCCTCTCTATCCTTCTTAGCTCCTTCTCTTCTTTTAGCTTCTTCTATGTTTCTTGTAACTTCCTTTCTACATCCTCCAACCTTTACTTTTATCTTCCTCCATTATACTATCTTTATGAAATGTTACCTCTTTTTATCCACTACCAAAGTTTCTTTCTCAACGAGAGAATCTTCTCTGAACTTGTAGGTTTGCTCAACCTCTCAGTTCTCAGCAATATTTCTCTTTCCTTTGTCCTGCATTGGTTTTCTTCTCAATGTTGTTGTTGTTGTTGCTTCCTATAGTGTTTCTATCTGCATAGAAGCTTTCCATTCTATAACCATGCTAATCAGTTCATTGAGCTTATAGGAGTTGTAACAATACGTCCAAGGATCCTCCTCTACCCAATGAAATGTCCTATGCATCCATGGATAATACACCTTCACATAGTGGTTCTTGTATGTGCAGTGGGGATCATATGAATTGTAGTCCTTGATGTTGAACTCAAACTTTTCTAAGTCCTTTCCCTCGGCATCTGCATCCTTCAAGCTCTTGATATCATACAATCCAATCCATAAAGGAAGAGCAATCCATGATTCCTTCTTCCTCCTATGCAGCACTGTTGATAACCCTATGGAGATGTGATATGCAACCTCTTGCATGACCAACGTATCAGTGGAAAACCTCAGTAGCACATGCAGATCCTTCCGCCAAACATCCTAATGAAGGTGCCCTGGGTGAGGCATACAAATCATGCAATGTTACGTAATGCCTGTATCGCTTTTTGGGAAATGCAAGGTGAATCATGCTGAAAGATCAACTTGTAAACCAAGATGATGAAAAGGTCAGATAGCCTCTCCATGAATCCTCAGTAGCTACAATCATAAAGTAACTTGCAATAAATGTTCACAGTAGTCTCTGATGGTGTCCATGCCCAACCCATGCCAGGAAACCAATGTTGGGCACAAATTGCATCAACTAGGTATCTAAAAATATAGAATATTTCTTGCTCATCCTTGGGTGGATTTTAGGCATTAGTCACATGCACTTTCAGCTGAAGAGCCAAAAAATCTAACCAGTTGAATAAAATTCCTTCATTTGCGAACTAGTCGAACACAACCACACAATTCTGTAGAGAGGTCTTCGTGATCTCTTGATCATACAATTGACATGAAAAGATGATCAAGAGTTGGTGGGCCTTTCTGAGTGACTTATTCTTGTAAACATGATTTGGTTTCAACCTGAACTTTGACGACACTTTCACCCAATTCTGTATGATGTCTCTAGTGTTCACATTATTGTTGGGGGTATAGAAAATTGCATTCATGTGGTTCTCCGACTGTGGTAAGTGATACATCTGATTATGATTTTCCATCCTGAAGGTAGCAAGCTATGTTCCATTGACACTTATCAATTTCATCATCTCGGGATCGGTATGTGAGACAATCTAGTGAATGATGTTCACACATGAGAAGGTGGGGTACCTACATGCAACTTTATATAAGCCTAACTTGTTCATGTTGACATAGCCAATATTCTAGATCTTCCTTGAAGCTGCCTGCAAATACATCCCTGAGTTCCTTCCATGTTATATTCATGTCCTTCTCTATGAACAATTGTGTGTCTGCATAGACTGGCAAGTTCATTGACACTTGTTCAACTACATCCCCAGTGCTGCTCTTGACAATATCCTTAGATGAAACTCTCTTGGAAGCCATTTTACCTCTACTACTGAAAATATTCTCAACAATTGATGTACCTGGAGACAAAGAGGACACTCATGGAATGCAAATGTTAGATTGAAATTCAAATCACTCCAAGACAGAACAAGAAACAAATTGGGAAGTTGTTGGGAAAAATTGCACAATTCTGGGTTTCATAGGTGAGGGATTGTTAGCTAGATCTATGCATTGCACAATCCCAACTTCCAATGAGGAGGTGTTGTTGAATGGAACTGCACAATGCGCAGTTCATTTTGTCTTGTGCTGACTAGGACTACACATTGCACAATCCCAGTGGCCAAGGCTCTAGGACTGGCTCCTCGAATTGCGCAGTGCGTAGTTGGAGCCAGTCATTGGAAACCTCTGCGCAATTCCTGGAGTCAAGGCAAGGCATTGAGATCCAGAAATGCGTAGTGCACATCAAGAAGAGTTAGATCCGGGTCAAGAAAGCCCAAATCTACCCAAGGGAAACATGAACACAAGTAGATATGAAAGTGTGAGTGATGGTTGGTGGAGATATGAGTGAATAGTGATGCATACAATTAGAATAAGTGCATGAATCAATCAAACAGAAGAAAAATGAAGCTAATGGAGAGAGTCACCGCTGTTATGCCCCTATACTAATAGGTGTCATATATCATGATTGACTAGATGAGCTATGTAATATGTTCATACCTTTACTTGTTGCAAAGGTTTTCCATATTTTCAAAAAATCAAAAAATTTAAAAAATGTAAAGAGAGTATACCCTAAAAGAAAAATCAAAGGGTAAAAATAACAAAAGATGGTAAAAAAAAAAAATCAAAGAAAATGAACCCCAACAAAAAGAAAGACCAAGGAAAGTGTGCAAGCGTAAATGCCACTACTATTTACTTTATGTATAATAAACAATTGTGTGTAGATTGTTAACTTATGCCACAATTTATGAATAGTCAAATAGCTTAAGCTTGGCTAGTTCATATTTCAATTTCATGTTTTAGATATAGAGAATAAAGATCTGACCAAACAGTGTAATCTTGGCAGATAAGTAGATAGGTAGAGTGAAAAAAAGAGCTCCACAGTTTAATCTAAGCCCCTGGATGTAATCAGTGTAGACTTAGATAGGCATTTCCATGTAAAAGAAAAGAACAGTTTGATAAGGGTTGGCCTGTCTAAGTGCACCCAAATAAAGAAGTAAAAATGTTAGGTTAAAGGAGGTAGGGTAGGTAGATGATGGTTGCAGTGTTATATGTGATGAATGATGATTCTAAATATGTTAACCTTTTACTTTCATCACAAGGCCAAGGCATGTATTATAGTGATAACATCTCAAGCAAAGCAAAGTTAGAATAATTAACTCCCCTTCTCATTTTCCCTGATTTTTCACTAATTTCCCTTAAGTGCTAAGGTACTTGCTAAATTAGAGGGGCTCAAAGCATTTCTCTGACTTCTGGAGGGACCGGACCCTCGGCCCAATAGTTTATAAAGCTTAAGTACTTAAAATCATTCATAAATCATTCATTCACATTCATAAGCCTTTTCTTAAGTAAAATCCCATTTTACTTAGGAAAATTACAAATATTTCTCATAAAAACCTTTTTTTTTCACTTTAAGCCTAAGTTCAAATATATACATGAAATGTTTAAACTTAGCACTTTTCATTTCATTTATCATATTAACTATTAACATATTATTATATAAATCCATTGTAAAAATTAACCCACTCCCGTATTAGTTAACTATATAAAATCCTGAAATATTATATATCCTGACCCTGGTTAAATATAACCATAATTTGTATTAAAATAGGATTAGTGAGTTAATCAGTAACCCATTAAGAACCTCGACCCTCTGCTACATGAATCAGGATTAATTAACCCTCATGGTTAATTAACAGCCTCCCTGTCCAATCCCGTCAACCTCGATATAATTAATTAACCCTTAAATGTATTGGGCCCACCTCCATTATAACCCTGTGACTTCACATCCCCCGACAGCCATCCGATCAGGTCCTCAAGATTTGACGGCCCTTATGCATATCACGTGACCCTTTGTCACCGCGCGTCAGCGCATGATCACAAAGCGGTTTCATAAAAAGTACACTCCCATGCGTCAACCGATCTATGGAATCGCTTTCCCAACACTAAATACCACCCCCTCCCATAAGCAGTGCGATATGAAACCATTTACCACTCTCTTGGAAATGAAAAAACATCATGTCATCTGCCACTGATGTCACCTTTTTGAAATCCAAAAACCCGCCAACCCTTGACTTTGTAAATAAAACAAACAAGTCATTTTCAGTGCTTTATCCTGTAAATCTGTATGCCCATGCAAACAAACATCGAGGACAAATAGTTCGAGCTTTCAATCGCCAACTTGCTCCAAATCTTGTTGAGAATGCAACAAGATGATGGAGCTTAGTGGAAAGAAGTCGCCTTCACTAAGTGGGCCCGCAGGTTATTTTTGGCGCAAAGTCTATTTTTAGGCTATGTCTATTTTTAGACATATGGATCATGGTCTATGAGTTGCAGGATGCTATTTGTGGATGATTGGTCATGTCAGTAAAAATAGATGGACTTCTATTTTTAGACATATGGGCGGTTTCTATTTTTAGACTACCAGGCTAAAAATAGAACAGTCGAATATCATTGTCTCATAATAATATTTGGACTATAAACATTATATTATCCTCTTGGAGCACTTCAGTTTGAGCTACAGATGTGGCACATGCAGCTGTCAGAAGGAAATACACTTTCTTTGTGGGTCAGTTGAGCTATTGCATGTAGGACTTCAGTTAGAACTCATGTGGTTGAGTTTCGGTGGAGTTGATTGTGGAGTTGATGGAGTTGTGTTCAGTTTGACTTGGTTGAAATAGTTGTATTTTAGTCTAACTAAAGAATACACTAGTGATGAGTTGTGTGAATTAAATATTAATTAATTCACTAATTATTAACTCATAAAGCAACTAAAGAATACATCAGTTAACTCAGTGCATGTACAGTTCAGTGGAGACAGGTGTTAGAGGTTGAGATTGCTATTAGTTGTGACTATAGTTGTGCATGAGATTTGCACATGCATGGATGGAGATTGCCCATGAGGCTTGTGTAGTATAACCAAAGGAATTCGATTTCACAGAGTGATTGATTCTCTTGCAAGATTGTGCAATGGAGGCAAGCAAACAATGGAGGAGATTTGAGGCATCAGATCTGAGCTAGTTTGTGTGTAACAGGTGGAGATAGTACTAAGTACTTGTGAGGAGTATTGTACTATGTATTGTTACATGTTCTCTATCATTATAATATATAGATAGTGTGGGGTTTTCAACTGTATGCTTTACCCGGGTTACATACTGTGTTAATGTGTGCATGCGATTGATGTTTCATTGTTTTTAATACAGCTAAATTGATGATCAACGTAGAGGAGATTATTTATTTGCATGTATTCCACAATAGTGTATAATCGAGATAATCGCTGTGAATAAGTGTCATATTATTCAGAATTTCTACATGGTATCGGAGTTGTTGATCATCAGATCTATTATTCAAAAAGTGTTTACATCTTATTTCTTCAGGCAGAGTCTGTAATCGGGCCAGGTAGCCTCTGGATTCATCCTTCCTTTGGAAGGTGAGATATCCGGTAAAAGCCCATACAGTCAATCTCTGTATGAGAAATACTTTGTTCTCATGAATTCTAGATCAGAGGTGGTTGAGTTTGGAGCTGGTGGAATTCGAATTTGCAGCAATGTTTTCTTGGTGTCAACGTTGCAATGTCTTTCAACAGATTACGATTGGAGTATGCTCTTGAGGGTAGCTCAAACTATATTGCATGGAAGGAAAGGATGGAGGCAGTGTTAGATGATAATGGGCTGAAGGAGTTCATAGAGGCTGATGTCCCAAAGCCTACTAATACTGTGCAAGTTGATGCTTGGCAAAAGAACACAGCAAAGTGTCGAAGGATTCTGTTGGAGGGCATGAAGGATCACATTGTGTCCAACCTGCATGGAAAGGCTTCTTCATACTTGATGTGGAAAGTGTTGATAGATCTATTCCAAAGAAAGAGTGATCAGAGGAAGCTGGTGCTCAAGGATAAACTCAAAAACATTAAATGCGAGAAGGGAGATAGTATGCCCATGTATCTCACGAAGTTCACTCAGTGCAGGGATGAGCTGGGAAGTGTGAGGGTGACTGTCGATGATGAGGACTTGGTGAGCTTGGCTCTCCTTGGTCTTCTGAAGAGTTGGCATTCCTATCAGAACTTTGTCAATGGTCAGGAGAAATTTCCAGGATGGGAGAGACTTTGGTTAGATCTTGTGCAGGAGGAGACCAGGCGGAATACTAGGGACGGATCTTCATCAAAGGCACATGATGAAGAAAATTGTGCTTTGGCTGCCAAAGAAAAGAAGGGGAAGAACAAGAAAGCTTCTCATTCCTATGTGAAAGGCAAGAAGCAGGACATGTTCAAGGTGAAGTTCTTTCATTGTCACTACCACAGACACTATGCCACTAATTGTCCGCAAAAGAAGAAGAACAAGCAAGTTGCTGGATCTGCAGCAGGAGAGGCTCTAGCCTCACAGTTTGAGCTTGATTTTTCATTGATCACATGCTTGGTTTCAAGTGTGATGGGATCAGTGTGGTTCTTGGACAGTGGTGCGAATTTTCACATGACAGGAGATCGAGATTTGTTTTCTGATCTAGAGGAGAAAGATATTGGAGTGCACATCGAGATGGGCGATGATGGTAGATACAGTGCGACTGGTATCGGTACCATTTCCTTTGAGAGGGAGTCTGGTAAACCCTTCGTATTGAAGGAAGTGATGCATGTTCCAGGATTGAAGAAGAATCTTATCTCTGTGGCGATGTTAGAAGACAAGGGATATGATGTTGCTTTCAGCGAGGGAAAGGATTTCCTGCACAGTAAGACAACTGGAGAAACCCGAAAGATAGGGGTTCGCGTGAGGAACCTTTATCAGTTGCATGTAGATGGCTATGCAGAAATGGCATGCAAGGCAGAAGGATTGGTGAGCCAGGATGTTGGTGAGCTGTGGCATATGAGATTGGGTCACCTTCACCATGGAGCCTTGAAGATACTACAGCAGATCACTACTAGGCTTCCTAAAGGCACTCTTACGCATTCAGATCAATACAAGGGGTGTACTTTGGGAAAGTTTATGAAAGCCACCTTTCATGAGAAGGATAGTTGCGCCACGATGATCCTTGAGAGAATTCACACAGACATGTGTGGACCTTTCTCAGTAGCTTCGACAGCAAAACGCAGGTATTATGTGATTTTGTTGATGATTTCTCTTGTAAGTTCTGGATCTTCTTTGTTATGCTCTTAACCTTCCAAATTGACGCCGGAATGGGCAATGGTTGTAATGTGCCTGGTGTGTTGACGGTTTCCCCTTTGTGGCATTGACAGATGTCACATTCTGCTACGAAAGTAAGGATGTCCTGTTTCATGCCGGTCCAAAAAAATGATCTTCTGGTGCGAGCATACGTCTTCTGAAAGCCTAAATGTCCTGCAATGGGAGATGAGTGCAATTCTGCCAAAATGCAACTTTTGAGGGTGGATGTTGGTGATATTACGACTCTGTCCTTGTAGCGAAGAATATCATTCTGCCACGAGTAGCCCTTGCTGGAACTAGGATCTACCTGCAATTGAGAAATGAGTTGGAAGAGCCCTGGATGTGAAAATCATTCCCTGCGAGCCTCTTCAATCCAGTCTGGAATGGGGAGGGAAATTGCGAGCAGAGTACTTTCCTCCTCAAATTGGCGCGACAATGCATCTGCTACCCTGTTGTCTTTCCCTTTCTTGTAAATGATCTCATAATCATATCCCAGCATTTTGGCTAACCATTTATTTTGTTGAGGGGAAGATAGGCATTGCTCCAAAAAATATTTAAGACTATGATGATCTGTGCGGATTTGGAAACGTCGCCCCAACAAGTAAGGTCTCCAGGTCTCGACTGCATGTAAGATGGCCATCATTTCCTTCTCGTAGGTAGATTGGCCCAGATTCTTCCCACTTAGTTGTTGGCTGGTGAAGGCCAATGGTCGCCCTTCCTGCATTAAGACCGCTCCAATACCTGTTCCCGAAGCATCACATTCAATGACAAATGATTTGGTGAAGTCCGGTAGTGCTAACACAGGAGTGGAACACATGGCAGTTTTTAGAGCGGTAAATGCCTATTGTGCTTCCTCATTCCAGAAGAAGGAATTTTTCTTTAGGAGTTGCGTTAGGGGCTTCGCTATGCGGCCATAGTTGCGGACAAATTTACGATAACAGCCTGTGAGACCCAAAAATCCTCTCAAGCTTTTCAAGGTCTTAGGTTGAGGCCATTCTTGCATGGCCTGGATCTTTTTGGGGTCCACCTTGACACCTTCGCGCCCCACAATGTGGCCCAAATACTCAACTTATTCCATGCCAAACGAACACTTAGACATCTTGACAAATAATTTATGTGTTCGGAGCAGTTGCAAGAGTAGATCTACATGCTGAAGTTGTGCTGCCCAAGTGCCACTATAGATGAGGATGTCATCGAAGAAGACAAGGACAAATTTTCTGAGATATGGTTTGAGGAGGTGATTCATAAGGCTCTGAAAAGTAGAGGGGGCATTACAGAGACCAAATGGCATGACGAGGAACTCGTAATGGCCTTCATGAGTTCTGAAAGCTGTCTTGGGAATGTCGACTTCCTTCATGCGAATTTGGTGATAGCCTGAGCGAAGATCCAACTTAGTGAAGAATTGAGCCCCATTGAGTTCGTCCAACAAATCGTCAACCACTGGGATGGGAAATTTATCTTTGACTATTAACTTATTGAGGGCCCTGAAGTTGGGACACATCCGCCACTCCCCATCTTTCTTGAGGACCATGACCACTGGGGATGAATAAGGACTAATGCTGGGACGAATGACACCTTCTTCCAACAATTCCTTGATGATTTTTTCTATTTCATTCTTTTGGGTGAACAGATATCTGTATGGCCGCACATTTGGGGGTTGGGCCCCTGGAACCAATGTGATGCTATGATCATGTTCCCATCGCGAGGGTGGAAGCTCATGAGGCTTGTCAAAGACCGTCCGATGTTTATTTAAAATCTGTTGCATCTCAGGATGAACTGGTGGAGACATGGTGTCTACTACCTGGATGGCATTAAATTGAGCTACCACTCCATGATGGCCCTTTTTTAACAATTTTTCCATCCTATGCGAGCTGATGATAGAGGGGGCTCCTGCCTGAAGTCCACAGAGGGTATGTGTGGAGTTGTTCTGCTTAAAACTCATATATAACTCCTGGAAATCCATTATGATTGGCCCAAGGGTGCGGAGCCATTCAGCACCTAGGACAATGTCGCATCCCCCCATGTGTATGGCAAACATGTGGGTTTTCAACTGATAATCCCCCATTTGAAGTTTGACATTTTCACAGCGGCCTTCACATTTCATTGTGCCCCCATCTGCAATTTGGACCTGGAAGTTAGAGACTGCCCGTACATAACAATGCGCTGCTTCAACGATTTTTTGATGGATGAAATTATGGGTACTTCCACTATCAATCAAGACTATTACTGGGCGATGTTTAAGAAAACCCCTGATTTTGAGAGTTTGAGGGGAAGAGATTCCTGCCAACGCATTGAGCGAAATAACTGGGTCATCAGATACAATCTCCTTTTCGTTGTCTTCTTCGATCTCCTCCGGTTCCTCAAGAGGTGGATCTTCCTCGGTGGAGCTGTAGTCCGTGGCATCTATTTGAAAAAACTTGGGCTCCTTGCATTTATGCCCAGGGGAATATTTTTCATCATAGTAGTAACATAGTCCTTGCTTTCTTCTCTCGGCCATTTCCTGAGGTGACACCTTTTGGACCTTGAGTGTCTGAGTCGTGGTATGAGCTTGTGGGGGACGACCTTTAGTGGGGAAATTGGGGCGGCTGTATTGGGCTGTTATGGCACGCTCCACCTTACGGGCTACCTGGCAAGCCTCCGTCCATGTGGGAGGGTGGTGGAGTAGAACTTGAGCTTTGATGGCTTCTTTAAGACCACTGATAAAACATTCCGTGTAGAACTCATCTGAGAGATGGTCAGTGCGGAAGGCCAAGGCTTCAAAAGCGGTGATATATTCATCCACTGTACCCGTCTGTCAGAGCTTAGTGAGACGGCCCAAAAAGGAGTCTCCCTGTTCAAAGCGATCTCGAAGAGCTTTGGAAAATTGGGCCCAACTCGAAAAAGGTGCATTGCGACGTTGATGCCATTCTGCCCATTGCCATCGTTCATTGTCCAAGTACATGGTCCCCACTCCAATCTTTGTCCAATCATCTTGGAGATGATTCAATTTGAAATACTGTTCCATTTGTGCTAGCCATGCGGACGGGTTAGAACCATCAAATTTCTGTATATCCAACTTGGGAGGTCGCTGACTATCCAACTTAGGAGGTGGTGGATGGTTGTGCCAGACATGAGGAGAGTGGCTAGACTCACCCTCATGGTGTATATGGTCATTATAGGGTACCTCAAGAGCTGGCTCCTTGCCCTTAGCGAGTGCTTGCCGTACCATGCTCGATAGGTCATTAAGTGAATCTTTGAGCTCGTTCATATCTGTTTCAAGTTTGTCTAGTCTTTCATTGGCCATTGCTTGAGCTCTAGTTTCTACCATACACCAACTTGATGAAAATTTGGGACCGCCAATTTTTTTTTTCTAAGAAATTGAATGGTACCACCATGCTCAGCTCGTTGTCCTGATGCTGATGGGCTTGGTCACAAATAAGCACTTCGGAAGATCTCAGACTTTTTTTTTTTGGAAAACTCCTAACGGAGTTTTACTCCTTCCTGATCAATACTGCAGTCGCCAAATCCTCAAACTGTCAATGCCACCAAAAGTCCTGTGAAAATCATATCCAGGTACAGGAACCCTTCGCAACTACTCCGATCTGGTGGATCTGAGATATCTGAATGGTGGAACAACTGCTGCTGCTGATCTGGAATATCCGATCTGGTGGATCTGAGAGATCTGAATGGTGGAACAACTGTTGCTGCTGATCTGGAATATCCGATCTGGTGGATCTGAGAGATATGAATGGTGGAACCACTGCTGCTGCTGATCTGGAATAGATGATGTGTGATCCCCCGATAGAAAGGGAACTATGGTCTTGGGGAGTGTCAGGTGCTACAGATCGCAATATACATAAGGGTCTGACAGTAGTACTCGGCCCAATGTTTCAGGGCTCTAACTAAGGAGGATCGACCGTACCCTTAGCTGTACAACCTGACTACCCTATCATACGGGCAAGTAATCTCTCCGAGTGCTGTTCCCGATGTACTGTAGCAACAAGACGGCCGAAGGTTTATCTATGGCGAGGTTTCAAGGGAGCTAGGGGGCTTCCTATATACCCAGAGGGTACGTGGAAGACAGTCCATGCGCGGTTCTGTCTAATGCGCTACTACTCGAAGGGGTACCCACAAGGGTTACAAGGGAGTCCAAAAGACGTGACCACCTCTTGTATTTCCTGCATGCATGCCTCCCCAAATCCGCAGGTTTATGCGCTTAACGACAGATCCCGTGGTTTAAAGACGCCGGAACACGTCTCTAGCAAAAAAAAAAAAATTGCTAAAATTTGGAGATCCCACCGAGCCCTGGAAAGTGCTCTGATACCACTTGTTATGCTCTTAACCTGCAAATCAATACCCAAGCGAAGAAAAGATACCGAGAACACAAAATATGCGAAGAAAATATACCCAGAACACAGAATAGCAATGATTTTATTATTCAGAGAGAAATATTCACAGGCCTCTTCGAGGGGGCAACCTCCAATAGAGCAGAGCTCGATTACAAAACAAGACACAATGCTCCTCGCAGGGAGTCTCTATCCTTTATATATGACTCATACATGCAATACCATGAGCCAATATCGTGGGTTTTATTAATACCATCTATCTAATACTACCGCCTATTTACCATCTATCTAATACTTCCGCCCATTTGCAACTAACTGTGGTCCCGTCATTAATTGCGGGTTAACCACTTACAAATATTAATATGGGCTTTATTGACTTTTGACTATGACGTGATCCCAAGGCATAAATAAGGGGGTTAGGGTGGGACCCTAACATTCTTCATGTAGAAGAAGAGAAAGACATACTCAAAGTTCTGTGAGTTCAAAGCACTAGTCAAGAAGGAGTCGGGGAAGAAGGTGAAGGCTCTTAGGAGTGACAATGGTGGTGAATACATCTCTGGCGAGTTCAAGGATTTCTGTAGTGCAGAAGGGATTCGAAGAGATCTCATTGCTCCCCATAGCCCACAGCAGAACGGAGTTGCTGAGCGGAAGAATAGAATGATCGTGGGTGCTGCACGGGAGATGTTGCATGATCAGAGCCTACCCCTTCACTTGTGGGCAGAAGCATGAAATACTGCAGTATATATGCAAAACTGTTGTCCTCACAGGATACTTGGCATGAGCACACCCGAGGAGGCTTATTCTGGTAAGAGACCTGATATTTCTCATTTGAGGATTTTTGGTTCTAACATTTACATGCATGTGCCAAAGGATGCCAGGAAGAAGTTAGAGCCGACCGCAGAGGTTGGGATATTTGTGGGGTACATTGATACGCCCCACAACTATTGTGCGTATTTTCTAGACAGTGGCAGGACTGTTGTGCGACGAGATATAAAATGTCAGGAGGAGAAAGCCATGAAGTGTTCGCTTGATAGGGAGCCACACTTGCAAGTAGATGAGGAGCTATTAGTTCCTAAAGATGAGCTTCAGGACGTGGATCAGCCACAGCACAAAGTTCAGGGAGTGGAAGAGACCACTCATGCAGCACCAACCATCAGAGGGCAAAAGCGCTTGACAGAAGCTGAGCGACTGGCTCAAGATGCAGAGAAGGTTGTAGGACCACCTACATCTCAACATAGACAGAGACAGTCACACGATTGGTACACTGGATACATGGCTCTTGTGAGCAAATGTGTTGTTACTGAGCCATCCTCTTTCGAGGAAGCTGTGGAGGATCCCGCATGGGTAGACGCCAAGGTGGAAGAGTATGATTCAATTGTCAGAAACAGTGCATGGGCGATTGTCCCAAGACCGGAAGGGAAATCAGTGGTGGGTTCGAGATGGATCTAAAAAGTTAAGCAGGTAGCTGACGAGAGTATGGAGAAGTACAAGGTAACATTTGTTGCCCGAGGCTTTTCACAGATAGAGGGGATCAATTATGTTATGAAACCAGCTCACAAAAAGATAGAAAAGAGAGATCCACGCCTTATAATTCAGCCTCTTCGAGGGGGAAACCTCCTTTACATTACATAAATGAACAATTATTGGATGATACAAATGACAAAACCTCCTTTCTATATATAGGAGTCTAAGGAGTCACAATATAATCCAGCCAACCTAACAATAATAATATAAAGCCACAAAAATAACAATAGAGGGATTCTATGGGGCACAGAAATAACAATATGGGGGTAATAGGGGCACAACAATATAAATAAGGGTATAACTACAATAGTAATGGGGTAATCACTAGTATTATAGGGATCCAACAGGGGCACAACAATATAAATAAGGGTATAACTACAATAGTAATGGGGTAATCACTAGTATTATAGGGACCCAACATGCCCCTCTCCTTCAAAAAAGTGTTGTCATCAACGCTTGAGCAGTTTTGGATACTTCTGCATAAAATTCTCATCCTCCCATGTGGAATCTTCAGCGGATAAGTTCTTCCACTTGATAAGATACTCTGAAATTGATCGATTTCGTAGCTGTCGAGTTCTTGTTTCTGTCACTGCTTCCGGTTCCAATATAATTTTTCCTTCCTCATCAAGTTCTGGCAATATTGTTTGAACAGGGAGCTTGTCGCCTATAACCTTCTTTAAACATGAAACATGGAAAACTGGGTGCAATCGAGAAGCTGCAGGAAGCTCCAATTTGTATGCCATAGTACCAATCTTTTCCAACACCTTGTACGGACCATAATACTTTGGTGATAATTTATTATCCTTCTTAGCTTGCTTTAGGGACATTTTCTTATATGGTTGTAGCCGTAGGAATACCCAATCACCTACATCAAAACTTCTTTCACTGCGATGTTGATCTGTTTGTTGTTTCATTCTATTTTGTGCCAACACGAGGTTATCCTTTAAGAGTTGGAGGACTTGTTGTTGATGTTCGATGTGATGTTCCACTGCCTGAACCTTAGAATTTTCTCTTAAATATGATGTGATTGATGGTGGTTGGTACCCATAAAGTGCCATAAATGGGGTCATTTTTGTTGCTGTATGGAAGGAAGTGTTATACCACCATTCAGCCAGAGGCAACCATTTGACCCATTGTGTCTGTTTATCAGATACAAAGCAACGAAGATATCCTTCCAAACATTTGTTTACTATCTCAGTTTGCCCATCAGATTGAGGATGAAAAGATGAGCTATGAGCTAATTGAGTACCAAGACAAGAAAATAATTCTGTCCAAAAATTTGCAGTGAAAATGGGATCTCTGTCACTTACAATAATCTTTGGGTTTCCATGTAGCTTTTGAACTGTTTCCATAAATGCAGTAGAAACTGTACTGGCTTTAAATGGATGTGATAATGTACAAAAGTGTGCATACTTGGTAAGTCTGTCAACTACCACCATGATGACACTCTTTCCCTCAGACTTGGGTAAACCTGTGATAAAATCCATTGAAACCTCCTCCCAATGTTGGCTTGGAATGGATAAAGGTTGTAATAGACCCGGTGTGTTAATTGTTTCAACTTTATTTTGTTGGCAAACCAAACATTCCGCCACAAACTTTTGAATATATGATTTAAGGCCATCCCAAAAAAATTCCTTCTTAACCCTGTGGTAAGTTTTTAAAAATCTTGAGTGCCCTCCTAAGGGAGAAGTGTGCAATTCCATAAGAATCTTTTGTTTTAGCTGGGAATTCTTACAGAGGTATAAGTGATCTTTGTACCATAACAAATCATTTTTCCAGCTAAATGTATCAGAAGTACTGGAATCTTGTTGTAGCTTTCGAATAAGTGCCCACACTTCTTCGTCATTCTTCCATTCCTCCTTTTCTTCGTTTATCCAATCTGGTTGGATAATAGAAATGGCACACAACAATGCTTCCATATCCTCATCCTTTCTTGAGAGTGCATCTGCCACCACATTTTGCTTCCCTTTTTTGTAGATGATTTCAAAGTCATAACCCAACATCTTTGTGACCCACTTTTGTTACTCTTCAGAGGATAATCTTTGTTCTAAAAAGTATTTAAGGCTATCATGATCCGTTTTTACCTTGAAGTGTCTTCCCATTAGGTAGGGTCGCCATTTCTTAAGTGCATGGAGTATTGCCAACATTTCCTTCTCATAAATAGCTTTGCTTAAAAACTTTCCCTTGATTGGACGACTTTCAAAAGCAATGGGTCTTTCATCTTGCATTAGAACAACACCAATTCCATTTCCTGAAGCATCACATTCCACAATAAAGGTTTTTGTGTAGTCTGGTGTAGCTAAGACCGGTGCTTGGCACATTGCCTCTTTAAGATGTTTAAAGGCCTTTGCTGCCTCCGGAGTCCATGAAAATGAATCTTTCTTCAATAATGTTGTTAGAGGTGCTACTATTCTCCCATAATTCTTAACGAACTTGCGATAATACCCTGTCAACCCAAGAAATCCTCGTAGATGCTTTATGGATGTGGGGATTTTCCATTCCTTAATGGCTTTAATTTTGCTAGGGTCTACCTTAACTCCTTCATGAGATACAATATGACCCAAATATTCCACCTCCTGGACTCCAAAGAAACATTAGGATCTTTTTGCATATAATTATTTCTCCTCCAATAGTTGTAGCACCTTGTCAACATGTTCAACATGATCCTTCGAAGACTTGCTGTAGATTAGTATATCATCAAAAAATACCAACACAAATTTTCTAAGGAATGGTTTGAAAATTGAATTCATCAAACCTTGAAATGTTGAAGGTGCATTGGTAAGGCCAAAAGGCATGACCAAAAATTCATAATGACCCTCATGAGTTCTAAATGCTGTTTTCGGAATGTCTTCAACCTTCATTCTGATTTGATGATATCCCGAACGAAGATCCAACTTGGTGAAGTAAATTGATCCATGCAATTCATCCAGTAATTCATCAATGACAGGAATGGGGAACTTATCTTTAATAGTGAGCTTGTTGAGCTCCCTATAATCTGGACACATGTGCCATGATCCATCCTTCTTGTGCACCAATACTACTGGAGCTGAGAAAGAACTTTGACTCGGTTGAATTATACCAGCCTCTAGCATTTCTGCAACCATACGTTCAATTTCACTTTTTTGGACATATGGATATCTGTACGGTCTGATGTTTGGAGGAACACTTCCTGGAATCAGATGAATAGCATGATCATGATCACGCATAGGTGGGAGACCATTGGGAGTCTCAAATACCTTAGAATGATTGTCCAGGACTTTTTGGAGATCTGGAGAAATAGATGATTCCAATGTGGAAACATCTAGCGAACATAATTGTGCAATTACACCTCTTTGCTCCTTTTTTAGAAGCTTTGTCATGCCATTAGAGCTGATTATCTTTCCTGGTTTCCCTGCAATACCCCTTAATTCAACTTCCTTTCCTTCCACAAAAAATTTGATGAAAAGTTCTTGAAAATTAAAAGCTATTGTACCCAAGGATTGTAGCCATTGGACTCCTAGTACAACATCAGCACCTCCCATTGGAATGGAAAGCATTGGGCTAGTCAATACATATTCTCCCATGGATAGCTTGATATTATGGAACTTTCCAGAACAATTTATTGTTCCTCCATTTGCAATCATCACTTGACACTCTGGTGCTGGATATAGGAAGCAATTCAATTCTTTTGCTACCCTACAATGAATAAAATTGTGGGTGCTTCCTGAATCAATCAACACTATTACCTTTTTCTTCTTGATTTGTCCTTCTATCTTGATGGTTTGAGGAGTGGTAATTTCCGCCAATGCATTACAAGATATGGTCAGATTTATTTGTTCTACATCTAGGCTTTGTTCCTGGAATATATCCTCTTCTTTTGACCTTTCTTGTTCTTTTTCTTCTTCCTCTTCACAATCTATGTAGAATAATTTCTTCTCAGCACACTTATGACCTTTTGTGTATTTGCTATCACAATTGTAACAAAGCCCTTTTGCTCTTTTTTCTTCCAATTTTTGTGGTGTCAGCCTTGTAGGTTGTGGAAGACTATGGGCAACAACAGTTCCGTCTTTATAGTTGTGAATGGTATGCTTCCTAGTTGCCATAATTTTGCTTTCCATTTTTCTTGCTAACCTGAATGCCTTCTCTAATGAATCAGGTTCCCAAAGGTGTACATCATGTTGGCTATTATCCTTTAAAGACCCTATGAACACATCAATCCTATGCTCCTCTGGAATATCTTTTACCCTTATGTTCAATTTTTGGAACTCCTCAATGTGCTCCATTATTAAACCCTTTTGTTTGAGACTTATTAATTGGCTAAAAAAAGTGTTGCTTTTTGTATCCTCATAATGTGCTATAAGTTCTTCCGTAAAAATTGCCCAAGTGATAAATTGTTTACGAGAACAAAGCCATTGATACCATACAAACTGATTTGGTTCCAAATATAAAGTTGCCATACGTACCTTTTGTGTGTTTTGCACATTATTGAGATCGAAGAATTGCTCCATCTGTAATATCCATGTGGCGGGATCCTTGCCATCAAACTTCCTCATATCGATTTTTGGAACATGGTGAGTCTTTGATCCAACATTAGCGTCTATGGTATCATGATTAACATTTCTTTTGTTCTCATCATGAGTTTCCTCTACTACCTTTTCACCATTAGTGACCCTTTCTTGTAGCAACTTCTTCAATTCTTCCATATCTGTCTTCAAATCTGCCATGTATCTCTTCAAATCTGTCTTCGAATCATCCATCTTAGCTTCCACGCCCTTTATCTTAGATTCCACACCACTTATCTTAGCTTCTGTTAGCTTTTGTGAGCGTGACATTTGTTGCACTTATTCTTGTAATTTTGATATATCATGTAGCATTTCTTCTTCTTCATGAGTCATGCTAGAGCTTTCAGTTTCCTTAATAGGTGTTTGCATTTTCTTTCCTCGGGGCATCAGTTACCGATAATAATTCTTTACTATGCCCTTTGAATTCCGTTAAACCAAGCTTACACAAAAATTAAAAAAAAAACTACACACCTTTTTTCACTTTATAGAAGCCTGATATTGAATCTGATGTAGATCTGTAATTTCGGATCCTCCAGTTCTAAAATTGCTACCTGCAGTAGCCTTCTGCGTCCTCTTTCCAATGCCACAAGTCTGAGCCAAATTGGATTCTCCAAGGAAGAGTTATGTGAAATCTCCCACAGTGACTTGCTTTTAGACTGGTTCAGTAGAGTGAACGTGTACGACGTACCACGAGTCACTTTTTCAACCTTTGAATCTGAAACACACATACGAGAAACTACAGTCCGTCCTCTTTCTGTACCTTTTTACGAAATTTCAGTCCGATCCTCAGAGAGAGAGTTATGACGATTTTCCCCAGGTCACCTGTTTTGAATGTAATTCAGGAATCTGAAAAAATGCCAACTTCCTCAGATCATATCTCCGAAAATATCATGCGCAAAGCTTTGAAATTTGGACCCAAGGTTCAACGCCAATTCTTCTCAAATGGGTTTCTTTTTTGACTTCTGAAATGTCACAGAAAAAAAGCTATATCGAAAATTCCACGATGACCTGTTTGGAGCAGCGAAACCCTAGAATCCAAAGCTTTGATACCAAATGTTATGAAACCAGCTCACAGAAAGATAGAAAAGAGAGATCCACGCCTTATAATTCAGCCTCTTCGAGGGGGCAACCTCCTTTAAATTACATAAATGAACAATTCTTGGATGATACAAATGACAAAACCTCCTTTCTATATATAGGAGTCTAAGGAGTCACAATATAATCCAGCCGACCTAACAATAATAATATAAAGCCACAAAAATAACAATAGAGGGATTCTATGGGGCACAGAAATAACAATATGGGGGTAATAGGAGCGAAACAATATAAATAAGGGTATAACTAGAATAGTAATGGGGTAATCACTAGTATTATAGGGATCCAACAGGGGCACAACAATATAAATAAGGGTATAACTACAATAGTAATGGGGTAATCACTAGTATTATAGGGACCCAACAGATTATGAGGAGACCTTTGCACCTGTTGCAAGGTATTCTTCCATACAGACGATTCTTTCTCTCTCAGCGCAGATGGGGTGGCACATTCATCAGATGGATGTGAAGACTGTGTTCCCCAACAGAGTCATTGAGGAGGAGTTATACATAGAATAGCCCGAAGGTTTCGAGATCTTCAGTAGCGAGTCGCATGTGTGTAGGCTCAAGAGAGCGTTGTATGGGTTGAAACAAGCACCACGTGCTTGGTACACACGAATAGATAGCCATTTCACTGGACTTGGATTCTCCAAGAGTGAGGTGGATCGTAACCTATACCAGATTGTGGTGGAGGGTAAGTTGCTTATCATTGTACTTTATGTAGATGATTTGATTCTAATGGGTGAGGAGTTGTTGATACTTTCATGCAAGGATGATCTTGATAAGGAGTTTGAGATGAAGGACTTGGGCCTCCTTCATTATTTCCTGGGATTGGAAATCTGGCAGCACAGTGATGGACTATTTGTTTCTCAGGGTAAGTATGCTCGGGAGATACTGGAGAAGTTCAACATGCATGGCTGCAAACCTGTTGATACTCCTCTTCCTGGAGGTTGGAGGAAGGAGGATGCCACTTCAGAAGAAGAATTGGATGCCACTATTTATCGACAGTTGGTGGGGTTGCTTATGTATCCAGTCAATACACGACCCGATATATGCTATGCTATTAACCAGCTTTCACAAGCTATGGTTAAGCCAACCAAGCTCCTCTGGAAGGCAGGCAAGCATGTATTACGTTATCTTAGAGGCACATCGGGATATGGATTGCGGTACAGACAGAAGGATGAGGTGAAGCTATGTGGCTTCACGGATGCAGATTGGGTAGGGAGCCCAACGGATATAAAGAGCACATCAGGAGGGGTCTTCAGTATCGGGTTGATAGCAGTTTCTTGGTACAGCAGGAAGCAGAGATCTGTGGCACTCAGTTCAGCAGAGGCCGAGTATATGGCAGCAAGTTTGGCTGCATGTGAGGCTATATGGATGAGGAAGATCTTGGTCGGGTTGTTCGGTTCTTACTTGGAGCCTACTGTGATTTACTGTGATGACTAGAGTTGCATTAAACTCTCGGCTAATCCAGTATTTCATGATAGATCTAAGCACATTAACATCTGGTACCATCATATCAAAGATTGTGTGTAGCGGAGAATCATGTTACTTTCATACATTCCAACGGAGGATCAGGATGCTAATATCTTGACGAAGGCGCTCACCAGGAGCAAATTCGAATACAACTGAGGTAGGATATGGGCTGCTGATAATCCATATCTTGTTGAGAGGGAGTGTTGAGAATGCAACAAGATGATGGAGCTTAGTGGAAAGAAGTCGCCTTCACTAAGTGGGCCCGCAGGGTATTTTTGGTGCAAAGTCTATTTTTAGACTATGTCTATTTTTAGACATATGGATCATGGTCTATGATTTGTAGGATGCTATTTGTGGATGATTGGTCATGTTAGTAAAAAATAGATGGACTTCTATTTTTAGACATATGGGCGGTTTCTATTTTTAGACTGCCAGGCTAAAAATAGAACAGTCGAATATTATTGTCTCATAATAATATTTGGACTATAAACATTATCTTATCCTCTTGGAGCACTTCATTTTAAGCTACAGATGTGGCACATGCAGTTGTCAGAAGGAAATACACTTTCTTTGTGGGTCAGTTGAGCTATTGCATGTAGGACTTCAGTTAGAACTCATGTGGTTGAGTTTCGGTGGAGTTGATTGTGGAGTTAATGGAGTTGTGTTCAGTTTGACTTGGTTGAACTAGTTTTATTTTAGTATAACTAAAGAATACACTAGTGATGAGTTATGTGAATTAAATATTAATTAATTCACTAATTATTAACTCATAAAGCAACTGAAGAATACATCAGTTAACTTAGTGCATGTACAGTGCAGTGGAGACAAGTATTAGAGGTTGAGATTGTTATCAGTTGTGACTATAGTTGTGCATGAGATTTTCACATGTGTGGATGGAGATTGCCCATGAGGATTGCATAGTATAACCAAAGGAATTTGATTTCACAGAGTGATTGATTCTCTTGCAGGATTGTGCAGTGGGGGCAGGCAAACAGTGGAGGATATTTGAGGCATCAAATCTGAGCTAGTTTGTGTGTAATAGGTGGAGATAGTACTGAGTACTTGTGAGGGGTATTGTACTATGTATTGTTACATGTTCTCTATCATTATAATATACAGATAGTGTGGGGTTTTCAGCTATATGCTTTTCCTAGGTTACATACTGTGTTAATGTGTGCATGCGATTGATGTTTCATTGTTTTTAATACTGCTAAATTGATGATCAACATAGAGGAGATTATGTATTGTGCATGTATTCCGCAATAGTGTATAATCGAGATAATCTCTATGAATAATTGTCATATTATTCAAAATTTCTACAAATCTTGCAGCCAACGCCAACTAGAACCCTCCAGCCACACCCAGTACCTGCATTTCCTTTCTCATCCCCTAAAGAAAGGTATTTATTGAATTCCTGATAAAAACCCTGCAAATACTTGTTTTCCACTATAAATTGATGAAAAAGGCTCAAATTCATAATAATTCAGTTATGATTTTTGTCATTTAAGTCCCCCATAGCCTCTGTGTTGCGCATTTCACAAAGAAAACCATAGTTTCCTTTTGAATCCACAAGAACCAGAAATGGAAACCCTGGTGGCTTTGAATGTTGCACCCATTAATGCCCCTCATCGAGATTTAGATTATCTACCTTTGGCAGATAAGGACTTCCAAATAAAAGACCTAACCACTAATAAAGATCAGCTCAAGGTCTTTTGCCAAAGTAGAGATAACTACTTGAATGGCTCTGACGTCATAGGACTATGGGAATCCAATCTTCCCATATACTTTCTCCCCTCAGTCCATGTTTTCCCTAATATAATTCATCAATGCCATGCAAATTATGACCCTAACTGAAGAGCAGTTATGTCTCCAAGCCAAACAATACTTTTCCCAATAATTGCTGAATCAATCAATGAAATGTTGCAATTTCACTCTAGTCAAGCTCTCACTCCCATTTCCATTGGAGATTTACTTGAGAAACAAACTAAATTATCCAAATCCGAACTTAATCGCCTCTGTCAGATTTTCATACTACAGAAACATCAGCCTAAGGGCCCACGTCCTTATATGCAAACTTTCTTCACGGATATGGGATTCAACACTAGTGAGTATGTTGATGAGTTAACCCTAGTGTTGTTTTCAATCTTTACTCCTGAATAGCCCCTGTTGTCAAGTATGATTATGCCTCTTTTATTGCTGATAAAATTCATGACTAGTTCATGAGAGTAGAGAATGAAAGAGTTTTCAAATATACCACATTCATATATCATCTCATGCTTTATTATCAGTCAGATAATTTCTCGTTCCCTGTCATGAAACTTGATACCAACTACAATCCAAAGTCTGTTATCTTTTGGACTTACATCTTCCATGAATACTTTGATTCCCTTACTCATATAATGAGTTCATTGATCAATTTGTTCATCCAACAACCACCTTATTGATAGGGATTTCCCCTCCCAGGATCAATGGTGACATTAAAAGGATCCTTCATCTCTCCAAGCAGTACAAAGTGGGTGACTGGTATTTATACCAGAATTATACAAAAATCATGATGTATGGGTGTGAACTTTCCCCTTTCAAGTTACCAAAATATGTTCCAATGAGACTATTTGCATTGGAATAATATAGGCAGATGATAAACTCAGATTTGGTCCATTTTACTAAAGCCAAAAAGAAAGCACAACTCGGGATCAAACATCAACTAGACCCTTTCATTTGCAACACTAGAGAAGCAGGGAAAGAAGCAAAGAGAATTCTAGAAGATTACCTTAAATTACACAAAATTTTTGGTTGGGTTCCATATGACCCTCATAGCTTTATCTATGATAGAATAATGAAGAATAGGCTGTCACCATATTTGCACCAAAAAATCCCAGAGATTGAACAATTTTCCAACATGGATGAATGGAGGGAAGGGACCTTAGTAAAAACTGATAGTGAGTAGGTCAACATAGAAAATGAAATGAAAGATCTTGAAAAGACTCTTGACCTATATTCTTTTGGATGGGTACATTTTGAGACCTCTCAGAATTCAGCATCAGGGATAAGTGCCTCAATAGATGGGACCTCTGAAAGGCACTCACAACAGACTGATACACCACTTACAGGGACTTCCAAAGGTAAAGAAATAGAGACAAGCACTCAGGATACAGAACAATCAATAATGTCTAAACAACCTGAAACTTCTAAGGAGCAGGCCCACATGCACACTCTTCTAACTCAAGTCAATGTGGGAGAACCCCCAATCTTACATACTCCTCTGAATGAGGAAAAGAATAAAGAGAGAGATAGGGAAGTAGCTACCCCTGCTAGTGGGCCCTTATAACAACTTGGTGCTAAAAGGCATAGGCTAAATCCTCTTTCGGAAGAGGAATTTTTTGAAGAGACTACTGATAGTCAAAAAGAAGGTGTAGATAGTCATCAAACTTTCCCAGTAGGTGGGACACCTTCTAGCTCACAGAGACAGGAGCTGCAGATACAACAAAGAGCAGAAGTATCATCTTTCAGGCCCCGAGGAAAAGACAATCCAGATATCAAAAAGAAGTTTAAAGAAATAAAAGCCAGAAATGAGCCATTGAGGATCCAAGTCTACAATCGGTATTTGAAAATGGCTCCCACTAATCAGAATAAGTTGATGTCAGCCTATGACATCAAAGAAGGTAAAATGATAAAGAGTGTTGGCTAACTTTTCGTTGACTCCACCGGGGAACGAAAAGTTTGTTTGTTTGTTATTATTATTTTCTTTATAAACTACAGACGGAGCCTGAAGTTAGCCAAGTAGCCTTTGAACTGCTCTTTTGCAAGTGCATACTAGATGAATGCTGCTTTAGTCAATCTCTGGTTTAGTTTAAGAACTAAACATTTGGTTTCCAAACATTCGACCAGTTCTTCATGTCAAATAAATCTTTAAGAAAGTTTAAATCCCATATCTAAAGCCCCTTAAAGAAATCATAGAAGTTATTTGTTAATACCAATTAAGAAAAACCAAAAATACAACCTAAAAATATGGCTTCAGAAAGGACTCGTTACACCAGAGCTAATCTTGATCCCAATCCACCACAAGTGTTTGAAAATCCTAATCTGATCCCCAGAATTCTTAGGAGCCAGGAAAGTCAAGAAAGTTTTGCCAGTTCTAGGCCCACCTATCGATCAACATCCTGTCTTGTTAGGTGGATTTATCTTGAAGACGAACCCTTTGATGAACATTTTGAAACCTCTTTTCTTTTGATTCTAGTCAGGTGAGATGTTTAGGATTGATAAAAGACTTGTGTGTTTCATTGGTTCAGTACCCTACAAAGACAATCTTAATGGATATAGTGGTAGCAGATATTCCACAAAAATATGGCATGTTATTGTCTAGATCCTAGGGTGCAAAGCTTTAGGGATCTCTTCAATTGGACATGTCTTATGCTACTATCTCAGTTTTAGACCAACCTAAGAAGCTATACAGAGAAACTTTGATGAAATATGTAGTAAGTAGTCAGGAAAAACTACAAAATTTCCCCATCTACTCAATACACTCTGATATGGACTAATTTATTCTTTATAATGTTGAAACCAATCCTTCCAGTGACTTAGAAGTTTTAGTAGAAGAACCAAAATAAATTAAGAAAGAAAAATCAAGAGTTCACATCCAGGAAATCTCTGAAAATAATGAAATATCAGATACCCAAGGAGAACTAGATGAAAATGAAAAACCAAATCTCAAAGTTAAACAAATTCTTGTCACTCCTAATACCAATTATGAACATGAAATTCTTTGGCATTTAGAATTTGATGGCTTAGTCAATAAACTAGGTGCAGGAGTAGGAGTTTGGGTGTACAATCTAGAAAATGACCATGTTGAAGGCCATCCCTACAGGTTAAATTTTAAATGCACCAATAATATGGCAGAGTATGAAGCTCTCTTTCTGGGTCTCAAAATTGTTAAAAGATTAGGAGCAATTAGAGTATCTGCCATAGGAGATTCTGAATTAATCATTCAGCAGATCAAAGGGAAATACCTAACTAAGGATCCTATATTAGGATACTACAGAGGAATAGTCATATAGATTCTTAATACTTTTCTAGAAACCCAGCTTGCTAAAATCACTAGAAAACACAACATGCAAGCCCACAACCTCGCAATGTTTGCCACCACCTACAAATTACCTTTTGAACCTAATCATCAGTTTACAACTGAGATTGGAGACAGACCAACCATAACTGATAATATAAAGAACTGGCAGGTGTTTGATAGTGATAAGCAGATAAATAACTTTCTGACTTTAGATGAAGAGTTTTCTAACAGTCACATAGATGTAGATACGGTTATTGAATTTAATCAAATAGATGAGGTAGAAACAAGCATTTCAGAAGAGAGTTCAATTCAAATGCTTCATCCCAAAAATTTCACTAAAAAAGAAGTGCAAGACCTTAAACAAATCGATCTTGACGAGATAGTTGAACGAGAATCAAAAGTCATTGATTTGAAAGACAATCATCTACCAAAAGGATTAACTCCTCTAGAAGACCTCTTTGATTCTAATGGCATTCCAAAGAAACCAATTATGGAACCACTAAAAGCAGACATTGAAGAATATAACTTAGGGACAGAAGAAAATACAAAAATTATAAAACTATCAAAGTCTTTACCTCCTGACCATAAGTTAAATATGTTGAACTCATGAGAGAATTCCAGGATGTCTTTGCCTAGAGTTATGAGGATTTGAAATCATATGACACCTCCATAGTTCAGCATACAATACCTTTGAAAGAAAACTAGAAATCGTTAAAAAAAACACAGAAGAATCAACCCTGTGTTGTTACCACTGATTCAAAAAGAAATTAAACGTATGTATGAAGATGGGATAATTGCCCCTATTAGATTCTCAGAGTGGGTATCCAATTTAGTGCCTCCTAGCAAGAAAACTGGGGAAATTAGATTATGTGTTGATTTAAGAAATGTCAATAAGGTTTCTCTGAAAGATAATTACCCTTTACCTAAGATGGACCATATTTTGCAAAGGGTAGTAGGTTTTTCTAGAATTTCACTTTTAGATGGGTTCTCAAGGTATAACCAGATTCTGGTTCATCTTGATGACTAAGAGAAAATTGCTTTTACCACACCATGGGGCACTTTTATGTACATAAAAATGTCATTTGGACTCAAGAATGCTGGAGAAAATTTCCAAAGGGAAATGGACATTGCATTTGCTAAAGAGATTCATGATTTTCTTGTTATATATCTGGGTGACTTAACTGTTTTTTCTAAATCCGATCAACAACATTTGGACCATCTCAAAGAAGTATTTCTAAAATACAGAAAATATGTTATCTCTCTAAATCCAAAGAAGTCCTTGTTTGGCCTGGAAGAAGGTAAACTCTTGGGTCACATCATTTCAAAAGATGGTATTCGAATTGATCCTACCAAAATAGAAGTTATTTTACAGATAATTCATCCAAGAAATATCAAAGAACTTCAAGCTTTCTTAGGAAAGATAAATTTTTTGAGAAGATTCATATCTAACTTAGCTGAAATCATTATTTACTTAATGATATGTTAAAAAAGGATTCAAGTATCAAATGGATAGTAGAAGCCAAACAAGCATTTGAAGAAATCAAAATGGCTTTAACTAGAACACCAGTCCTAACTAGTCCTCAATTTGATAGAGATTTCATAATCTTTTCATTTGCATCAGAACACACTATAGTAATTGTTTTAGTACAAAAAGATGATCAAGGATGTGAGAAACCCATAGCCTTTTTTAGTAAAGCACTCATAGATGCATCATTAAAATACAAAATCATGGAGAAACAAGTGTTTGCACTTGTAAAAGCCATTAATGACTTCAGAGTCTATATATTATACTTTCATGTGATAGCCTATGTACCAAATGCAGTTGTCAAGGACATCCTGACTCAGGATGGAATTGAGGGCAAAAGTGGTAAATGGATTGCTACCATCTTAGAATATGATATTGAAATAAAACCTACAAAACTGATAAAGGGACAGGGATTGGCCAAACGCATGATAGAAACCAATTGTCAAGCCCTGGACATAAATGAATTGGATGTTGAACATGAGATGTCGACTCCACAAATCAGCCAGGCCTTTTTAGACTCACCTTGATATGCTGATGTAATTTATGTGTTACTAAACCTGCAGGCTCCTTCAGGGTTATCCAGAATAAAGAAAAGGTTTTTAAAATTGAAAGCTTCAAAGTTTTTTATTATAGATAATGCTCTCTTTTGGAAAAAATCATGAAGGAATTTTATTGAATTGTTTGCTAAAAAATGAAGTTGACAAGGCTCTCCAATAATTTCAAGCAGGAGATTGTGGTGGACACCTTTACTGGAAATCAACTGCAGAAAATATCCTAAAGGCTAGATTGTATTGGCCAACCTTGTTTGTTGATGTAAAGAAATTTTTCACTTCTTGCCATAAATGTCAATTTTTGAGGGCAAGAGAAAATTGTTACCTTTACCCCTAAAACCAATTTCGACTGAGAAACCCTTCCAACAATGGGGTATTGACTTCATTGGAGAAATCCATCCACCCTCTTCAGGCAAACACAAATGGATTCTCACTACCACTGACTATTTTACCAAATGGATAGAGGCCATCCCCTCCAGACAAGCCAATGATACAGTGATCATAGGATTCATAGAAACCAATATATTGTCCAAATTTGGCTGCCCTAATAAAATCATAACTAATAATGCTACAACTTTTAAATCAAAGAAGATGAACAGTTTCTGTAACAAGTACCACATTACTTTAGGCCATTCCACAGCCTATTACCCTCAAGGGAATGGACTGGCTGAATCTTCCAACAAGAGCCTCGTTAATATCATTAAAAAACTGTTGGAGGAGAACAAGAAAACTTGGCATAAGAAACTGATAAATGCACTATGGGTAGACAGGTTTACAACCAAAAAATCCATTGGCACCAGTCCTTATGGGTTAGTATATGACATGGAGGTTGTATTTCCTTCAACATTAGGAGTTCCTATTATGAAACTGCTCCAAGAAGCTTAGGTGGAACCTAATGATATTCAAAGAAGGATAAACCAGACCATCAATTTACAGCAAACCAGAGAGGAGGTGTACCAAAGATCCCAAGTGTTGCAGGAGAAGCTCAAGAATATATTTGACAAAAGGACCAAGGAAGATGATTTCTACCTTGGAGATAAAGTGTTAAGATGGGATTCCAAAAGAGAGGATAAGGGGAAACATGGGAAGTTTGACAACCTATGGAAGGGACCTTATATTATCTATGCCCTACAAGGAAACAATACATATTATCTGAAAAGCTTGGATGGCATAGAAACAGAAGAAGGACTAGTTAATGGTCAGATGTTGAAACGTTACTTTGATCCTACTTATTAAGGTTATCCTTATTGTTAACAGGTATATACTATAACCTTTGTATTGTCACAGTTTTGATTGGACATTAACTTGTTGAGGTTGAAGCCCGAAGAGAAGGCCCTAAGCTTCAGGAGTATCACTGTCATACATACAATAAAATGACAAGGAGAAGAAGATTTCATAATGCAGTCAAAATCATTCAGAGTCCATATGATTTGCTGTTCTTGACTTTCCACCAGGAAAAGCCATCCCCAAGTGGAGCTAGTGTTATGCCCCTATACTAATAGGTGTCATATATCATGATTGACTGGATGAACTATGTAATACGTTCATACCTTTACTTGTTTCAAAGGTTTTCCATATTTTCAAAAAATCAAAAAATTTAAAAAATGTAAATAGGGTATACCCTGAAAGAAAAATCAAAGGGTAAAAATAACAAAAGATGGTCAAAAAAAAAAATCAAAGAAAATGAACCTCAACAAAAAGAAATACCAAGGAAAGTGTGAAAGCCTAAATGCCACTACTATTTACTTTATGTATAATAAACAATTATGTGCAGATTGTTAACTTACGCCATAATTTATGAATAGTCAAAAAACTTAAGCTTGGATAGTTCATATTTCAATTTCATGTTTTAGATATAGAGAATAAAGATCTGACCAAACAGTATAATCTTGGTAGATAAGTAGATAGGTAGAGTGAAAAAAGGAGCTCAACTATTTAATTTGAGCCCTTGGATGTAATAAGTGTAGACTTAGGTAGGAATTTCCATGTAAAAGAAAGATAAGGGTTTATGGTGGGCTCCAGTATTGTAGCAATAATGCTACAACTCCTGGAGCTTCCTATCTCTAATTTTATCAACCCGGTAGTTCGTACAAACTTGGAAGCGACGGTGCTGTATGCACAAGTACTAGCTCTTGTTGCAGCTGTCACTTGGTCAGCTAGCACAAGTCCGCTAGGGCTCAAGCCAACTTCTATAGGCTCACAGAAGAAGCTTTATGAATGATGGACGAAAGCTAACTCAAAGGAGACTAGTCTATTTGCAAAAAGAAACTGAAAGCCACCAAAGCATGAAAACCCTAGTAAACCCTAATTTGACTAGCTAGACCCTATCTATGCAAAACTGTGAATGAAACCACTACCACTGATACTATTACTTGCAGTGAACTGAAATACATGCATCTAAGCTACTTGCATATGAAAAGACATGTTTTTGTATTTTTTCATTAAGTGGTTGGATTTATTGTGATGATGCTTTTGATTAGGGTTTGGTTGTGCAGGAGCAGTTTGAATGGAAGGAAAGCATGGGCAAGGTCAAGATAGCTAGGGGAGGTCCCAGAGGGTCTCTAGCATCAGTACACAGAAGTCTACCACGTTCGGATGCTCAGCAACCGAGTTTGCAGGCTTCTACAGGAAGTCTGCAGGGGATCCTATAGGGAACTCATGGATTTCTACAGGAAGTCTGTGCAATTCTACAGGATGTTTGGCCGTGGAAGTTTTGGGAGATGGTGAAGTGTTGGAGTGGTGTGGTAGGATAGGTGAGATGGAGATGGAGCTGGTGATGGCTCAGGAGCAGAGAAATCAGATGGAGGAAGAGTGCATGCAGTGGGTTGATGGCTGGAAGGATGGGATCAACAAAAGTTTAAGTAGATGGAGCTAAGTGATTAATGGATGAGTTGGAGGGTAAATGAGTTGGACAGAGGCTGAGTAGGTGGATTGAGGAGAGATCAAGAAGAAGAAGAAGGAAGTGGAATGATATGGAGCAGCGTAAATGAAACAAATGACTTATGCACCAAAACGAGAATTCATTAACCTATGATAACTGTGCCATGAAACCTATGAACAGCAATGGAAAACCAAGAAATGAAACTCGTGCATGGAAGTGAAATGTAGAGGTATGGTTCAATATCAAGAGTGCATGGATGGATCTTCAATGAAAATGTCTATGTTGCAGCTTGCATGGAAGTGAGAAGAACTGCGTTTCTTTTTGGTGGTTGGTTATGGACTGCACCCCAATCCCTAACAGAGATGGCAGTGCACCTTAACAACCTTTTTCTGGAGCTCCAATCAATTATATCTATCCTCTTCTAACCTAAGCAACTGGAAACAAATTCACCATGAACTAATCCTATTCAAACTCATGAAAAAGACTAAATTAATAGACTGTAAATTCGAATTGCATGTTAAAGTAAAAACTCAAAGTGCTGGAACGAAATGCAAATAACATTACAACACCGAGGAGATCTATTTCTCTCAGGTTGGGCCCTAACCTGAGAGCTATAGCTCCCTTAGAAACTCAGAATGAGATCAAAATCTGCCTGCCTTTATTCATAAACGAAAATCTGATGTCATGCCAAAACTGGCTTACAACAGGAACAAACACCGAGCTGTAGCTCGTACTTCCAAATTACAAGAGAAATACAAAAGTTCAAAAAGATTCTATCCAAGGCTATGGCCTCAGTATTTATGCAAAAATGATCATCCAACAGGTATCCTTGATTTGTGGAGCTCGGCTGTCCAACTGAAGGTTAAACTGCTGATCCTGTAGGACAGTTATAACTGTTGTTCCTGTAGAACAGTTGGCTGCCTCTAAGCTCGGTGGGGAGATGGATTGGAGCTCGGAGCTATGGTGGGAATTACGAGGAAGGTCCCCAAGACCGTGGACATCCTCTCCTAAAAACCAACAGTGCCACCTCATTGTCTCCTTGTCTCCTTTTTCGTGGTCTTTGCTCCCTTTTAATGCCAAAACCTGAAATCATCATGTATTAGTCACGTGGATAGAATGCCTACCCTTCTTCCTACAAACAACACGAATAAACCAAGAAATGAATGCATAAGCAATAAAAAATGAATGGTTTGAGCAGAGCAAGTAGGCCAAATGAGCCCAAATTGTACCAAAAATTGGGGCTCATCATCACCCCCCAGCTAAACTATTTGCTCATCCTTGAGCAACTTTGCCCTGGCTCCTCGTCTTTGGCCGAGAACTAGAGCCCGGAGCATGCTTTTCCGTTCCTGTTTTTGGTGGCCTTGCCTTTTCCACCGGGGGTGGCGCTTCTTCCTTTCCCGTTTTTGGCGGCCCTGCCTTTGCTGCCCCTGGTGGTGATGAAGGTGATGCTTCTTCCCCCTTTCCTATCTCCTTGAGCTGGGCTTCAGAAGGTGATTGGCCTATTTTTCGTGTCCAGGAAGTTATTTTTGGGCTCCCCTTCTCGGGGGTGGCTGATGTTTTAGAGGGGGTTCTTGCACTGGGTGAAGTAGGGACATCCCCTAAAATGGTTTGGCTACCGGGTGGAGGCTGTGGCTTGCCCGTGGTTATCCTCTTGCTTCTCCTAGCCTCAGATGGTAGAGGGGTCTCCCTCTCTCTCTTCTCCTTCGGCTTTGGAGGTGTACTGAGGGCGGCTAGCGCCGCTGCTGCCTCCTTTTCTAGAATACCAGCCTTCTCTTTCTTGCGTTTTGCTCTCTCAGAGCTCCTTGTAGAGGGCCCCTCCTTTTCAGATTTCGGGCTTCCTGTAGAAGACCCTGCTTTGCCCACTTCCGGGCCTCCTGTAGAAGATTCTTTCTTTCCCGCTTTTGGGCTTCCTGTAGAAGACCCGGCTTTAGCCACTCCCGGGCTTCCTGTAGAAGGCCCTCTCTCTGTCTTCAGGCGTCCTGTAGGAGGCTGTTTCTCAATGACCTTCAGGCTTCCTGTAGAAGCCCCTGTCTTTGTTTTTGGGCAACCTGTAGAAGCCTGTTTCTCACTGATCTTCGGGCTTCCTGTAGAAGCCTTTGTTTTTGTTTTCGGGCTTCCTGTAGAAGCCTGTTTCTGCTTTCCTGTAGACACAGGTGTCTCCACCTCCGCTTGCTTTCCTGCCTGAGTTTTTCTTTTTTCTTTGGTTGCAGGTGCTGTTGAGGTACTTGGGCTGACGTGGACCACCTCAACTTTGTCCATTCTGCTCTTCATCCTCTTTTCCCTTGCTGACAAGATAGGTGTGCCACCTTTTTCTTTGTCCTCCTTTTCCTCATGCTTCTTCCTTCGTTCTGTCTTCTGTACTGTGGTCGGGGTCTTCTGGCCTTCTTCTCTCTGTCCCTCGGCCACTGCTTCTTGTTCGTCACTGCTGGAGGAACCCGTTTCTTCGATCAACATCTTAATGTCCCCATCTTTTGTTAAATTCCGGAAGGATTCCCATGAGAGGGGGACCTTATATGAGTGCAATGCATCTTCCACAAGAAGTTTGATCAACCCATGGTGGGCTATCTGATCTGGTATGCCCTCTTTCAGCTTTGTGGCACACTCCATTAGAGACTGCAGTAGGTAATAAGGGATGCTCAGTTTTTGTTCTACAGGAAGATCAATTCGGTGCCTCAATTCAGTGAGCAGCCGAAAGTGATATGCGTACACGATGCTGAAACAACCTTCACAGGTAATATATTTCATGATTTGTAAACTGACCTCATTCCATGGTGGCAACAGGCTCGTTCTTCGCACCCCATTTTTATCCTCCGAGAATTCTTCCTCAGGTGGAAAGAATTCTTTCTTTGCCTGCTGGCTCAGCTTTCTTTCTTCCTTATCCCATGGCAAACCCATAGGAAGTTCTGTGATCCGACTGATATGTTCTGGAGTGAGCTTGAGGCTTAGACCTCTGAAGTTCACTGTGGCCAGTGTCTGGGATTTAGGCTTCAGAGCCTGCAAAAATTCTTCGGCCACTTCATCATCGTAGCCCTGCAACTTATCACAAAAAGGCATCCATTGTGCTCTGGTGAAGAGCTCTACCACTGCCGGGTTTTCCCTTAATTTGGTTGAATTAGTGGGTTCCCGTCTTATAAACCCACCCGGCATGATGAACACGGTTGTTTTAATTAAAGGTGGCAAATGCAAAAGAGATTTGGTGTATTAAGACAGAGCATGCACATAATCCACAAAATTCAACACAGTCTACTTATACTGACATCCTGTAGAACGACAGCATAGGCACAACAAACAACAATTCCACCAATATCTTTATGACCAGACTATGGACGATGGTCTTGCCACTCTTACTAACCAGTTGCATGAATAGTTCAGGGTTACCTCTTTAATTGGCCACCTTTTTTCGTGAGGCACCCGCTTCCCTGTAGAAGGTTGCGTTCCTATAGACTGCGTTCCTGTAGAACTGCGTTCCTGTAGACTGCGTTCCTGTAGACTGCGTTCCTGTAGAACTGTGTTCCTGTAGAACTGTGTTCCTGTAGGAGCAGTGCGCAATTCTCGGGGAGGACTGTAGTTGGCCCGCGTTCAAGGTGTGCTTCACCGGCGTTCTGGTAGCCAACAGCTCGTCGTATCAAAGTGCAGAGGAGATCAGAATAGCCACCCGAGTTTGAAGTGGTGGTTGATAAATGCATGTGCATGATCTAGCCGATTAGATTTTGAATCGGCGCAATCCGTGGCGCGGGGGATGAGCTGTCCCCGCCGGACCGTTGGGCGACGTCATCCATCATTCGCCTGCGTATTCACTTGCTGCCGCATCCATTCCCACATATTTGCCGCCGCCTTTTCCTGTTAAACTCTTGCTTCCGACGAGAGTGTTCTCACGTGCGTGCCACACATTCTCTTTGTCGTGGCCGCCACCCAAACATCCAATTACACTTTAACTAGCCGACGTGGCCAGTCGACTGGCCATACGGCCGCTCAACCATTCCATTTTACGCTGTGCAAACAATTTCAAAGTAAAATTCATGCGATTTGATGGAAGGAAGGGTTGAGACACTTACCTGCGTGGCTGCACACGATTTTTCTAGTTCTTGGACGATGGTGAGTGGATCTACCTGCTGCATGCGACTTACACAGACCCGGAGGCTCGTGGTTACAGACTGCCAACGATGGAGTGGATGTTTTGCTTGCATGCACCCGCGTTTCATTTCAGATGGCAGTGCTGTGAATGGTATCCACTCGAGCAGGTTGAACTGTTACAGGATTCCCGCGAGGTGTCTCGTAACAGTCCTTTCTCCTTGGGTGCATGCTGCACGACGGAGGCTCTAGCCTTTCAATCACGTTCCCGGAGCTCTTGATGCCTGCGATATGAGATCCCAGCATTTGTTTAACTTTGGAAATGGCTTTTCCCGCGAGAACTCATCGATCTTCTTTGTTGGTGCAGGGAACTTGGTCGCATGTCGACAAGGATGGTGGAGCAAGGTGACAGCAATGTGCAAGGGTGCCAACAGAGGCTTGCATGCATCCAAACCAATCCATAGTCGCTAAATCTCCTTTTAAGATGAATTATGGGCCGTCCAAAACTCCTACAGGAAGTTTCCTGTAGAACACAGAGCTTCCTGTAGAAAGTTCGGCCTTCCTGTAGAAAGTATGTACTTTCCTGTAGAAAATCTGCGCCTTCCTGTAGAAAGACTGCATCTTCCTGTAGAAAGACAGCATCTTCCTGTAGAAGATTCAAACCATGATAAGATTGCACATACCTTGAAAAAACATGGGTACCCTTGGAGGAGGTGCTGGTGAGGTTCCTTGACAGCATGATAAGGACCCTTGGCTTTGAGTTGAAGGCTTCCTCTCCTCCATAGAACATCTGCAACCTGCATGCAATTTTACCATATTTTGCTTATTGTTTTTTTTTTTTTTTTTTTTTTTTTTTTTGAAAGATAACAGGGGCGCCTCAAAGAGGTTTTCACCCGTGCCATCTGCCCTGAGCGCCTCAGAGAGGTTTTCACTCAAGGATCTTTTTCAACCCTTTCTCCTTTTTTTTTTTTGAAAGACAATAGGGGCGCCTCAATGAGGTTTTCACCCCTACTACCTGCCTTGGGCGCCTCAGAGAGGTTTTCACCCAAGGATCTTTATTTATTTTTCTTTTTTTTTTATTTTTTTATTTTTATTTTTTTATCCTTCAGGGTATGCCAGAGGCAGAGGCAGAACCCTTCTCTATGACCAATACAGATTTCTCCATAGTTTTGATGAACTCTTGTCTTGAGAGAGGTCTCCTGTAGATCTTCAAACGATGCCCATTGACAAGCATGGGAATGGCTTCCTCATCAATGGTTCGAATGAGGACAGATCCATTGTCATGGCATTTCTCCACTACATATGGTCCTAGCCATCTGGTTCTCAGCTTCCCCTTGAAATCTTTGTATCTGGAGTCATACAACAAAGCCCAATCTCCCAGCTGAAATTGCTTGTCATGGAGATGTTGGTCATGCCACACCTTTCTCTGAAGTTGAACCACTTCTGAGTGAAGGAGGGCCTGCATTCGGTGCTCATCCAGGCCATTCAGCTGCAGTAGCCTTTCTTGTTGTGCATGGCTGAGATCTAGGTCCAGCTGAGCTGCCATCCTCAAAGTGTTGTATTCAAACTCAATGGACAACAGAGCTTTCTTCCCATTGACCAGCTCATACGGTGTGAAGCTGGTGGTGGTCTTCCAAGTGGTGTTGTAAGCCCATGTGGCTTCAACCAGGCGATCTGCCTAGTCCTTTCTGCTGCTGCTCACCACTTTAGTCAAGATCCCTTCTAATGCTCTATTGGTGACTTCCACCTACCCATTTGCTTGAGGGTGATAAGGGGTGGAAGTCCTATGCTTGATCTTGTGATGAGCCAGGAGATCTTCAACCAGGTTGGAGGTGAAATGGCTCCCTTGATCGGTGACCAGCTCTCTTGGATAGCCAAACTTGTAGAAGATGTTTTCTCTTAGGAACTCGGCCACCTTTTCTTCTGTTGTTGCTTTGATTGCTTTGGTCTCTGCCCACTTTGTCAAATAGTCAGTACACACAATGATGTAAGTCCTTTGCCTCGAAGAGGGGTTGATTGGGCCCACAAAGTCCATGCCCCACTTCTCAAATGGCTCAAGAGTCACTTGAGGTTGGAGAGGCATCTCATCCCTTTGGGTCGGTTTCCCCATTCTTTGGCATTGGTCACACTGACTGACATATCTTATGACATCTTGATGAAGTGTGGGCCAATAGTAGCCTGCCTGCAGGATTTTGAAGGCAGTTCTCTTTGCTGCAAAATGTCCTCCACAAGGCCCATCATGACAAGTGAGGAGGATATCAAAGACTTCCTCCTCCCTTACACAACACCTTAAGATCTGATCGGGGCCAAGCTTGAACAGATTGCCCCCGATCCAAGTAAATGAGGCACTTTTTCTGATGATTTTGCTCTTCTCTCTAGAAAATAGGTGTGGAGGGAACTGTGCTGAAACAAGATAGTTTGCTATATCAGCAAACCATGGAGAGAGTACTGAAATAGAAAACAGATGTTCATCGGGCATCTGGTCATCCACTGTTCCATCCTCATCTGCAGACAAATCCAATCTAGATAAAAAGTCAGCAACAACATTTTCTCTACCTGGTTTGTCAACAATGGTCAAATCAAATTGCTGCAATAAAAGTAACCATCTAATAATACGATCATTCACATCTGGTTTATTCATTAAATATCTAATAACAGCATGGTCAGTATGTACAAAGGTCTGGTAACCAGTAATATAATGTCGGAACTTGTTCAGTGCATGACCCACAGCCAAGAATTCTTTCTCGGTTACAGTGTAATTCAGCTCAGCTTTGGACAAGTTTTTGCTAACAAAGTAAATGGCATATGGAAGTTTCTGCTCAACTTGTCCTAAAGCTGCACCTATGGCTTTTTTCGAGGCATCAGTGTGGATGTGGAAAGGTAGGGCCCAGTTTGGACCTCTCAGGATTGGGGCTGACACCAATTTGTCCTTTAATTCATTTAAAGCCCTCTGACAATCGTCAGTCCAATTAAACTCCACATCTTTTGCCAACAGGCCAAACAATGGCGAGGATAGCTTGCTGAAGTATTTAATGAATCTCCGGCAGTATCCTGCTAATCCCAAGAAACTTTGGACATCCCTTACCTTTTGAGGAGGTGGAACCCTCTTGATGAGAGCAATTTTGTTAGGATCCACCTGCAACCCTTGGCAAGAAATGGTATGGCCTAGCACGGTCCCTTCAGTCATTAGGAATTCGCATTTTTCAGGACTAAGGGACAAGTTCATCTCGGTGCATTTGGTTAGGACTTTTCCCAGGTTGGACAATGCTTCCTGGAAGTTGGCCCCATAAGGAGTAAAGACATCCATATAGATTTCTACTGCATCATGGACCAGCTCCGAGAAGATGCTCAAGACAGCTCTCTGAAAGGTAGCAGGAGCATTGCATAGCCCAAAGGGAAGGACTCGATAGGCAAAGGTACCCCAAGGACAAGTGAAGGTGGTCTTATCTTGGTCTTCCGGGCTAATTTGGATTTGGTTGTACCCGCTAAACCCATCCAGGAAGAGAAGAACTTCTTTCCTGCCAGTCCATCCAACACTTGATCTATGAAAGGTAGAGGGAAATGGTCCTTCTTGGTAGCTTTGTTCAGTTCTCGGTAGTCCACACAGATTCTCCATTTCCCATTTTTCTTGGGAACCAACACTAGAGGGGACACCCATTCACTATCTGAGATGGGGTAGATGAATCCGGCATCCAACAGTTTTTGCAATTCTTCCTTGACAATGTCCTTAAGGTCTGGATTCATTCTCCTCTGAGGTTGCCTAACTAGTTTACAATCCTCTTTGATGTATATATGATGGGTACAGACTGAAGGATGGACTCATTTCATTTCCTTATAGCTCCAAGCAAAAGCATCTAGGTGGTTGGCCAACAGACTACACAGCTCCTTTTCCTGGGAAGGAGATAGGGAGGAGCTGATCTTCAATGCTTTCTCAGGGCCGAACTCCACATTCTTAACTCTGGGAGCAACAGGGTTGGTTGTACAAAGATCCACTAAGGTGTTGGCTTGGGCATCCTCCAGAAATTTCTCTAAGGGTAGTGCACTGGAAGGTGGATTCTGGATCAAGGTCTCGATCAAGTCATCCTCGGTTGGGGGGTCTCTTCTAATGGTATCTAGGGTGCACAGAGGTGCTGAGTACACCTCGTCTTCCTCTCCTTCTTCCAACCAGAGTGGTAAGTCATGCTCTAAGGAGGGTTGGGAAGGAGGGTATAGGACTAGCTGCTTGGACATGGGACCATTTTTGATGGTCATGTTTCCTACACGACAACTTATGTAAGCATCTGCAGTAGCTAACCAAGGCCTTCCCAAAATGAGAGGATATCCAGTAAGCTTGGCCTTTGGTTGTAGAACCAGGAAGTCTGCAGGGTATTCCCAAGAGTCAATAGAGACCAAGACATCCTCCACAATCCCTTCGGGAGTCACGGTGGAGCGATCTGCTAATTGCAGTACTGTCGAGGTCTTCCTCAAGGAACCCTGAAGATTAAGCTTAAGCATGGTATCCCTGGTCATCACATTAATGGCAGCACCCAGATCAATCAAGGTGTGAGGTATAATGGTGCCATTGATGTGAACATCTACTACAGGACTTCCAGGATCTAGGTACTTTGGGCAGATGACTTGTCCTAACATAAGGTCAGACAGTTGTCCTATGACATTGATAGTTGAGGCATCTTTTTTCCATCTGCCTGGGTGTTTGAAACACTTCTCCTTAACCAAATTGTTGTATATTGGCACATCCTTGATGGCTTGGAGAAGTGGTATTTTTACACACAACTGCTTGAGCTCACCCAGAAGCTCATCCTCCTCCGGGTTGGGTTGTGTGGTGGCTGTTAGTCTCTCAGGAAAGGGTGGAATAGCCTTTGGTTCACTTTCCTATTTATCTTCCTCATCCCTTGGGGGAGGAGGTTGGCGATCTGGTAGAGTCTTTCCAGATCGAAGATTGATCTCCTGGATCTCCACAGCATAGGTAGGGCATGAGGTTTCCCCAGTGTATACCTGCTGGGCCTGTCTATTGTTGGGGTTCGGGTTTGGTTGAGCAGGCATTTGAGGTTGCCTTGGAGGAGCAGGAGGTAATGGCTGAGGTTGAACTGGTGGTGGAGGCAAGATGGCAGGAGGAGTGTTGTATTGGGGCCTCCACCCCGACTGAGGTGCATTCCATTGAGGCTGTGGCTGGGCATGTGAGTGATATGAATGAGAAGTAGGTTGAGTGGGGTACTGAGGTGGATAAGACCATGGAGGAGGCATGGACCATGAAGGATGAGCAGGGGGACCCCAGGAAGGCATAGGAGTCGATTGGTTGGGGCTGTAATAAGCTTGAGATGCCCCTTGCATCCCCTGCTGATAAGGTCTAGATCCCTGAGGCCTCCTTTGGTTGAGGTAATAGAGAGGCTCTGTGGGAGCTTCTGTCCCTTGGTACATGGCTTTAAACCCAGGTAAGGTTGGACACTGATTTGTGGGATGGTCCTCCTCACAAACGAAACACACTTCAACCGAATGCAATGGACATTCGTTCTTAGGGTGTCTCCTTGTGCACCTAGGGCAGAAGACAGCCAAGGCTCTCTCAGCTTCTTCTTCCTTTTGCTGAATCCTGAATGTGTCAAGCTGCATGGCAATGGTTTGTCTCACCTCACTTTTAAGATCTTCTAATTGATTTGCAAGCTCATGTTTGGAGAAAGGGACACTAGTTGAGAGGTGGTTTCCCCTACCTCGTTTCCGAGCTGCCCTGGAGTGGTTTCTAAACACAGTCTTGATGTCCTCATAAGGCAGTTGGTAAATGTCCCCCCCAGCTAACATGTGAAGGGTATCTAAGAGGTCTTCAGGGACTCCTCGGAGTAGGACCAACTTGAGGGATTCAGGGTCAAGTGTGCACCTGGCCCGCTTATAGCTTAGTTGGAACCTCTCCTCATAATCCTCTAAGGACTCATCATTTCCCATGGACATCCGAAAGATTTCCCCCTTTGTTTCCTTGGACCTACAGTAATCCCGGTACTTGGTATTGAAAGCTTGTTGCATCTGAGCCCAAGTGGTGATACTATTCCCAGGTAAGCCCATGAACCAGCGTAGTGCTGCATCCTTAAGAGTGGAAGGGAAAAGTTTCAGCTTTTGCTCATCTTCAGTATAGTCATAGGTTCTACAAAGGACAGCAAACTCAAACAGGAAGGTATCCGGATCTTCAGTGGTCAGCCCATGGAAGTGAGGTAAGGTGGAGGGGCTAATGTTCTTCATTTTCATCTCTCCATTGGTCTCTCGGATGGGGAAGGCACCTTCTATTCTCTCATCTTCTCTTCTATTGTCAGCCATAGCTTCAGATGGAGTGGTCTCTAACTCTTCTTCTACTATAGGATCTTTGGATATCTCAGGATGTTCACCTATAGGTTCTTCTGGGTCACTGTCACCAAAGAAGAGAGAAGGGTGACTCAGTGATGTGGTGGGGGTGTTTGGTAGGAATTTGCCTGATCTATCTCGGTTCCTACGAGGCATGAAATGGAAAAGACTTTCTTTTTCTTTTGATTGCTTTTGCTTTGCTTTTCTTTTGGTACCTGCAAAACTGAGACAGATTGATCTACAACTAACTATGAAAGATGCAGAATTAAACTAAAAGCAGGAAAGAACTAATCTACTTTGCTCAAATGAAATTGCAAGAATGGAAATGCTAGTCTACGCTTGCAGAAAGGAAATGCTAATCTATGAAAGAAGGAAATGCTAGTCTATGAAAGCAGGAAATGCTAATCTATGAAAGCAGGAAATGTCTATGCTACTTTTGCAGAATGGAAATGAAGCAAACTACTTAGCAGAAGGCAAGAGTAAGAAAATAGAAGAAAAGCAACAATTACTAATACTCTGACGCTTCCCCGGCAACGGCGCCAAAAAGATGGTGGGCTCCAGTATTGTAGCAATAATGCTACAACTCCTGGAGCTTCCTATCTCTAATTTTATCAACCCGGTAGTTCGTACAAACTTGGAAGCGACGGTGCTGTATGCACAAGTACTAGCTCTTGTCGCAGCTGTCACTTGGTCAGCTGGCACAAGTCCGCTAGGGCTCAAGCCAACTTCTATAGGCTCACAGAAGAAGCTTTATGAATGATGGACGAAAGCTAACTCAAAGGAGACTAGTCTATTTGCAAAAAGAAACTGAAAGCCACCAAAGCATGAAAACCCTAGCAAACCCTAATTTGACTAGCTAGACCCTAACTATGCAAAACTGTGAATGAAACCACTACCACTGATACTATTACTTGCAGTGAACTGAAATACATGAATCTAAGCTACTTGCATCTGAAAAGACATGTTTTTGTATTTTTTCATTAAGTGGTTGGATTTATTGTGATGATGCTTTTGATTAGGGTTTGGTTGTGCAGGAGCGGTTTGAATGGAAGGAAAGAATGGGCAAGGTCAGGATGGCTAGGGGAGGTCCCAGAGGGTCTCTAGCATCAGTCCACAGAAGTCTACCACGTTCGGATGCTCAGCAACCGAGTTTGCAGGCTTCTACAGGAAGTCTGCAGGGGATCCTACAGGAAACTCATGGATTTCTACAGGAAGTTTGTGCAATTCTACAGGATGTTTGGCTGTGGAAGTTTTGGGAGATGGTGAAGTTTTGGAGTGGTGTGGGAGGATAGGTGAGATGGAGATGGAGCTGGTGATGGCTCAGGAGCAGAGAAATCAGATGGAGGAAGAGTGCATGCAGTGGGTTGATGGCTGGAAGGATGGGATCAGCAAAAGTTTAAGTAGATGGAGCTAAGTGATTAATGGATGAGTTGGAGGGTAAATGAGTTGGACAGAGGATGAGTAGGTGGATTGAGGAGAGATCAAGAAGAAGAAGAAGGAAGTGGAATGATATGGAGCAGCGTAAATGAAACAAATGACTTATGCACCAAAACGAGAATTCATTAACCTATGATAACTGTGCCATGAAACCTATGAACAGCAATGGAAAACCAAGAAATGAAACTTGTGCATGGAAGTGAAATGTAGAGGTATGGTTCAATATCAAGAGTGCATGGATGGATCTTCAACGAAAATGTCTATGTTGCAGCTTGCATGGAAGTGAGAAGAACTGCGTTTCTTTTTGGTTGTTGGTTATGGACTGCACCCCAATCCCTAACAGAGATGGCAGTGAGCCTTAACAACCTTTTTCTGGAGCTCCAATGAATTATATCTATCCTCTTCTAACCTAAGCAACTGGAAACAAATTCACCATGAACTAATCCTATTCAAACTCATGAAAAAGACTAAATTAACAGACTGTAAATTCGAATTGCATGTTAAAGTAAAAACTCAAAGTGCTGGAACGAAATGCAAATAACATTACAACACCGAGGAGATCTATTGCTCTCAGGTTGGGCCCTAACTTGAGAGCTATAGCTCCCTTAGAAACTCAGAATGAGATCAAAATCTGCCTGCCTTTATTCATAAACGAAAATCTGATGTCATGCCAAAACTGGCTTACAACAGGAACAAACACCGAGCTATAGCTCGTACTTCCAAATTACAAGAGCAATACAAAAGTTCAAAAAGCTTCTATCCAAGGCTACGACCTCAGTATTTATGCAAAAATGATCATCCAATAGGTATCTTTGATTTGTGGAGCTCGGCTGTCCAACTGAAGGTTAAACTGCTGATCCTGTAGGATAGTTATAACTGCTGTTCCTGTAGAACAGTTGGCTGCCTCTAAGCTCGATGGGGAGATGGATTGGAGCTTGGAGCTATGGTGGGAATTACGAGGAAGGTCTCCAAGACCGTGGACATCCTCTCCTAAAAACCAACAGTGCCACCTCATTGTCTCCTTGTCTCCTTTTTCGTGGTCTTTGCTCCCTTTTAATGCCAAAACCTGAAATCATCATGTATTAGTCACGTGGATAGAATGCCTACCCTTCTTCCTACAAACAACACGAATAAACCAAGAAATGAATGCATAAGCAATAAAAAATGAATGGTTTGAGCAGAGCAAGTAGGCCAAATGAGCCCAAATTGTACCAAAAATTGGGGCTCATCAGTTTAGCAGTCTAAGTGCACCCAAATAAAGAAGTAAAAATGTTAGGTTAAAGTAGGTAGGGTAGGTAGATGATGGTTGCAGTGTTATATGTGATGAATGATGATTCTAAATATGTTAATCTTTTACTTTCATCACAAGGCCAAGGCATGTATTATAGTGAAAACATCTCAAGCAAAGCAAAGTCAGAATAATTAACTCCCCTTCTCATTTTCCCTAAATTTTCACTAATTTCCCTTAAGTGCTAAGGTATTTGCTAAATTAGAGGGGCTCAAAGCATTTCTCTAACTTCTGGAGGGACTGGACCCTCGGCCCAATAGTTTGTAAAGCCTAAGTACTTCAAATCATTCATAAATCATTCATTCACCTTCATAAACCTTTTCCTAAGTAAAATCATATTTTACTTAGGAAACTTACAAATATTTCTCTTAAAAACCTTTTTTTTTCACTTTAAGCCTAAGTTCAAATATATACATGAAATGTTTAAACTTAGTTCTTTTCATTTCATTTATCATATTAACTATTAACATATTATTATATAAATCCCTTGTTAAAATTAACCCACTCCTATATTATTTAACTATATAAAATCCCGAAATATTAGATATCCCACCCTCGGTTAAATATAGCCATAGTCTATGTTAAAATAAGATTAACGAGTTAATTAGTAACCCATTAAGAACCTCAACCCTCCGCTACACTAAATAGGATTAATTAACCCTCACGGTTAATTAACAGCCTCCCCGTCCAATCCCGTCAACCTTGATATAATTAATTAACCCTTAAATGTATCGGGCTCGCCTCCATTATAACCCCGTCACTTCACATCCCCCGACAGCCATCTGATCAAGTCCTCAAGATCTGATGGCAATTATGCATATCGCACGACCCTTTGTGACCCCGTGTTAGCGCGCGATCACAAAACGGTTTCATAAACAATACCCCGCCATGCATCAACCGATCTATGGAATTGCTGGCCCAACGCTAAATACCGCCACCTCCCATAAGCAGTGCGATATGAAACCATTTACCACTCTCTCGCAAATGAAGAAACAACATGTTGTCTACCACTAACGTCACCAATCCGAAATCCAAAAACCCACCAACCCTTGGCTTTGTAAATAAAACAAGCAAGTCATTTTCAGTGCTTTATCCTGTAAACCTATATGCCCATGCAAACAAACACCGAAGATGAATATTTCGAGCCTTCGGACGCCAACCTGCTCCAAATCTTGCAACCAATGCCAACCAGAACCCTCTAGCCGCACCCAATACCTGCATTTCCTTGCTCATCCCCCAAAGAAATATATTTATCGAATTCCTGACAAAAACCCTGCAAATACTTGTTTTCCACTGTAAATTGATGAAAAAGGCTCAAATTCATAATAATTCAGTTATTATTTTCGTCATTTAAGTCCCCCATAGCCTTTTTGTTGCCCATTTCACAAAGAAAACCACAGTTTCCTTCTGAATCCACAAGAACCAGAAATGGAAACCTCGGTGGATTTGAATGTTGCACCCATTAATGCCCCTCATCGAGATTTAGACTATCTTCCTTTGGCAGATAAGGACTTCCAAATAAAAGACCTAACCACTGATAAAAATCACCTCTAGGTATTTTTCCAAATTAGAGATAACTACTTGAATGGGTCTGATGTCATATGACTATGGGAATCCAATCTTCCCATATACTTTCTTCCCTCAGTCCATGTTTTCCCTGATATAATTCATCAATGCCATGCCAATTATGACCCTAACTGCAGAGCAGTTATGTCTCCAAGCCAAACAATCCTTTTCCCAATAACTACTGAATCAATTAATGAAATGTTGCAATTTCACTCCAGTCAAGCTCTCACTCCCATTTCCATTGGAGATTTACTTGAGAAATCAACTAAATTATCCCAATCCGAACTTAATCACCTCTTTAATACTTTCATACTATAGAAACATCAGCCTAAGGGCCCACCTCCTCATATACAAACTTTTTTCATAGATATGGGAAGACTCATAGTTGACATGATATCTTTGCTTATGGGATTCAACACTAGTGAGTATGTTGATGGGTTAACCTTATTGTTGTTGTCAATCTTTACTCCTCGATAGCCCCCTGTTATCAAGTATGATTATGCCTCCTTTATTGCTATTAAAATTCATGACCAGTTCATGAGACTATAGAATGAAAGAGTTTTCAAATATACCACCTTCATATATCATCTCGGGCTTTATTATCAGTCAGATAATTTCTCATTCCCTGTCATGAAACTTGACACCAAGGGCAATCCAAGGTCTGTTATCTTTTGGACTTCCATCTTCCATGAATCCTTTGATTCCCCTTACTCATATAATAAGTTCATTAATCAGTTTGTTCATCCAGCAACCACCTTATTGATAGGGATTTCCCCTCCTGGGATCAGTGGTGACATTAAAAGGATCCTTCAGCTCTCCAAGAAGTACAGAGTGGGTAACTAGTATTTATACCAGAATTATAGAGAAATGAGGATGTATGGGTGTGAACTTTCCCCTTTCGAGTTACCAAAATATGTTCCAATGAGACTATTTGCATTGGAATACTATAGGTTGATGATAAACTCAGATTTGGTCCATTTTACTCAAGCCAAAAAGAAAGCACAACTCAGGATCAAACATTAATTAGGCCCTTTCATCTGCAACACTATAGAAGGAGGGAAAGAAGCAGAGAGGATTCTAGAAGATTACCTTAAATTACACAAAGGTTTTGGTTGGGTTCCATATGACCCTCATAGATTTATCTGTGGTAGAAGAATGAAGAATAGGCTATCACCATATTTTCACCACAGAATCCCAGAGATTGAATAATTTTCCAACATGGATGAATGGAGGGAAGGGACCTTAGTAGAAATTGATAGTGAGTAGGTCAACATAGAAAATGTAATGAAAGATCTTGAAAAGACTCTTGACCTAGATTCTTTTGGATAGGTACATTTTGAGACCTCTCAGGAGTCAGCGTCAAGGATAAGTGCCTCAACAGCTGGGACCTATGGAAGGCACTCACAGAGAACCGATACACCACTTACAGGGACTTCCAAAGGTAAAGAAACAGAGACAAGCACTCAAGATACAAAATAGTCAATAATGTCTAAATAGCCTAAAACTTCTAAGTAGCAGGCCCACATACACACCCTTCCAACTCAAGTCAATGTGGGAGAACTCCCAATCTTGCAGACTCCTCTGAATGAGGAAAAGAATAAGAAGAGAGAAAGAGAAGTAGCTACCTTGCCAGTGGACCCTCAGAACAGCCTGGTGCTAAAAGGCATAGGCTAAATCCTCTTTCAGAAGAGGAATTTTTTGAAGAGACTACTGATAGTCAAAGAAAAGAAGGTGTAGATAGTCATAAAACTTTCCCAGTAGGTGGGACATCTTCTAGCTCATAGAGACAAGAGCTGGAGAGACAACAAAGTACAGAAGTACCATCTTTCAGGCCCCCAGGAAAAGACAATCCAGATATCAAAAAGAAGTTTAAAGAAATAAAAGGCAGAAAAGAGCCATTGAGGATCCAAGTCTACAATCAGTGTTTGAAAATGGATCCCACTAATCATAATAAGTTGATGTCAGCCTATGACATCAAAGAAGGTAAAATGCTAAAGAGTTTTTTCAAACCTAAAGTGCAACAGCCTTAATCAGCTGCAGATTACCTCAAAACTGATTTTGAGGTCATGGGAAAGTACATTCATCCCTTGGACCAGATTGAGTTACACAAACAGACAAGGGAGATGGTCTATTCTACATTGACTCGCAAGGCCATGATGGCCCAAAGACTGGAAAATACTTTGAATAATACAACTACCCAATTACAGTTGGAGAAAGCCTCCTCATAGGCTAAAGACAATAGAATAAAATATTTAGAAGAATTGATCATTGGATTGGGTCATGATCCAAAAGATGTGAAGGCTACAGAAGCCTTAATCAAAAAGAAATATGAAGACATAGCTTCCTTAAGAAAGCAGCTAAAGTTGTCTCCTTCAAGGCATCCATAGACTGCTGAGATCATACAACAAAGGTCTGAAGAAGAGCTTATGGACTTAGTCCTCAAGCTTAATGAACAGCTGAAGGAGACTGAACAAGAACTAGAAAGATCATTGAAGGACAAGCAAGGAGAATTGACCTCTCATCATCCCAATGTGGTACCAGTGGTTTCCACTGCAGTCCCTTCAACACTTGGAACAGTTCTGGCACCAAATGTCCCAGTTGTTGTGCAAAATATTGTAACCATGACATTCTGCAGTCAGTGTGAGTCTATCACCACTCATAATTTCCTCCTATGCAAGTCTTAAACCTCAACTCTTCATGTCAAGCCTTGAAAAATGAGAGAACGTCCTTGAAAATCTCCAAAACTCTGGTTCCACACTTTCTCTTAGGACTACCTGTGGTCCCGCACCCAATGGTCATGTCCCATATGGACCTGCCCGCTCTGTTTCTGGGTAATGGGTGCGGACCCCTGTAAAAGTGAAAAAGGTGCAAGTATATTCTTAAAAACTCACTTTGGGTTATTTCTGGAAGCTTCTAGAGGGAATCTTGAGGTGGCAAGTTCACTTCTTTGAGGTTCATGCATCCCATAACTAAAGGAGCTAACCCCTTGATGTGAGGAGCTTATCCCTTTGAAGAAGGACTCTATCCCTTCATAGGTGGACATGTAACTTCCTTCCTCTGCACTATAAAATGAGGCATTGGGCTGGTTACTAAAGGGGTTGAAAGATGAATATTTTTGAGGGTAAATGATGTTGGAATTTAGACTTCCTAATTGAGCTTGAGAGGAGAGATTACATACCTTTTGATCTTATTGGTAAGAGTGTTAGGCTTGTCAAAGTAGAGGAGATTCTTGCTTGCACCCTGGGAGGAGCTTGTACAACATCAGGGCACCAAGGTTGTAAAGTTCTTCTTTGTTCAAAAGTTAATACAATCAAGTTTATTTTTCTCAATAAGCTATCTTCTATGGTTTATTTCATGGATTCCTTGATCACCATGATGAATATGATTTATTATATTGGCTATGCAGGTGTTATTTGATGTGTTCTTGTTTTTGTTTGCAAGTTCTAAAAAAGAAACTCATTTGGACGGTCGAAGCGTGGTTGCCACAAACAAGCGTCGAACTTAAGGTAGGGTCTAAAACACCTCTTGGTTTTTATTTATAGATCCCAATATTTAGAGAAAGGTAGATTTGCTTGTTCTGCTTGTCGCTAGATATCAGTTGATACTAGGGAGATCAGTCTTGTCCGTAAGAACGATTTATCCGGCAGACATCAGTGGTCACAGCAGAAGCAATAGCAGGAACAACAACAACAGAAACAGCACAAGCAGGGATTTCAGGTCTAAGCACAGAAGAATTGATGAAGTCAATGGAGGAGTTGAAGCTCCAAGTTTCAGTGTTACAAAAGGTAAAAGAACAATTTGTTACCTTAGAACAAAAATATGATCTTTCAAAGATAAATTTTGCAAAAAAGGTGAGGGAGAACAGAGGGTTAGAACAAAGGGTGAAATCATTAGAAAAAGACATCACATTTGATAAACCCTTAGCAGATATTAGGAATATTCTTTGGACCAGCATCACTCAGTCAATAAATGATGTTTGGCCATCCATACAAATAATTTTTTAGCAGATTGATTTGGTAAAGCTAGTTCTTGAAGAAGTCCAGAGAACTAAGGAAGAATTAGGAAGGATGCCTGAGGAAGATACCAGGCTAATTAATTTTTTGAATACCAAGAATAAGTACCAGCTCGAAGAACTGGGCATTGGAGACAGAATAGGCACTATTCTAGAAATCAACAAGGTACTAACTAAAAGGTCTCTAATACAGAATTTGGAGAGAAGATGACTAAACGTGCAAGAGGAAATTGATGATTTTATGCAGAAATTTGGCATATTGCACAGTAAAGGACTTCCTAGTCCTTTAGTAATCAATGACAAATTGATGACACATATATACTATGTTGACAAGTTGGTTAAGTATGCAGACAACCAAGAAAACTCATCTGGTAGTGCAGCTACACCAAAGGCATTACCTACAGGCAGAGTTATTTTTGACAGTCTAGAGAACCTATTCTATGTGGAGCATGAAATAAAACATCTGTTCCAAGTTCAACCTAATTTTTTCAAATACACTGAGGCTGATGAGATCCTTAGAAAAATTCAAAGGACTAGAATACCACAGGAAAAATGGTGGACAAATATGACAGAAATTTTGTGATTTACCCTTGGTAAAAAGGTAAATTTCCATTTTTTACCATAGTCAATGATGGTAACAGAAGGTAAATAAGGATCAAACAGGTAAAGAGTATCAGAGCAGGTGAAAGAGTATTAGTAAGAAGATGAAAAACAGGGCAGCCAGTACAAAATTACAAAGATGATAGCAAGATGCCCAACCATAGCGCCTTCCTCCAGCACATTCACAAGAATAGGGACAGCAAGCCATCAGTTTGCCTCTATCTTCTATCTATGAGACCATCTATCTCTATTTTCATGTAACATATAGTTAGTCATCCTAGAATATATCTCTCTTTGTTATGAGATATTTTATTATAGGTTTTTGTATAAATACTCCCTCATTCGGAGTATTGAGTGTGGATTCTTAGACATTGTTGTAAAACTGATTACTTTGGAATAAAGTGTTGTTGGACAAATCTTTCATGGCTGACTGGGTGAAGAATTAATGCGAAGGACTTTCCACAGGATTCATGTGTCAAACACCAAACAAATAAGTATCTTATATCTCATGTGTTATTGTTTTCTTGTTTATTATATAAATTGTGTTTCATAGATGAATATTAAAATGAAAAAGAATAATTCAGAACGTGCTTAAATGCAATCTGTCTTCAATCGTTTTTATTTTAAATGTTTTCTTCTAAACTAGCATAAGCAGTGAATTCTTAATTGCTCCTATTTCCTATTTTACGCATTTTGATCATTTAGCAAAAAATTCTTAATTGCTTTTTGTTGGTGATCATCCAAGTTCCCTCCACTTAAAACATGTTGAAGGATTCTTAATTTCCCTTCATCCCTTTTAAGTCCATTCCATCTTTTCAAGTCTCTATTTGCTCCCTGTTTAGCTATCTTGCCCTGCGAAGCCATCCTTTGTTGAAAAACCAAATCCAGTTGAGCCATCTTCTTTTGACTCCATTAGCCCAATGGCCTAAAATATTCAGTCCTACCCCTCCGCTACTGAATTTCACCACCAAATGCAATCAAAACCCCCAAAGCTTTCATAACTAGCCTAATATCCTCCAAAAAAAGCTAAATCTTAAAGAGAAAGCCCTCTCTGGATACATATTGGCTAGATTATGTACCTAAAAGTTGGTTCGTGGTTACCTCAGACCCCTTTCCCTCTTTATACAACTTCTAGGAAAATATGAGTGTGTGATATCATGAAAGGCATAAGACATGGACCGTTGGGAGGTAGCACTAGGATTTTTAAGAAAAAAAGGAAATTTACGATAGACAAAATTTCTTGAAGGGCAGATAATATTAGTCTTGTGCTAATCCCTAGGTTTGATTTGGATTTGGTTATAGCCATAGTAACCATCCATAAAGGAAAAGGTAGAATTCTTAGCACATTCGTCAAGAATTTGGTTGATAAATGGTGTGGGATAATTATACTTAGGACATGCCAGATTCATGTCTCAATAATCCACACAAAACCTAATCATCCCTAGATTCTTGGTCACCAGAATAGGATTAGAAATCCATTCCATCAAGGGTACCAAATAAATGAAATCAATATCTAACAATTTTTGAACCTCTTCTTTGATAGCAGTTACCTTCCTAAGATTTACTAGTAAGAGATCTTTTTGAATATGTTTAGCTCTTGGATAATTTTTAATTTCATGTTCAACAATCTGGGGATCAACGCCACAAATATCTTCGTAAAAAAAAGTAAAAATGTCACAAAATTATTTGAAAATGGAAGTATAGGTTTTTATTTCTTGGGGAGTGCAGTCTGCCCCAATCAAGATATTTTCGATGACACCTAGTTTCATGTCAATATTGATAGAAATAGTTTCTAAAATTTTCACCAAGTTCCCTTTGGAAGAAAAAGTGAAAACCAATGTAGGGGAAATGGAACAATCAATGTTGCTAGAGGAAACTAGGGTTGTGGTTGACTCATCCAAACAATCTACCTGAGGGAGAAATAATATATGATGAATATCCACCTAGGGACGATCAAAGACCAACATGACTTCCATGATAACTTCATTAGAAGGGAGTATAATATTCATAAAGTCACTACAAAGAGGACATCCAAAAACCCAAATAGGCACATGGTAATCGTTAACCAGTTCACGAGGTGTGTCACTCGACTCATCAGATTCATATTCCAATAGGATTCGTAAATAGGAAACCTCAATTAGGATCAAAGTATTTTTCTCATAAAATTGATCAAGTTCAGAAGCAGAAGAAACTTCCCAAGGTTCGGGATACCTATGGGGTCCATAAGTGAAAATATATATCATATGCATGGGAGAAATGGTAGATGAAGAAGGAATGTCAAACAAGGGTAAACAAACCCACCCCAAAACTCTTGTAGTTACCAATGTTATCTCCAATGAATGGTATAGTAGTAACCATAGTGGTAGTCTTGGTTGACGATACACAATAATAAAGCTAGTCTATCATGACAATATTTCCTTCATGAGGAAATGAAAGCATAGGAAATACCAAAGACACAACAACAAACATGGCATAAAGCCATGCATGACCAAGGATAAAATTATAATCTAGGGGAGCATCTACAATTTCAACACCAACATAAGAAGTCTTGTGTTGATTTTTGTATCTTGGGAGGTACTCGAAGCCTTGAGGATGGAGGGTCTGGAGGAAGGAGCTCTATAAGTGGCCTTATGGGCCTGAAACCCAAGCTTAGGGTTTTGCACCCATCAATGTTGGGGACAAAACTATGGACATATTTCAACATGTGATGGATGAGGATGATACTAGTCATCGAGACAAATTCAATGCATCAAAAATCATCCAATTCTTATTTGTGGTTGAAGCAAGATGAATTTTTGAATGTATTATGTGGGTGAATTTGTCTCAAGTTCAACTCAGCCTTAGTACAAGGAGCACTTCTTGATTGGCTAGATTCCACCTTAGAGAAGGCTATATAAAGGTGTGAGGAGAGGCCTTATTCCTCATATCCAAGGAGCAAAACATCAAGGATCATCTCTAAAATTCAATGCATATCTAAGGAAACTGTGCTCAAGGAGGACATTGGCATGAGTTTTGGGACAATGTTTTTCTAATGTAGGTCCTAGTTGAAGAAGGAAGGTTGGCCGCTAGAATTAAGGGTCATTCTTAGAGGGCTGAAGCATGAGTTGAGGATATTTCTCCCAAGAAATGAAGTCGTTGTCCTAAAGGAAGCTAAAGGTAGGATCATTCCCTAGATGAGGGCTGATCTGTGGTCAAAAGGTGGCTAGAACAACACCTTAAAATGACACTTGGAGAACCAAGGAAGAGCATATCTCAAGTAAGGAGGTGAACGAAGGTTTTGAAGGTGCACATTTAAGGGCTGATCTATCTCTAAAACATGGCCACACAGATATAAAGTATTGCAAAGGTTGTGTGTCCTTAAGTAGAAGGCTGAGAGGCCTAGGAGGTTCCCTCACAACATGCCACAATAGTGGAAGGATCAGATCAAATATTTTATAGGAGAAGAGCGGGTCTATTGGAGTCTGTGCACCAAGAAATTAGGGTTGTTGTATGCCCTAACTAGGTGTACCACTACTGAATGAATGTGCACAGACAAGAAGGACAAGGAGAGAAAAAATAAGGTAATTTGTCTCTTCTTGTTGATGTGTTTGCAGGTGGATGGGCATCCTAGAAGTGGACTAACTGGAGGAGTCTGTTAGTAGCCATGTGGAAGGGGTCTCCATAGGTGTAAATAGGAGAAGATTCTATAGTGAGTATTGGTCACTCGTGGACTATTGGAGGGAAGCATGAGAGTGGACCATGTCAGTCCTTACAATCCATTAGGCTGAAAAGGAAATCGACAAAGGTAACCTCAAACAACTTCAGCTCAGTAGTTAGCCCTACTAAGCATGAGAGGTATCTCTCTAAATATCTTATTAGTGATATGACTTTAAATAAAATTAATTTTAGGCTAGATATGTATGTTTGTTTGTTTTTTTTGTGAAAATTTGGTTTTTTACGGATTTGCTGAACTTAGGGTTTGGAGCCACAAGTAGGTCTAGGTTGTGGGAATATAGAAGGAAACATAAGAAGGAGCTAGATGTCAGAAGCCATGGTGTAATTTGAGTATTTTTCAGTGTAGTATAGAGGATATAGTGTGGAAGAAACTAATGAGCATAAATAAGCATGATTTCATTAGCTTAGGAAGACAAAACACATAACCATGAAAACCAAATAACAAAGCTTGAAAAACAAGAATTCTGAGTATTTTATCACAAGGAATTCATAGAAAGAAGATACATAATGTATATAAATATGCTTATACCATGATAAAACAAAAAGAATGAAGTACAAGCGCCATGAACGCATTGGGCTAGTGTCCCTTGAAAAAAACTGCAACCTGTATCTGTATTAGCTAAAACATGATTACAATGCAAGCCTCCTTCACAAAAAGTTCAACTCTCTTCTTCTAAGGTGAAATAGTAATTAAAGACTATCCTAGACAACTTTCCTACCTTCAAGAGCCAAATTCCTTGGTGGAGGAACTGAATCCAATATTCTCTCAACCAACAGGTGAGAGTGAGAAGGTCCAACTCAAACACCTCATGAAGAGTTTGTTTAGGAGTTTGTTTCTTTAATGAGGCCTAATAAACATAAAAAAAACCTATGATATACATTTATTCATGCATAAATCACCTAGCTTCATAACTTGTGCCATTACAGAGAGAATCTTGACTTTGACCAAGTTAGACTAGAAACTAGAAATTTTACATAGTGAAATTTTACAAATAAAAACATAGAAAGTGCAGAAGCATAGCACCGACTTTGAACTATTTTTTAGGTGTCTTCCAGGGGTCAAAATTCAAATATGCGAGAAAGGTCAACTAGCCCTTCAAGTTTAGTTTCCATAATAGTTTACATTACGGAATTTGGAGCCTGGGAAGACCTTCAAAAATCCATTCTCCCAAGGTCGCTCCAGAAGCGCAGCACGTGTCAAAAAATGGTCCAGAATGCTAGTTTTTTGCCACTTTTTTGCACTTTTCTCCAAAAATAAGCTATCTCTATAAAATATAGGAAATTGTTTTTAGAGGATTCCAAGACCTTTCCAAAAATGTATACCTTTCCTCAAATGGAGGCCTAAGGAAAAAGCGCAGCGCCTTCTGGAAAGGCCAAATTTCTGAATTTAGACCAAAATTTGCCAAAAAACTCAAAATGCTCAGAATTAGCTCAACATTGGAGGGAAGGTGTAAAAATGAGTTTATTATAGCTTCATGGATGCTTTAGAAAGCATCTTCAAGTTTCCATAATCCTTTTGATCTTTTTTGGTCTCCTTGAGCTTGTTTTTAAGTTGTTTCACTTTGACATTGGCGATCATGTTTTGAGCTTGATGATTATGCACCATGTGTCTAAGCATTTGATTATCTCTATTTTCCTTCTCCAAGAGCTTATATAAGTGTTCATTTACCTTGTTAAGCCAATATTCTTTATCTTGATGTACCTCTAGGGCAATCCTTTCTTCTAGGTCAAGGTCTTCATTGAGCAATATTTGTTTTTATTCCTCTTGCAAAGCTTCCTTGAGACCTCTGGTTCTTTGTCTTTTCATTTTCCCTTTCACCTATGAAGATTTAGGCTAGCTTGATGTCATGATCTCCTTACCTTTTCCAATTTGCTGCATTAACTTAGTTTCTTCCTCTTCTAGGATCAACTCTTTTGCTTTGAGTTGACTGTTAACTATTTTCCTATTCAAGGAATGATATAATATACTTTGCCCTTTCCATATTTATTGCCAGCTCCTTGATTTGTTAATCCGTGTTCCTGATAGTCTGCCTCATAATTGAAGTCTCATCTTCCTCCTCTAAATCAATAATCTCAAATTCATGCTCAACTGTCTCCTTATCCTTTACTCTCGATTCCTCCTTTATCGAGGAAGAAGGCTTGGCCCCTTTCTATTTGTGAGAAGAAAACACAAGCCTCTGCCCTTTCTTATACACTTTGGTCACCTCTAGCCTAGGTAGCTGAATCTTCTATACTATTTTTCTATATGACCCCATCTCTGTTGGTTTTTTTGGTGCACTTGGGGACTGAGATGTTGCATTTTCCTCATGCCATTTTAAAGCTGTTTCTAAAAAGGCTTCCCAATCCATACCCCTCTCTGCTAGCTGATGAAGAACAATAGTTTTGATGAGATTGTGATGAAACAAGCTTGGAGAGTGCTCTTTGTCCTTTAATTGTATCTTTTCAGACATTTTTGAAATGCTCCTGAATAGGTAATTGCACTTGTTGAGTAGCTTTTGAGATGTGAAGTGCATCAAGAGGCGAATATGATAGGCATACAACCTTGAGAATCTACCTTCACAAGTAAAGAACCTCATGATGGTCTTCATTAAAAGGGAATACTTCTAAAGAAAATATCTGAAAGGCATAAGGTGAGTATGTGTATCTCTGTATGGAATCTTTAAGAAGGGCTTGTAGTTTTCAAGATCTAGACTCATTCCCTTGAACCAGTAATTGCCATTGTCCGGTAAACTAGTTGATAGTGAGATGGAGGCCTTTGAGAAGCTAAACTCAACACTAGCAATGATAGCAGTCTCCCCTTTCAAATGTGTAGCTACAAAAATCTGTCAGCTGCTCATAAAACCCTGCTTCACTTACTCTTTTACAAAACTCCAAACAACAAACATCCTCAAAGCATTGCTTGATGAAAGGATAAGAGTTGATTTTGTTGCACTCTAATGGTTCATATATGGGAATCCTCCCTCCTTTGTGTTTTCTCTTTATTTCTGCTAAAGATTCAACCTCCATGATGACACAAAGTCCTAGTAGCAGGAAGTGAAAATACATGTTAGGTGAGAATGAAAATGAAGTGATATGTGAGAGATTTTGACAAAATTATGCGAGGGGTTTTATGAAAGATGAGATGGATTTAAAGAAGTGATGGAAATGGGTGAGGAAAATGGTGAACAAATGTAACTTCTTATAAGTGAGACCAAGAAAGTTTATGATGAGATTTGCCCAAAATAACTCTAGGAATGAGCTAGGGTTTTGTTTTTTTAGTGTTTAAACTTTGTTTGGAGGTGGATGAATTGGTCAAAATGACTCATCATACATGTGTGTAGGTGTAGAATATCAATTTACATGTTTTAAAGATGAAAAGTTATGATGACCATTTCTACCCTAGCATTTCCCATGGAACGTTTTGCTACAAACCCTAACTTGAGAAATTATTGACATGGAATGCAAATGGGAAAGCAAATATAGAGGGAAATGATGTACTTACTTGTTCCCCAACCTTAGAAAGAAATTTGACTGAGATTAAAAGCAAAAATTTTGAATTTTGGGAAAATTTGGGTGAGTTTCGGGTACTCTGTCCTGAGCGCAGCACAGTTCTCCTACGCGCAACTCCAAAGTGCATCACAGTTCAGCTACGCGTGACACCTGCCTCCAAAGCACAACGTAGTGTATCTACACATAGTGCCTTCAATTTTTGGCCAATTTCTCCTAGGAAAATAGGTTTTCTTGTTTTTTGGGCGAGTAAGCTCAGTGATGAGGAGTGAATGAGACATGAATGAAAACGTTTTGAGTCTTTTTGAGTTTATATAGGGATAATTTCTTCACTTTTTCAAAAATATTAAAGAAACTAATCCTCCTTTGTGAACTCATTTCACTTTTTTGAAGGTATATTTTACCTTTACCATTGCAAATATGCTTTTTTGCATCTCCTAAGTGTTGTTGCTTCCTTCTTTTGAAACTTTCGATGTCATAAAAATATGAAAAGTGTGTGAAGAAATCATGATTCAATTCTTCAACTGTTGCTTTGTCATGTTTGACTTATTTCTGGTTTTTTATGGAAATGGTGGACCTTGGGGACCCTTGTGACCTAATGGATGACCTAATACGTAATGGAATGATGATGATGACTTGACCCATTTTCATGGTGTATGATAATCAACTAGCATGTGTGAAATTTCAGACAATGACTCCACCTTGGATTGACCATACAATGACCAAAATTACTGTGTAAACCTAGTAACAGAAAAATTTGATGATGAAAGCCTGAAAATATCACGATAAAAGCATATTTTTGATCTAGGTGACAGGCTAACAAGATTGACACTAACAAACCAAGTGTAGACGTGGACTGCAAATTTATGGTATGCTATAGGAAAACGTGACAGTTTCCAAGTTTGAGCCCGGTGTGCACCATCTTCATGGATCTAGGTGGTTGATAGAGTGGAAGTTGTTGTGCTAAAGGGGTGACGAGCCAGAGGAGTAGTTGAGAATCCCTAGACTTGTCTATGGAGAAGGAATTCTAGAAGAGATAACAGGAAATCATCCTAACCCATGTTCATTGTGGGAGTTGGAAATCTTGCAGTGATAGGTGGCAACCCTACATGCCATATGTTTTCCTTCATTAGAGCAGTGCAGAAAGACCATAGTGAGCTGAAGTTCTAGAGTAGCTAAAGAGTAGTAGTGGGAAGATTGAGAGTTGTTCACCAATAGAGTTGTCAACAACTCGACAAGAGTCTTGATGTGTTGTGCCCTTGATGGACTAAGGCACAACTAGTGAGCAGACTCAAAACCAAGGTTCAGTGGTCAGATGGACTTGGAGAATTGATAGAGGCAGGAGATGCAAATCGAAAGCCAAAGGAATGGGCAAGTATAGGGTACAACCAAGGGAGTTGTGAGGAGATCTACATCAACTAGACGATCAAAGTATCTTGTGGAGGGTAGATTGGTTGTCAATGGATTGAAACCAAGCCCGAGTTTTGTATCTTGTATCAGTGGATGTATGGGGATCATTATCCCTGGTACAAGAGCCCTAGACTATTGTGTTATATGTTGATTAATATAATGAAGTTGGGTTATTGTAAAAAATTGTGTAGAATGTTTTCCATATTTTGTGCACTAGTAGATTTACTGTTATTTATATTTTGCTATACAAAGTAGTGTCATTGTGATTATTGGTTTGGTAGTGTCAGCGATTTAAGATTCTATCCTAACACCAAGATCGTGGAAAAACGACATGGTATTAGAGTGTATATGAGCTACTTTGAGGGAAAATGAACTAGAGTGTGCACAATGAAGCAAATTAGAGGGAGTTGTAGTTGTCTAGATCATGGAGTAGATGGTTTAGCTGAAGACATGGAGATGTGGCTTCGATAGACTACATGGTGAGATGGGTTGTGATTTCTAGTGGATTGGTGGTGAGCCTGGTGAAAACTAATTTGTTGTAGGGAAAATTAATGATCATGGACTTCCTTTGATTTTCCATGGATGGTTGAGACAACTCAATGATTGCTTTTGCATTGACAAGATCAAGTTGATTGATATGGCTTCATGTGATGGACTACATATTGGCAGGGTAGTTGTCATCAGATTGTGATGTTGCATATCCAATATTGGAGGGATTTACATGAGTGGTATTTAATCGAGGAGGATGAGTGCTTGCAGGACTGAGCCAATGGAAATCATGTGGGCTCAGAGGGAGTCTAACCTCAAAAGGAGCATCCCTATGGAGGTTTGGGATCTTTAGCTTCAAATGTGACGAGGGAGAAGAACTACCAAGATTTTCAAGTTCATTGTATAGGGTATGCTATAGTGATGGATTCCATATGGGCTAGTATGATCAGATGATGATGGTTACTTCCTAGTCTTAGAAGTACCTCCCTTACTAAGAGGGATTGTTTTTTGTTTAAGATTGGGAGGTACTCAAGGCCTTGAGGATCAACGGTTTGGAGGAAGGAGCTCCATAAGTGGCCTTGTGGGATTGAAACTCAAGCTTCGGGTTTTTCACCCATCGATGTTGGGGATAAAACAATGGAGAGATTTTGATATGTGATGGATGAGGATGATAGTACTTGTAAAGAAGAATCCGACGCATCGAAAATCATCCAATTCCAAGTTTTGTTTGAAAAGATGATTTTTTTAATGTATTATGTGGGTGAATTTGTCTCAAGTTCAAATCAACCTTAGTACAAGAAGCAATTCTTGATAGGTTGGACATCACCCTAGAGAAGGCTATATAAAGGAGTGAGGAGAGGCCTCATTCCTCAGATCCAAGGAGCAACATATCAAGGATCATCTCTAAAATTCAATGTATATTTGAGGCAACTGAGCTCAAGGATGAAATTTGCATGGGTTTTGGGACTATTTTTTTCTAATACAAGTCTGAATTGAAGAAGGAAGGTTGGCCACTAGAATTGAGGGTCATTCTAGGAGATATGAAGCATATGTTGAGGCATTTATCCTTGGAAATGAAGCTACTATCATAATGGAAGCTACAAGTAGGATCATGCCCTAGATTATGGTTGTTCTGTAATCAAAAGGTGGCTAGAACATCACCTTAACATGACACTTGGAGTAGTAAGGAAGCACAAATCTCAAGCAAGGAGGACCAAAGGTTTTGGATGTGAAGGAAGGTTGTTTGGGTGCACATTTAAGGGTTGATCTATCTATGGAACATGGTCGCTTGGATTTGAAGTATTACATAGGTTGTGTCTCCTTAAGGAGAAGGCCCCTAGGAGGTGCCCTCACAATACGCTGAAATAGTGGAAAGATCAACGTAGAAATTTTAGAGGAGAAGAGCAGGTCTGTTGGGGTATGTGAAATAGGGAATGAGGTTTGTTGTATTCCCTAACCAGATGTACCAGTACTCAGTGGATGTGCACATATGCCAAGGAAATTGAAATCATAGATAAGGTATGTTATCTCTTCTTGTTGATGTGTTGGCAGGTGGATGGGTGTCCTAGAAGAGAACTTATTGGAGGATAATGTTACCAACCATGTGGAAGGGTCTCCATAGGTGTTGGATGACCTAACTAGGAGAAGATGATACAATGAGTATTGGTTAGTCATGGATTGTTGGAGGGAAGCATGAGAGTGGACCAAGTGTGGATGTGGATTGGGAATTTATGATCTGCAAGAGGATAGCGTGATAGTTTTAAAGTTGGAGCCCAGTGTGCAAAATCTTCATTTACCTAGGTGGTTTCTAGAGTGGCAGTTGTTGTGATTAAGGGTTTATGAGATATACGAGGAGTTGATAAGCTCTAAAATTGTTTGTGGAGAAGGACTTCCACAAAACATTATGAGTAGTGCTCCTAGCCCATGTTCATTGTGGGAGATGGACATTTTGCAACGATAAGTGGCAGCCCTCCATTCCCTATGTTGGTCTTCGTTGGAGAAGGTGGAAGACCATAGTGGGTTGAAGTCCTTGAGTATCTGAGGAGAAGAAGTTGGAATATTGAGGGTTTTTAAAAAATGGAGTTGTGAACAACTCAATAGGAGTCTCGATGTGTTGTACCATTGATGGACTAAGGCACAACTTGTAAGAAGATTGACAACTAGGGTTCAGAGGTCAGATGGACTTGGAGCATTGATAGAGATAGGAGTTGTAGATTAGAATCCAAAGGACAGGGTAGGCACATGGTACGAGCAAGGTAGCTGTGAGGATCTCTACATCAACTAAAAAAACACTGTATATTCTTAAGGGTAGATTGGTTGTTGATGGATTCACACCAAGCCCCAGTTTTGTATCTTGTATTAGTGGATGTATGAGGGCCATTATTCATGGAAAAAGAGCCTTCGACATTTGTATTATATGTTGATTAATATAAAAAAGTTGTGTTATTTTACAAAATTATGTAAAATATTGTCTAGATCATTGTAGTATTTTTGGAGCACAAGTGTACCAAAAACCAACCCCTTAGCAGTGGATTGTTACCTGCAAAGGATCACAGTCAAAATTGGTGTTGTTAGTGGATGTACTTAAATTAACACAACATTGTAAATAGTGGAAAGAATGCATACATTAAAATATAATCTTAAAAAAAGATTTGCATAAACAAAACAATTCTCAAATGGAGCAAAGACATCAATAATATATGGAAAAATACCCCTTTATTGATTACTGGTGGTAGAGGTTGAATAAAATTAGAATTTTAGACACTTGAAGATAATTATTGGAGCTAGGGAGCTCAAAAATCCTCAGCAAGGGGATTTATTTTTCTCAATCTCTTTACAAGTTTCTCCTCTCTCTCAAAGAAGTGTGAAGACTCTCGAAAGGGTGGATTCCTCTTCACTCACTAATATGTTTGGTTTCTTAGAAGCAACTTGGCCAACATGCTAGTGCTCTTCACTTCATTGGTTTCAACAATGTAATGGTGGTTTTCTCAAACAACAATTTAGCCAACATATCAATGTCTCTTCTTTTGGCTCTCCCATGGCCTATTTATATAGAGTTTTTTGAATCCTTCTTCTCTCTCTTGGTACATGTATGATAAATACACATGAGTAAGACAAGAAGATTCAATTGAGGGCTTCTCTTCTACAAGGCGTCTCGAATTCGGTTGTAGCAGGCTGATCTCATGTCAGAAAATCAGCTCCAAGTGTGTAGAATGGTCTCGGACTACTGAGTCATATTTTTTGCAACCACGTGACTTTTGGAGGTTATGCCACATGTGCATGTTTATCGAGGAAATATACACGTGGCCTTAATTTCCTTTATAAACTCTAGACCCTGGGAGAAATTTTTATTTTTAAATATTCATAATGTATTCGGCTAGAAAAGTGTCCACCTATGCATTCTGCTAGACACTTTTATTGTCTTCTAGATTTTACTAACATGTGTATGATTTTTTCATGTTAACTGTTGCCCCTAGATATGAGCTTCGGAGAAAACCTATAGCTGAAATACATCATGTTTTCATTTCCTTTGGAGAGTCTAATTAATTTTTCAAGAGAGAGGATAGCTTGTTGCGGAGATGAGTAGAGAAAACCCCTTGACTGAGTATGATTGATACCCATGCTTTGGTGAAAAAAATACAATAATGGTATGTCTATATGAGGGCGGAATGTCCCATGCTCATTATTATGGCCAATTAGAATTGATTACAATCAGACAACAAATAATTTATGTTCAGGCAACGTGGTGGTTGTTGACGTAGTGATAACTGACGATGAAAATTACTAACACCCTCAGGGGTGATTTCTGGTTAAATAGGCGAAATATTGTTCTCCTATGCATATCTTGGTGAAGCACTTTATTGATGGGTGATGTGGTATGCATAAGTATTTTGCATAGGTACCTACCCCATACCATAATATAAGCACTTTTGAATGAGGTGCTTAGTGGTGTGGGGGTCTTCAGCTAAGTGAATGAACTACAACAGTAACTAAGTACGACACCACCTTGACATGAATGATTGATTTGATGCCGAATGTCAAGGAGACTGATGACATCAATAGGAAATAATGGTTCCCAATGTGCCACCTGAGGGTATCCCTATTAAGGGAGGGAGTGTCCAAGGTACTACCTCTTTCCTTAAATATATTTGTTGAAGTCGACAGGAAAGGGGTGTCATTTGCCCGACATGGTGAGTCGGTAAATCAATGTGAGATATGAAAAAATTATAATAACTTGGGTCATATAGTCATGATAGTGATGGCTATTGGTATTGGAGGATACTGATAGACATTATGAGGTCAGAGCTTTATATGAAAATGAAAGTAGTCAAAAACATGCTTTTTGATGATCCTCAAGTTGGTAGGATTTCCAAGATGGGTGTAAGTGATTTTTGAAGGACGTGAAAAATGGGGGTGATTTTCTAATGAGATGTGCCTGAAGGTGTTTAGAGACTGTAGATAGGTGAAGGCCATGAATTGTAAAAACCAAATCTGGATGGGAGAATTTTTTTTTTTTGAAAAAAATATTTTTACCCTTTCCAAAAGAATAGGGGTTGGTTTGGATGTACAACCATGGAGACGAGTGCCCCATGATGATGGTAACCTGTGTGAAGGTGTAATGTATCTGTTGAGGGTGGTGGGCCCATTGGTTGGTCTCTGTGTTGGGTGGATGAGGTTGAAGTGGTACACATGGGGTATGTAATGTGGATGAATGATAGGACAAATGTAAGACGCGGAGGTGCATCTGTTAGTATTGTGAGAGAACCTAGAAAATAGGTAAAATGTATAATGAATGCAACATAGTGAGGCTAAAATTTCAAATATGCATGTGAGATGGTTCCCTAGTCGAAGTGAGTGGTCATGGATCTTTCGTGTGAAGAAGGATCTACAATGATGAATGGAGCCATGGGGGGGGGGGGGGTGGGGTTTCTATCGACCACCTTGAATTATTATCATGTACAAGTATGAGATGGTGATAAAAGTGGCCAAGGTGATGGACCTTATGGTGTATTTTAGAGAAATGATGTTAGGATATACAAATATTTTTATGGGGAAGATTATCAGACTAAGTGGAGAATGATACCTGATCTCTTTTCGCTTCTCGAGCTTGTTGGTTGAAGCAGACCATGTGTGATGTTAGTGAAATGGATACAACCAAAACCCATAGTGAAAGAATCATTCAAGATATACATATAATTAATGTTATGGACATAGAGAGCTGATAAGTACATGACATGTGCGACAGGCCAAAAAAATGATTTTTTGTACTTACTGGAACGAAGGGTTCCATGATGAAGATGTCGTGGGACTGGTATTTGTGTCTCTTTTAGTTCTATCAATAGAGATCTCGGGCTTCTGTAATGTACCCCAAGAGATGGCATAAAGGGTGATAGATAGGGCCAAGGGGCCGAAATATAAATCATTTGCATTACTGAGCTGTGGAGGTTAGAGAGCTTTCCTGGAGCATTTCTTTCCATTACAGTCAGCCTGTGCACTTGCAATTCGCATGGAGAGAGAAAGGTAAGAGCATGAGCCCTAGACTTTGTGATTTTGAGTCTTTTAGGTTAGGTAGGCCATACAGGGGTCCCTTGTATGACATTTTTTAAGGTAAACCTAGGTGACTGTGCAGGCGACTCTCCTTAAGTCACACAATCTTTGCGCAAAGCTAGCATTTTGTGACCTCGCATGTAAGGAATACTTAGTCACGTGATGGACGTGTATGAGTTTTGGGTTTGTGTGCCAAAACCTTCCAAGTATTGTCACAAATTTCCCAAGATTTTGTGCATCGTGCGCACACATGGATGAGATATAGGCATGCACACTATGCACTGTTTTAGAGGACAGACGTGCACACTGTGACAGACGTGCGATGGGGAGAAAGTTTGTTTTTCTCCCACTTTTTATTTTTTGAGGACTTAAGGGGTTCTTTTTTTTTACTTGTGGCATCCTGGGTGAAAGGATTATTTGGAGAGAGAGATTGGGTGCTTCTCCAGACTCCTCTGTTGTAGGATGCTGGAGTGAGGCATCAGCTAGTAGAGTGGGGGATACTGAAGTTTTTTCAGAACCTGTTGATGAGTGCACAGGACAGGTTCCTATGATATTTGGTTAGATGTTGGGATGGAGATTGTCATGTAATGATTATCCATCATACATACCTCCCAATATCGATGCATAATGATATCTATTTTGTCATTGGTTTGATGCCACGAGGGGAGGTGCTTCCCTATCCACTTCCAAGAGGGGATGTTGGCATGAGGGTTTGGGCTGATGGGCACTATGAACCTAACCCTATTTCGGATGGCTGCGTGAGGATTGCAGTAGTGGAGGAGCTAGTCGAGTGAGAAATGTTGACTTTCATCGTTAGACTGGTGGTGTTGGTGTCCCCCAACTGGTGCTCGAGGCTGCATATATCAGTTTTGGAGCGGCTACATGTAGGGGCATTCTTTGACTGGGCATGACTGGTGCATTAGGGGATAATGTCTCAGCTTACCCAAGTTCAATGTTTGATTTTGAATATTTTTCATTACGGGAGTCTGCTTTGCAGCATACTCAATGAGTGGGTGGTTATTCTCCATCCTATTCTTGCAGTATCAACAGGGCCTCGTCAGGAGCCTCGCATGTGCCATTGGGAATGGGTGATGCTGTGGAAGGGTAGAGGAGAGGTGGGCCATCACTGGGGCGACATGTTACAATGTTGGTTTGAGTCTAATACACAACTAATTTTGGACTACCAGTAACACGGAGTTGACTTACAGGGAGATCCAGAGATGGGGCTTCTCATAGGTGCTCCCTAGGGAATAGAAAGTATAGGTTTGTTATTTCTGCATTTGTATACATATATGTATTTATGATTTATGATGATATTGACATTATGCTTCGCTTAGTTACATATGTGGGGCCATGGAGAAGTCCATTGGCCTATCTAGTTGGTCACAATCCAAGACACATGGGCGTTGTGGGGGATGCACTTGTTCCTCAGAGACCCCAATTACCGAGGTCACCGCCTGCTCCTCGGGGTGGCTCAGAGTGTCCAACGTAGCGAACTTTTCTTGACATTAGTGAGCCTTTCAGAGAGGGGGCTATGGATACACAGAGACAGGTCGTGTGATCTTAGGAGGCTAAGGCGCAACAAGATGCTGCTGAGGTGGAGTTACAGTGGTACCATGACTCCTGGGGACAGGTGGAGTCCCTGACTAGTGGTGTGACCTTTGAGGGATGGGCTCACCTTCCAAAGGTTGTGGTTGAGATGATGATGTTCCAGGAGAGGGAGAATTGACTGAGTTTGCATCATATTTCTATGGCAATGACTACATCAAGTCCCATCTTGGCTCCTGATGTGGAGTTTGGGCCACTAGGGCCTTAGGGATATTGGTTATATATTTTTGTTTGTTGGTCGAGATGATGTATGTACCAGGGAAAGCACCAATTTATGAGGATGTTCCCCTATATTTTTGCTAAATTATTCTTCCTGGTCATGGGCTAGTGATTGTTTGTTCTCATATACAATTTTTGATGTATATACAAGGCTATTTTTGACAGCTCTCATGATGTGATACACGTGTCCATACTTATTGGTGTATTTCTACATTTATGTTTATAGATGTATCTTGTGTTGAGGTTTTTATATATCTTGATGGTTATATATATGTGATGCATGCCAGTCTAAGATTTTATTAGCAATGTGATCAACTATGTGAATTTTATCTCTAGGTATATGTGTAAATGTGATTTGATCGAAATGTCTAGCTAACCTTTGTGCATGCAAATACTTCCAAAAAAGACATGGATCATGGACTTGGAATGTCCTATTTAACTATGATACTATGAATTGGGTATCAACATAAACATAAAAGAATACGCTAAGTTGTTTCATAAAAAATCCCGGACACATGAATGTCCAATCCTAAGATTCCGTAGCATAGGTTTTTGAAAGCTAAAGCCTAGTTGCCTGCTATAAAGCTACGTTTAGGGACCATAATTTGGAGTGGGCTCGGACATAGCTCAGAGCTATAAAGCTACGGAGCTACAGACAGATAGTTGTTTAAAGCTTAAGCCAGACCTTGGCTGTGGTCCTGCCTAGGTGGTGAGAATCATCCAAGTGGCCTATGATGACATCATATTCCGCTTGATTGTTGGTGGATGACCTGATACAAATTCCATTGAAGAGATGAGGTGTCAAGTTAGGAGAGTATATGGCCCATGCTGCAGCATCGAGATTTTGCGACCATCGAGATGTATTATCAGTGAACTCATGGTGATAAGTAGGTGGAAGATCCATTTGTTGAAATGAGATGAGAGAACGGTCTTTAGAATACATCCATGATGAGGTGATCATCATAAACAATAATTAATTGTACATACATGCTTACTCTAACATTTTATGGATGAATTTTTTGAGGTAGAGACCACCGAAAACATTTTTTAGGCAAGTCCCGTTGAGCTCTGATAGTATGTATGCCCCCTTGTAGAGGAAATTCTTGATGACTTATGGGACCTATTAGTGCCTGCTAGTCATGTCAGTCACTGGTAATCAAATGTGCTCTTACATAGTTTTTTTTTAAGGTTTCAGGTCAAATTTTTATAGTTTCAAAGAGTTTTTCAATAAAACATTTGGTCATCGGTTATGATGGTAAGTCTCTACTATTCCTTTCAGTATCATCATCAAAAGATACCATACTGGTCTAGCCAAATCATTTGTAGAAGAGTTCCATAGTCACTATGTTCATAATTGACCTAATAAGCCTATGTTAGGTCACCACTAGGTCAATAAGTTAAATTTATGAAAGTTGGTCTTTTTACCATTAAAATTCATTTTATGAGGAATAATAGAGATCAAATTGGTAATAAAGGTTTTTAAATCATGCTTTTTTATTTCATTTTCTTAAATGAAATACCATCATAAAGATCATGAAGCTGCAAAGTGTCAAGTGCAAGTTATAATTTTTATTGTGGGTCAAATACCATTTGCAAAGGAAAAATCGATTTTATCAACTTATAAAATGCCATCACTCACTCTCATTCACTCTCCATCTACACATTTCACTTTACAACACTTAAATTCATCTAATCAAGGCGAGGTTGTCAGATAAGGAGAGTTTTCTACATCCATAAGTCAAGTTATCCATTGGTGTTGCGCAAATAACTCTGTTCTGCTATGCATATGCTAGGCAACTGCTCCATCATCTCTCCAAGGTTGTGAGCTCCCTACAGTGGTTTCCTTCATCATGTTCACATTTTATTTCTGCTAATATTGGTTGGTGGTTTACCATAAGGCTCATTCCTCTCTCAATTCTCTCAACTTTTCTTTCTATGCTTCATGTCCATCTTCTAGGGTTTTTGAATAAAGTATTCATGGTTTTCATCATTTCCATGTCAAATTGTTGATAAAACTTGCATATAAATATTTTTACACAATAATATATCCTAAAAACACCCTCCTAAACACCCTCCATCAAATCCACTCTCAAATCTCATCAGTTTTACCTAAATCCTAGACAGATTACACCTTCTAAACTACAAGACTGTGTTTTTCTTGGAAACCTTCCACTCACCGAAATCCTAAATTTCCATTTTCCATAGCTTCCTAAGCTCCCTCACCTTCCCCCTATTTTTTTCTATAATTTTCCCACTTCCCTATCCCCCTCATTTCCCTAAACTCCCTCATAGTTATTAAAAATCCCTTGTTTTTCCTACATTCAAAACCCTAGTTTCTATCCTAAGAGCTAAGTGTTGTCATGGAATATAAAACCTATGAACAAAGGAAGCATAGGGGAGGACATGTCATAATATATGAATCTACCTCAACCCATGAGGTCTTACCATCTCCCTACATTATAAAATCATTTGAAGATGCAAGTTGTCTTACAATTTGCCAGAGAATTGAGGAATTGAAGTTTCATGATAAATTGACTAGTGTTTTTTCCACCAAACTAAGAAAGGATAAAGTGACCATAGCAGGAGTTAAATTCAATGTTTCAAGGCAACTTATCTCTGTAGCTATAGGGAATCCAAACACTAGAGAAATTTGGTTCAAGAGAGAATACCTTGACCTTCAAAATTACATTCAAAATTACATTCAAAATTACAAGATGTACCTAAAGGAACCATACAAGGCAGCTCCAACATATATGTTTCCTTTCAGACATTTTTTAGAAAGATATACCCTTCTCATGAAAATGATCATGAAGTACTTCACATGTGAGGTCAGGTATTCAAGGCTATATGAGTACCACATGAATCTTTTGATGGATTTCATCGATGTTCAGCAAATCAATTTGTCTCATCACCTTTACAAAAGTCTGATTAAAATGACAGAAAAGGTACAAAAGCTGGGATAGAATCACCATAATAGTTTGTTTCATCATGGCTTAGTGAAAGTGCTAGTTTTTCATCAGTTAGCATAGGAAAATCTATCTTGGGATCACTTTTCAAGTTCAGTTTATCCTCCATCTTCTTTATTTATGTCTAGTGATAAAACAACACCTCCAAGCTCACCAGTGCAGCAACAGGTTGCCTCTTCAAGAAGGCCAACCAAGAGGAAGGACAAGGTAAAAGTGTCTCAGAAATACTCCAGAGGTGATAGGCTTGTGTTTTCTCAAAGGATTGTTGAAAGGGCCAAGCCTATAGTAGGTGAATAAAGAGCTTCCTCAGAGCATGATGAATTCTCTCATCCAGGTACAAATGTAACAAATATGTAGAAAGGATATGAAGGCATAATTGAAGATCATATCATAAGGAATAAAGAGGTTGAGATCAAGAGTTTGAAAGGAAAGTTGATAGAGGAAAATGATTTATTAGCATGCTTTCAAAAAGAGAACATGCAATTGAAAGTGAACCAAATGATCCAAGATAAACAAGAAAAAATTTCAAAGAAGGAAGATGTAAAGGGAAAATAAGTGGCTAAATTGAAAGTTTCAAAAGATAAATGAAAGCAAAGTACATCAGGGAGACAAGAACAAGAGCATCCAAGAGAGCCCTTGAGCTACAAAGGGAGGTTTCTCCACCAAAAGAATGGATTACTATAGATGACCTAATCACTAGAGAAATAAATGAAGAAACGGTATATTGGCTTGATAAGGTAAACAGACACTTGGAGAAGCTCCTCAAGAAGGTAAACAGGGACAATAACTTGCAAAGGCATATGGCCATGCATTACTACACAAGAAACAAAGTATCCCAAGTCAAAATCAAGCATTTGAAGAAGACGGTCAAGGAAACCCTATAAAGCCAAAATGACAAGGAAAAGCTTGATTTACTTGCTGAGGCCTCCCTCATGTCATAACATATTATATTATAGCTTCAGTTAGCAATTTTGAGAAGATTTGGAGAAATTTTTGTCATTTTCAAAATTTTGGTGTTTTTTGTTTGTTTTAAAAACACAGTGGCATCTATAACCACAGTGCCTTGGCACTTTGCTTTCACTACAGAAATCCAAATGAAAAGAAAGTTGTATGCTTGGATAGATAATCACCTACACTTATTAGATAACTACTTTGGCAAGCTTGTTAAAAGATAAGTTGCGAGAAAAATCCAAAAAAACAAGTTAGAAAGTCACTTTCTACCACTATTCCAAAGCAGGTGTTGTGCTTATAGAGTCGCCTTGAGAGAATCAATTTTTGAAGAACTTCCCATGTGTATGTTTCAAAAATTCAAGTTGTTCTATCAACTAGATAGGAAATTCGAGTTGAATGTTCTCTTAGATTTCAAATTTTACTTGAGAAAGGCTTCCAAAATCCTCCTACAAGATGGGGTTGTGATTATGACTTAGTACATTACGCTTATGGCTAAATTCGTTGCGCTTATATCTGTAACAATCTTTCTCAACTTATTTTCGCCAGACCTTTGTTTTGTGATGTAATTTTGATATTTTAAAGTCTTGATGATGTAATTATGGAATAAATTAGCATGATAGGTTGTTTTTATGCTTAATTAGGCCTAATAAATGAAGCACAACTCAAATCAAAGTCTAAGAGAAGAGTTTGTTTTCTACCTTCTCACTCTATCTTGTTGGTTGAGAGATTTTTGGGAATTGTTACACCACTTAGGGATTTAACCCCTGAAGGTGGGGAAGTGGTTTATTCTAGTCTAGATGTATCATTTCTCATTGAGGGAGAGGGGTTGGACTTCAGAGGAGAGGACTTGTATCTTATGCTTTCATACAATTAATCAAGGAGCAGTTGTAGCTATTTTTCAGGAATACTTTTGCAGTGAGTTTATGGTGTTGTTTCTCTTCCATATCAGTTTTTTATGAATGACTTCATCTCTCTTAACATGATTCGGTTTTTTCATGTGATTTTCCTTAGAGTCATGTAGGTAGGATTCTTTAGATTCAAAGCTCTGTTTATGTGGAAAATCATGTTTATGTATCTGTTCTTCTATATTAATGAATTCATGCTCATTATGATATCTTAAGATTTTTACCAAAATATTAAATCCATCACAAGGCATTGTTATCTTGCTGCTCTTTATGACTGCTACTACAAACTTTGATACCTTGACCTAATTGCTTGTTCTCATCCCTAGTCTAGCAACCTAAAAAGCCTAAATTTTCAAACACTCAAACAAAACTTATATATCTAGCCTAAAATCCATTTCCTTTTCAGTCATTGACTGAGAAATCTTTAGAGAGATCCCTCTTTGGTTCAACAGGGATAGCTACCGAACTGCAAGTGGTTTGAGGTTACTTCTTTCAATCTCTTCCTTAGCCTAGGACATTCTAGAGGCTAACATTTTGGCATTGTTTCCGGGGAAACGACTGATAAATCATTCCTAGGATTCATTCTATTAGATCTTTCAAGAAGACTAGTTCTGTAGGTGACAACTTCCAATATCTAAAGATAAGATGATTTTGCAAATTTTATCAAGTTTAAGGTGTGAAAATTATGGCTCCTAAAAGACATATTAGGTCAAATCCTGACCCAAATCCACCTTCTTTTGTTGATGACCTAGAAAAACTACTCAGAAAACTCAAGTCACCTATCTCTAAAAGTGTAGCTTGAAAAATAAAAAGGACTATTTCTTTTCCTAAAACTTTATTCACTTTTGAGCACCTTTCTTTTGATGTTTAATTAGAAATATCTCTTTCAGGGTCAAAATCTCAGTCTTGCATTTGTGAAGTATTATTTGAACCTTTTCAATTTGATCTCCTTTATTCTAAATCCCTCTTTTCTAAAGATGATCATGAACTGTGGTTGAATTTCAATAAATTCCAGAGTCTAGCTAACCAACTTCAAATTACCACTGAAAAAGCTTTCATCCAATATCAGCTTGAATACCTAGATATTGTTTCATCCTCTACTGCACCTCCAAATACGTCAACTACCTCATCTCTTTTTCCACCACCTCCATCAATGTCATCATCATTACCTACACAACCCATTGTAGTACCTCTACTACATCTTCCAGCAGTGATGACACGATTTGAACTTGTCATGTTACCTGCTCAACTTGCTACTCTACCTATAAACTATGGTCAAAGACTCCCTCTATTTCATGGAAGATCAGAAATCACAACCCAAAAACATGTTGATAAATTGGTATATTTTATCGGTCCTGTAAGAGATTGATGAAGAAGATCTTAAGATGAGAATCATAGCTTAGAGTTTTTCTGGAGATGTGAAGAAATGGTTTCATAGTTTCACTGCTAATTCTATCAATAGATCTCAGTGGTTGATAGAATTGTTCCTAACATGATGGAAAGAAAATAAAAATCCACTACAGATTTTGGATGAGTACAATTCAATGAAAAGAATTCCAAATGAGACAGTCCAAGAGTTCAAAACAAGGTTCAATATGGTGTATAATTCCATTCCTGATGATATAAAACCTCTTCCTGGTTTAGCACTTCTCCACTAACCTAATGCCTTTGACCCATACATGACATATAAAATTAGGGAGAGAGACCCTGCAACTGTTGAAGAAATGCAGCAAAATGCAGTAAGTGTTGAAGCTAATCTACTCATCAAGAAATCCAAAAAAAAGCCTAAGAGACCTGAGAAGAAAGTTATCTTTAAAGAAGATCCCTCCTCATATTCTAATGTAAAGCTTGATACCCTAATTAAAACCATGTAAAGAATGATGGAGAGAATTTCTATAACAAATCGACAAGCGGAGCCTTCAGTAAGGAATCCAAATTTTCAAGGATAGCAGCAAAAACAGTTCAGAAATTAGTAGAAAGAGCAGTGAAATCAAGATCCTCAGGGACAAGAGCTCCATTTTGGCAGAATTACATCGAATGGTAGGAAGAAGATGAAGAGGAAATTGTAAAAAAAATAAATAAATTTGAGGACGATGAGCTGCCTACTTTTCTGACTGAGGAAGATAAGTTTTCTAAAGAGTCTTTCATACCAAGTGATCAACCACTTGTACTTGCAAGTGATGATCTATGGGTAGTGAAAATCGAAGAATACCAAAGAGGATATTAGAATGATCTCAGTCACTTGTAGAAACAATACAACATAAGGAACATAAATGTACCTGTCACATTAAATCTGAAGAGGCAGAATGCACAAAAAGGTACACAAAGAAAAGAAACAACCCCTGTAAATCAAAATAAAGAAAAGGATATTGTCATACTGAGTCTGGATAAAACCAATGAAGCCTCTACCAACAATGTGAGGAAGGATAAGGAGGTTCAAAGTGAAAGTCATAAGGAGTCTCAAGCTCAAGGGTAGGTTAAAAAGAAGGACAATGTTGCAAAAGAGGTAGAAAAACAATCTAATCTATTTAGTTTAGAGAATGAAATTTATAAGTTGAAAGTTTCAATTCCTCTAACTAAATTAGTAAAGAATGACAATTACAAGTTTCAGATTGCTAAAATACTGAAGGTAGACCAGATGTCAGACACAATAAATGTTACCGATGATGAGCCTGTAATTCTATTTGGTCCAACCTTAGAGGGAAGTCCCGAGGATAGTGAAATTCCACCTTTCTATCTTAGTCTCAAACTTCATGAATTCATCCTCCATAACACCATGATAGACTTTGGTGCATCTCATAACCCTATGTCAAAATTTATCATGGACAAAATAGGAGTGAGTATCACCTAACCTTATCATGACCTCTACTCATTTGATTTAGGAAGAGTGAAATGTCTTGGCCTTATCAAAGATTTAGTAGTGTTCCTAGACCAAATTACTACCAAGAATGTTTTGATGGATGTAGTGGTCGCTGATACCCCTCCTCGATTTGGTATGTTTCTTTCACGGTCTTGGGGGGCAAAGATGAAAGGAACCTTAGAACTATATTTTTCATATGTTATTATTCCAGTATTTGGGAATCTTAGAAAATTCTATCGGGAGAAGAAGATGAAATTCATGATTAGTAGCAAAGAAAAACCAATAAATCACCCCAACCATGCTGTGCACATTGATCTAGACTCTTTCATTTTGTATAGTGATATGAATTCAGTAGATGATGATAGTCATCTTGTAGAAATTTCAGAAGTTTCAGATGTCATAAGCAGTGTGCAAAAAGTTTTGACTGCTGAAGGAAAAGAAAAGAAAGAAGACTGTTTGCATCTAGTAAATTCTCTTGACATGATTGCTGAGTTAGTGCAGAAAACAGAGATCATTGAGACAACAATTCATCCTATGAATAATCAAATAGTACAACCTTCAGAAGTTCTTTTCCCGGATGAGGAAAATGGTCTTTTGACCATGGATTTTGATGGTGCATTGGGAAAAGAAGGAGATGGGATTGGTGTGTGGATTCATGATCCATTGCATCATTCATGTAAAAGTCCACGCAATGTAAGAATTAGTTCATATAAGTTGGTCTTTGACTTCTCAAAAAATGAGGCAGAATATGAAGCATTGATTGTTGGCCTCAAAATTCTGAAAACGTTGGGAGAAAAGAAAATTTATGTTTATGGAAACTCTGAGTTGGTAATTAATTAAGTAAAGGGGAATACCAGGCCAAGCATCCAAGAATGAGAGCTTATCACAATGTTATCCTTGACATTCTCAAATTTTTTTAGAATATACTTTGTCTCTAATTCCTAAAACTCAGAATGTTATAATTGATTCTCTTGCTACTGCAACTAGTATGGTGAAGATTCCCATTCACTCCAATCAGAAGTATTCAATTCCTGTTAAAAATCGCCCAACTATTCCTAATAATATGAGATATTGGCAAGTGTTTTGGGAGGACAAGCAGATCAATAATTTTCTACAGATGGAAGATGAATTCCAGAATTCTTTCATTGACGATGCATCCAATATGAATGATCCAAAAATTGAAGCAACTGAGATTGAAATACTACAGTTGAAGGAAAATAACATTCCAATGGGTCTTGTACCTTTGGAAGTGTTGTTTTATCGAGACGATTTTGCCAAAAATCCCACCATGGTCCCCACAGAGAAACGTGTCGAAGATGTGAACATTGGTACAACAGACAAGCCTAATATGGTCAAATTTTCAAAGACTCTACCTCTTGAGATGAAAAGTAAGTACATTGCTTTGATGGCAGAATTTTCTGATGTATTTTCTTGTGACTATTCATATTTAAAGGTGTATGACAAGAACATCTTTCATCACACTATAACGATGAAGCCTCATTAAAAGCCATTTCACCAGAAACTTAGGAGGATAAATCCTAAGTTGCTGCCACCAATTGAAGAAGAAGTAAATAGGCTTTATAAATCTGGTATTATAGTTCCTATTATATTTTCTAAATGGATGTCCAATTTAGTGTCGGTGAGAAGGAAGGTTGGGTAGATTCGTCTTTGCATTGATTTCATAAATTTAAACAAAGTATCCTTGAAGGACAATTATCCCTTGTCGAAGATGCATCATATTCTTCATAGGGTAGTTGGGTCTTCTAGGATGTCATTACTTGATGGATATTATAGGTACAATCAGATTTTGGTGCATAAGGATGATCAATTGAAAACAACCTTCACAACACCATGGGATAAATTCACGTACCCTGAGATGCCATTTGGATTAAAGAATGCAGGAACGACTTTTCAATCGGCTATGGATATAACTTTTGCTAATGAAAAGGATGTATTTTTCGTAATTTATTTAGATGATCTCACATTTTTTTCTAAATCTGATGAATATCATTTACATCATTTGAGAATTGTCTTTCAGAAATGCACAAATTTAGTATATCATTTAATCCAAAAAAGAGTTTGTTTGTTATGGAATAAGGTAAGCTACTGGGGCATATTATCTCCAAGGATTGCAATTGCATTGACCCTGCAAGAGTTGAAGCCATTCAACAATTAGATTTCCCAAGGAACAAAAAAGAAATTCAATCTTTTAATGGGAAAATCAATTTTTTGAGGAGATTCATCCCCAACCTTGCTGAACATTTGAGAGAAATGATAGACATGTTGAAAAATGACAGTGAGGTAAAATGGTATCTTGATGCCAATAAGTCTTTCAATGCATTGAAATTTGCATTATCTACTGTCATTCAGTCACAACTCCTTTCCAGCAGGGGGGTCTTGATTTTATTGGTGAAATCCATCCTTCATCATCTATGTAGCATAAATGGATCCTGACAGCCATAGACTATTTTAAAAAATGGATTGAGGCAATCCCAACCATGCCAGCTACTGATTATGTGATCATTTAGTTTATTGAATCTAATATCTTGTCTACATTTGGCTACCTATAGAAGATAATCAATGATAATGTTGATGCTTTCAAGTCCAACAAAATGGGGGATTTTTTTGAAAAATATCATATTGTATTGGGGCATTCTACTGCTTATCATCCACAAGGGAATGGTCTGGCTGAATCTTCCAATAAATCTCTGATCAACATCATCAAGAAAGTTTTAGAAGTAAATAAGAAGAACTGGCACAAAAAATCATCAATGATTTATGGGCAGATAGGACCAATACTAAGAAATCCATAGGTATGTCTCATTTTCTGTTGGTGTACGTGGCTAATACTATTTTTCCTTCATCTCTTGCTATCTCGATGATGAAATTTATGAAGGAAAATGGAAATTGAAACAAATGATATGCAGCAAAGGATAAATCACATGGTCCATTTACAAAAAACTAGGGAGGAATTTTTTCAAAATACTTCTAAACTTTAGGAAAGAATAAAAAATATCTATGATCACAAGACAAAAGAAGACAATTTCAATTTGGAAGAAGTGGTTCTTTGTTGGGATGAGAGGAATGAAGAAAAAGGAAAACATGGAAAGTTTGAAATTTTATGGAAAGGACCATTACAAATCTTAGCTTTCAGAGGAAAGAATGCTCTTCCATTAGAAGATTATTCAGGAGGAGCAATCAATGGTAGGCTTCTCAAGCACTACCATTCTTGAATAAATTTCTACAAATTCTCATCACCATTGTATATACTAGTTTACTTTTTATGTTCAAGTGTCCAAGTGGTAATCATATGAGTTTGAAGCCCAAGGAGGAGGCCATAAGGCTTCTTTGATAAGCTACTAGTTTTATTTTTTTTTTAGAGTCAAGTTGTGTCAGATAATTAGTCAAATTTCAGTTTGAGTCAAGTCTATGGCATTTTGACTCCATTTACCAATGAATAAAGATACCTAGTATACAATGTTCCTGACACCTCCAATGAGCTTCCATCCCCGGCTAGAGCCAATGTTAGTGCCTGACAGTGATTTCAGTCACCAACGATCAAATGTGCTCTTACATAGTTCTTTTTATGGTTTTAGGTCAAATTTTTATAGTTTCAAAGAGTTTTTTGAAAAAAAATTTGGTCATTGGTTATGAAGGTTAGTCTCTACTATTCCTTTCAATCTCATGGTAAAAGGATACCATCTTGGTCAAGTCAAATCATTTTTAGAAGATTCCCATAGCCACTATGTTCATAATCGAGCTAATAATCCTATGTTAGGTCGCCACTAGGTCAATAAGCTAAATTTCTGAAAGTTGGTATTTTTACCATTCAAATTCATTTTATGAGGAATAGTAGAGATCAACTTGGAAATTAGGTTTTTAAATCATGTTTTTTATTTCATTTTCTTAAATGAATTACCATCATAAATATCATGAAGTTGTAAAGTGTCAAGTCCACGTTATAATTGTTATGGTGGGTCCAATACCATTTGGAAAGGAAAAATCGATTTTCTCAACTTATAAAAGGCCATCACTCACTCTCATTCAATATCCATCTACCCATTTGACTTTCCAACACTCAAATTCATCTAATAAAGTTGAGATTGTCATATAAGGAGAGTTTTCTGCATCCATAAGTTGAGTTTTCCATTGGTGTTGTGCAAATAACTCTGTTCTACTACGCATATGCCAAGAAACTGATCCATCATCTATCCAAGGTTGTGAGCTCCCTGCAGTGTTTTCCTTCATCATTTTCACATTGTGATACTACTAATACAGGTTGGTTGTTTACCATAAGGCTCATTCCTCTCTCAATTCTCTCAACTGTGCTTGTTATGCTTCATGTCCATCTTTTAGGGTTTTTGAATATAGTCTTCAAGGTTTTCATCATTTCCATATAAAATTGCTGACAAAAACTTGCATACAACAATTTGTACACCATCATCTATCCTTAAAACGACCTTAAACACCCTCCATTAAAACCACTCTCAAATCTCATTAGTTTTACCTAAGCCCTAGATAGATTACACCTTCTAAATCACAGGACTGTGCTTTTCTTGTTTGGAAACCTTCCAGTCACCCAAATCCTAAATTTCCACTTTCCCTAGATTCATAACCTCCCTCACTTTCCCCCTAAATTTTCCTATATTTTTTCCATTTCCCTATCCCCCTCATTTCCCTAAACTCTCTCACAGTTATTAAAAATCCCCTGTTTTCCCTACAGTCAAAACAATAGTTTCTATCCTAAGAGCTAAGTGTTGACATGGAATCTGGAACCTCTGAGCAAAGGAAGCATAGGGGAGGACATGTCATCAGATATAAACCTACGTCAACCCATGAGGTTGTTGGAAATAATACTGAGAGGGGGGGTGAATCAGTATTAGTAACTCAATAATTTTTAGTTCCATAGCCAGATTTGTATACACTACTTTAGCTAAGTGAACTTGTGTGTACACATGACTGTTATTAAAGCAAATAGATTATATGTAGAGAACTTATGATTTACCCAATTTATCATGTATTGAACTTTAACCAGCATGTCAGATATTAATTAGATAGTGCAGCAAAAGCACAATAAAGCATAAGCAACACACATGAACACCAAGATATAAGGTGGAAACCCAAAGTGGGTAAAAACCACCTACTGCCATCATCCCTCTCTTCTTTTAATGATTAGAAAATTATATTTACAATTTTGTATTAGTGCAGACTTATACCAGTATGCAGGCTTCTACCCACAGATGGCTGCAACCTTCTCTTGTTTTTTAGCTAGTATTGGAAGGAAGCTACAACCCCCTAGCTCTTGTACTAGTAGATATGTTTTCTAGTACATAGATGCTAACCTACAGAAGGCTACGACCATGGAAAATTTTAGGGGCTAATGTTCGCCCACTGGGCTAATTTTCCATGATTTTTCCACAAAAAAGATTCGCCAATTTCCAATTTTATAAAAGACGATTCGCCCAAATTTTAGAATATAAAATTATTTTACCTTAAAAATCGCCAACATTATATAGAGACTATATATAAAATAATTATAAATTTGAATAATTTTACAAATATATCAATAAACATTTATAATTTGCATATTAGGGATTAGTGAGATTCGCCAATGTTTTAAACTTCAAGAAAATTTTCCATCCTTAAAATTTTCCTTGGCTACGACCTTCTCTCTTCCTCCAGGGACCACGTTTCATAAATGTTCAGACTGGGTCCATCAACAACATCACAAGTGTGATTCAATCATCAAACATATCTGCATCAACCAATCACCTTTTGAACCAACCACAACCGAATCAATTAATCACTTTGACAACCCATTAATCTGATCATTCAGAATACTGTCACTAGAATACAGTAACCAGAACCCAGAACAGAACCTAGAACTCTGCAACAGCAAATAGCAACAACTAAAACATATTTTATAAGGTATACGCTACTTTCATGTGTTGAACCTGCATGTATACGCTCTTTTCTCAAAGCCAACCAATGTATACATCTGCAATTATTAATTCATAACTCTGCAGCTATTCCATACTTCAGTTATACCCAAATCATATCATTTACAAAATAATATATGCGCCAGTATTCAGATCTAGAATATTCATGAGAAAAAACGCATAATGATAGTTCATTTTACGCCTTAAGATCCCGCTCCATCATTATATCTAGTCCCTCATCATCCGCTAAGGTTCATCCTTGGTTCAAATCTAGAAATGCACCAAACCTAATAACCTGCATACTAGATCTCACACTTCATCAGATATTCGATACTTGCACACATTGGCCTATTGATCTTCTCCTCCTTTTATAGTTTTAGGCCTTTCTCAATACCATGGACCAAAACCACTTAGGACCAATACCTTGGACCAATACCATGGATCAAACTACCATGGACCAAATACTTCAGACCACAAACTTAGTTTTCCAAGGTATATGTGCTTTTCCTTCTATGAAAGTGCATGTGTATTCTACTTGTGGTCAGTGAAATTGTCTGTATACGTGGCTTGGTTAATAGTGAACCTGCGTATACTTCCCTTTCTTCATTCTGTGAGGACTGATATGTAATTCTTTGATGTTTACCTACTATGCTATGATCTTTCATCTGAGTGAGTTGCCATCAAGGACAATACACGTATCATAATGCCAACAATATCCCCCTTTGGACTTGATGGAAACAATCATACCAAGTCACTCTCCCCCTTTGACATCAAGGGCAAAGGGTCATGCTCCCCCTGAGTACATGTTGAATTCTCTGATATGTTGAAGTGTGCTGACTAAGGTTCCATGAACGATTTCATGCTCCCCCTGAGCACAAGTGAAGTCTGTAAAAAGATGTTCTAAAACATGACTTAATACATACATCGCCAATGATTCATACATACATCCATTTCCCAACCAAGTGGGGATATACCAATTGTTTATACATGACAAAAACAAGAAACATAACATCATCCATCCCATGCATAGTGGGGTTACAAAATTAGGTCTTTTAATGACCTTTACATTAAATGATATACATGATATATGTAACAGAGACCAACTATCTTAAACAAGACTATGTCATAAACAACTATCATATGATTTGCACGGTCAACAACATTTTTCAATAGCATCCAGATCAACAAGCTGTATATGTCCATAAATATCGTCAACCTGTGTCAAAATATGTCAGCATATATCAACTCATCCTCTTGATGTCATTAAGAATTGCACGATATTTCCACAAGAACATTTATTATATCATCACTAGGGAACATCCCATATCATCAACCATGATAATCAACATATGTGAGTATCAACTTATCATCATACAACAAGAACTCATCATCATTGATAATGTACCGAATACTTCTAGACATAATGCCAATAATGCTTTATTAGAAGCATACCATGTTCTCCCCCTAAACCTGTTCATTGTCAGATCTAATCATTTGCATATGTCAGAAGAAAGATAAAAAATAATCATTAATCAAATATACATCAAGTTATCAACAAATTTATGAGGACCAAAATATTTCCACATGTTATCAGTAGATTGTAACCATCATCAAATAGATTAGATAATTGATAGAACCATAGCAGACCCCTTTTTCCTGAGTCTGGCCCACTGCTTTTCTTCAAATCAACATATACACGACTGTGCCCATAGAAACCTGCATATGTACGTGACTTCTCTTCATGAAACTCGCGTAGAACAACCTTTCTTTGAAAAATAGGATTTAACAGTAGGATGATGCAACAACTACTCCCAGATTTTGTCTGAGATATTCAAATGTTTCTCTGGGCAGTGTCTTAGTGAATATATCAGAAACATGTGCTTTGGAGGGAACATACTCCAATTTGGCCTTTTTTTAAAGCACTTTTTCACGTAGAAAATGATATTTGATGGGTATGTGCTTGGTCTTGGATTGCATGAATGGATTCTTTGAAATACTGATGGAACTTGTATTATCACATAAAATGGAGATGGGTGGAGTACATGTGATCTAAATGTCTTGCAAGGTTTGCATCATCCAAAGAAGTTGTGTGCAGCAAGATGCAATAGCCACGTATTCTGCTTTAGCTATAGATAATGCAATTGAAATTTGTTTCTTGCTAAACGAAGACACTAACCTAGAAGCCATATAGAATGCACCATCACTAGTGCTTTCTCTGTCGTCAACACTTCCTGCCCAATCTACATCTGTATATCCATGAAGTGTAAGATATATATTTCTAGGATACCACAAACCAAAGTTCTATGTTCATTGAAGATATTTGAAAATTCTTTTGACTGCTTGATGGTGTGACTCCTTTGTATTTTCTTGGAATCTTCCAACTATTCCTACTGCATGCATGATGTTAGGTCGGGTACCTATTAGATAAAAAAGTCTGCCAATCATGGATCTATAAGTTGGTTGATGTACTGTTGCTAATTCATCATTTGAGCTAATACTACATCCTGTTACCATTGGGGTACATACTGGTTTAGAATCTTCCTTTCCATACTTTTTTAAGATCTATTTGGGATATTTGGTTTGTGAAAGAAAAATACCATCTTTATTTTGTTGAAATTGTAGACCAAGAAAATAGGTAAGCTCACCAAGCAAGGACATTTCAAATTCTTACTGCATTACTGAAGAAAAATTCTAACTCATGGATTCTTCATTTCTACCAAATATGATATCATCAACATAAGCAATAATTATTAGCAGTTTATCAGTGTCAATTTTTGTATATAGATTGTTATTTGTTGATCCCTTTGAAAAACCCTGTTGGTGGAGATATTTGTCAAGATGGTAATAGCAGGGTCTTGGAGCTTGTTTTATACCATAGACAGCCTTTCTGAGTCTACATACAAGTTTTGCATCATTTCCAAGAATGAATCCTTCTAGTTATTCAATATAGACTTCTTCTTCTAAGTCTCCATTAAGAAAGGCAGATTTTACATCCATTTGGTATACTTTGAATGTATGAAAACTAGAAGGAGCAAGAAACATTCTTATGGCTTCAAGTCTAGCAACAGGTGCAAAAGTTTCTTCAAAATCTATACCTTCTTGTTGAGCATATCCTTTACAAACAAGTCTGGCCTTGTTTCTAATAACTTCCCCATTTTTGTTCAGCTTGTTTTTGAATATCCATTTAGTTCCTATGATATTCTTATCATGAGGTCTAGGAACTAATTCCCAAGTATTTTTCTTTTCAATTTTCCCAAGTTCTTCATTCATGGCGTTGACCCAACATTCATCTTTGCATGCTTCATTTACATTTTGAGGTTCAGTGGAAGATAGTAATGCTAGATAGCTTGAGGCTTCTATAATAGTTGTTCTTGTCTGCACACCTACCCCCTTTTCTCCTAAAATTTGAGTTTTTGGATGATTTTTCTAAACATACCTGGATGAAGTCTTTTCTTCTACTGTTATCTCTTCTTCTAGTGCTTCATTGGTTTCTTCTTCAGAATCAGTGTGATTTGATGTGGTAAAATGATCCTCATCTTCTTCATAATCTTCGATTTTTATCTGTTTTGGACTTTTGCATGCTTCATCAACCACAACATCAATACTTTCAATAATTTTCCCAAGTATTTTATTATAACATTTATATTCTTTACTTCGGGAAGAGTAGACAAGAAGAATACCTTCATCTGCTCTGGTTTCAAACTTACCAAGTTTTTCATCAGTCCTTTTGATGTAACATTTGCTTCCAAAAACTTTGAAGTATTTTATAGTAGGAGTCTTACCATGCCAGATTTCATGTGGAGTTTGAGTGTTGTTTACCTGAACATTTGATTGGTTGAGAATAGTGATGGCGGAAAATGCAGCTTCACCCCAGAAGGTTGCAGGAGTTCCAGATTCATCTAGCATAGCTCGAGCCATTTGTTGAATAGTTATGTTCATCCTTTCTACCACTCCATTTTGCTGAGGAGTCCTTGCGGTGGAGAGCTTACTTTTTATTCCATGTTGTTCACAAAAGTCAAATAATTAAGCCGAGGTAAATTCCCCTTCTCGATTAGATCTAATGCATTTGATTTTATGATCTGATTCATTTTCAGCCAAAGCTTTGAAGTCTTTGAACTTTTCAAATGCTTCATCTTTATGCTTTAGAAGACCTATCCAACACATTCTGGAAAAATTATCAATGAATAATATAATGTATTCTTCTCCACGAGGTGACTTTTTCCTTGACGGTCCACATAAATCAGTATGAACAAGTTCAAGAGGTTTACTAGTTGATCCTTCCTTTTTGACGAAGTGAGATCTAGTTTTCTTACCGAATTGACATGATTTGCATATAGTATTTTCCGAAATGTTGATATCTGGAAGATCATGAACACCCTGGAATTTTCATGCTTTTCTTATTTGAGAAAAGCTTAAATGTCCCAATCTTCTATGCCATAGCCAGTTTTCATCATTTTTGCTTAGATAGCACTATTGTTGTCCTCCCTTGAGTATGTATAAGTTGTTTGGAGTTCTTATACCTTTGATCACAGTTTCTCCTATATCAAGCTCACGAACAACACATCTGTTTGATCGAAACACCACTTCATTTCCTTGATCACACATTTGACTCACACTCAACAGGTTATGCCTTATACCATAAACTTACATAACATTCCCAGCTTTAACTTTTTCTTTCAAGAAAACAGAGCCTTTAGCTTTTATGACAGCAGGAGTGTCATTTGCAAACAAGACAATCTTTTCCTTTTCTAAGGCATTATATGAATGAAGTTTTTCTTTGTCCCCTTTCACATGTTTTGAGCATCCACTGTCGATGTACCACTGGCTTTCTTGTCCTTCTGCATACAAGGCTATACCACATATTTCTGCTTGCGGTTCTTCTTTCTCCATATTTTGGGATTTAATGGAGTTTTCTCCTTTTCGAGATATTTGCCGAAATTTACTCTTGCATTCAGATTCTTCAAAGTTCCTAAAGCTCTTCATAAAGCTTGGTGAGAAACTTGTTGTTGGATTTGGTCAAATGCTCTTTGTTGTTTAGAGTAAATTGTCTCATTCTTGGTATCCTATAATTGTTCCAAATTCTCAAAAGTTGGGATTCGATCCTCGCTACCCGCCCTTCACATGGAATATGAAAAATAATAGTTCATTTATTGATCGTTTCTTTTCCTCACTTATAATTCAATTATAAAATGATAATTGTGCTTGTTCCCCTTTTCTTTTTCTCTCCTCACTGAGCCAACGACGAGCAAATGAAAATCACTTTTGATGAGAAAATGAGGCATTGAAAGACCCTCCTAGACCTATAGGAACTTTTCTTGATCCCTGTCACATTCCTTTGATTTCGTACTTCTCTAGTCATGATGGTTTTGTAGGAAACACACTGGGTAGCTTTGTGTCCAAAATTATGACATGAGAAACATTGACCATTGAAGAAGTTCATGCGATAATCGAATCTGTAGTTTCTATTCATCTTTGAAGAAAAATGAGTATGATTTAGTTGATGTTTGTTGTGATTTCTGTTCATCCTTGAAGCAAGTTGAGCCTAATTTACCTGGTGATCTACTTTATGCCTTTATTGACGGTTGTCATATTGTTCACTATTCTTTGCTGCATCAAGATAGCTTTTAGTGGAGGTTGATGGCTTCTGTGATTGAGCTGCTTCTTCATTATATCCAAGAAATGTCTTTATCAGAAGAACATGTTGCAATTTGATAATTTCATTTAAGGTTTCTGATCCTTTAGCAAATCTAAGATTGAGAGATTTTGTTTTCTCAAGATCCTTTCTTAGACCCACAACTTCACATTCTAGTTTTTCATTGTGTTTTTATATTTCAGCAAGTTGATATGTCAAGGTATATATAATCATATTCTTTTATTCTAAACAGATTTTGAGTTTAGAGATTTCTTCATGAAGATCATCTTCTTCTAAAGCATCCAAAAAAATTTCATCTTCATATGCCATTAGAAGTTTATAGTCATTACTACTTTCATCTTCATCATTATTTGATAATCAATCGCTATCTTCATGAGTATAGTAACTCCTTTTACTTACACTTTGTTTTCTATTCCATTTTTCAGATTCCTTCCCTTTATCATATTTATCTTTATGAGGACATTTGGAAGCATAATGACCGACTCTACCACAGGCAAAACATTTGAAAGGTAGTTTACCTCTAAATATTCCGAAACCCCGTTGAAGCTTCTTCACCAAGTTTACTTCATCTTCTTCTTCTGAAATATGTCTTGATTCATTGAGTTCTTATTTTTCTTTTGCTGAAGCTTTAAATGTGGCTTCTCTCATATTTGATGGGCCTCCTTTTCTCATCTCAAAAGAAGTTAATATTCCGTGAAGCTGTGTCATAGTAATAGTCTGTAGATCCTGTTTTTCTTCTATGGCGGATACTTTTGATTCAAATTTAGCAGATAAGGATCTTAAAAATTTCTCAACTAAGGTAACTTCCTTTATCTCTTCACCTAGATTTTTCATGCAATTAACAACCTCATCTATACGTAGGAAGTAATTAGAAATACTTTCATCATTTTGCATCTTAAGAGTTTCATATTGAATTCTGAGAGTTTGTAGTTTAGCACGTTTTACCTGAGAGTATCCTTTGTAGCTTAGAATGATTTTGTCCCATATTTCTTTGGCTGATTTGAGCTACATAACTTTGACAAACTCTTATTATGATAGACTTCCCAATAATGTATTGACAACCTTGGCACTGGTTTCATATTGCTTTTTACTTGTTGTATATGTAGGAATTGCTGATGGAAATGTCTATCCTCCTTCCATGATTTCCCAGATATCTATTCCAAGTGATTGAAGGTAGGTTGTGGTTCTTATCTTCCAATAAACAAAGTTTCTCCCATCAAATATTGGTGGTCTGATGGATCCTCTGCTTTCTTGATTACTCATGATGATGGATCTCCCTTCAAGTGATCAAGCTTCTTCAAAAGGACCTGCTCTGACACCAATTGTTAGAAATAAAACTGATGGGGGGGTGAATCAGTATTAGTAACTCAATAATTTTTCATTTCCATAGCCAGATTTGTATACCATACTTTAGCTAAGTGAACCAGCATGTACACGTGACTGTTATTAAAGTAACCAGCGTATATGCAGAGAACTTTTGATTTACCCAATTTATCATGTATTGAACTTTAACCACTATGTCAGATATTAATTAGACAATGCAGTAAAAGCATAATAAAGCATAAGCACCACACATGAACACCAAGATATAAGGTGGAAACCCAATGTGGGTAAAAACCACCTGCTATTGTCATCTCTCTCTTCTTTTAATAATAAGAAAATTCTATTTACAATTTTGTACTAGTGCATACTTATACTAGTGCATAGGCTTCTACTCGCAGAACGCTGCAACCTTCTCTCATTTTTCAGCTACTACTAGAAGGGAGCTACAACCACCTAGCTCTTGTACTAGCCGATATGTTTGCTAGTACGTAGGCGCCGGCCTACAGAAGGCTATGTCCTTCTCTCTTCCTCCAGGGACCACGTTTCATAAATTTTCAGACTGGATCGATCAACAACATCACAAGTGTGATTCAATCATTAAACATATCTGCATCAACCAATCACCTTTTGAACCAACCATAACCAAATCAATCAATCACTTTGATAACCCATTAATATGATCATTCAGAATACTATCACTAGAATACAATAATCAAAACCTAAAACAAAACCTAGAACTCCACAACAACAAACAACAGCAACTAAAAGATATTTTATTAGGTATACACTACTTTCATGTGTCGAACCTGTGTGTGTACGCGCTTTCCTCAAAGCCAACCAGCATATACATCTGCAATTACTAATTCATAATTCTGCAACTATTCCAGACTTCAGTTATACCCATATCATATCATTTACAGAATAATACATGTGCCAGTATTTAGATATAGAATATTCATGAGAAAAAACACATAATGATAGTTCATTTTACGCCTTAAGGTCCAACTCCATCATTAGATCTAGTCCCTCAACATCGACTAAGGTTCACCCTTGGTTCAGATCCATCAATGCACCATAACCCAATAACTTGCATACTAGATCTCACACTTCATTAGATATTCGATACTTGCACACATTGGCCTAATGATCTTCTCCTCCTTTTATAGTTTTAGGCCTTTCTCAATACCATGGACCAAAACCACTTAGGACCAATACCTTGGACCAAATACATAGTGTCAATACCTCAGACCAGATACCTTGGACCAATACCATGGATCAAAATACCATGGACCAAATACTTCAGACCACAAACTTAGTTTTCCAAGGTATATGCACTTTTGCTTTTGTGAAAGTGTGTGTTTACATATACGCTACTTGTGGTCAGTGAAACTGTGTGTATACGCGACTTGGTCAATAGTGAACCTGCGTATACTTCTCTTTCTTCATTCTGTGAGGACTGATCTGTAATTCTTTGTTGTTTACCTACTATATTGTGATCTTTCATTTGAGTGAGTTGCCATCAAGGACTATACCTGTATCATAATACCAACAGAGGCCTTATCATATCCCTACATTCGAAAATCATTTGAAGATGCAGGTTGTCTTATATTTTGCCAGAGAATTGAGGAATTGAAGTTTCATGATAAATTGACTAGTGCTTTTGCCACCAAAATAAGAAAGGATAAAGTGACCATAGTAGGAGTTCAATTCACTGTTTGAAGGAAACTTGTCTCTGTAGCTACAGGGATTCCAAACACTGGAGAAATTTGGTTCAAGAGAGAAGACCTTGACCTTCAAAATTACAAGATGTACCTAAATTCACCATACAAGGCAACTCCAACATATATTTTTTCCTTTTAGACATTTGTTAGAAAGATATACCCCTCTCATGAAAATTATCATGAAGTAGTTCACATGTGAGGGCAGGTTTTCAAGGCTTTATAAGTACCACATGAAGCTTTTGATGCATTTCACTGGTGTTTAGAAAATGAATTTGTCTCATTACATGTACAAAAGTCTGATTAAAATGATAGAAAAGGTACAAAAGATGGGACAAAATCACCATACTAGTTCGTTTCATCATGGCTTAGTGAAAGTGCTAGTTTGTCATTAGTAAGCATAGGAAAATCTATCTTGGGATCAATTTTCAAGATTAGTTTTTCCTCCATCTTCTTTAGTTATGTCTAGTAATGAAGCAACACCTTCAAGCTCACTAGTGTAGCAAGAGGTTGCTTCTCCAAGTAGACCAACCAAGAGGAAAAGCAGGGCAGAAGTGTCTTATACATACTCCAATGGTGATAGGTTTGTGTTTTCTCAAAGGATTGTTGAAAGGACCAAGCCTACAACAGGTGAACAGGGAGCTTCCTCACAGCATGAGGAATTCTCTCATCTAGGTACAAATGTGATAGATATGGAGAAAGGATATGAAGGTAGAATTCAAGATTAGATAATAAGGAATAAAGAGGTTGAGATCAAGAGGTTGGAAGACAAGTTGATAGAGGCAAATTATTTAATAGCATGCTTGCAACAAGAGAACATGCAATCGAAAGTGAAACAAATTATCCAAGATAAACAAGTAGATTTTTCAAAGAAGGAAGATGTAAAGGGAAAAGCAGTGGCTAAATTGAAAGTGTCAAAAGGTAAAGGAAAGCAAAGTACATGAGGAAGACCATTAACAAGAGCATCCAAGAGAGCCCTTGAGCTATAAAGGGAGGTTTCTCCACCAAAAGAATAAATTACTATAGATGACCTAATCACTAGAGAAATGAATGAAGATAGGGTATATTGGCTTGATAAGGTAAATGGACACCTGGAGAAGCTCGTCAAGAAGGCAAATAGGGACAATAACTTGCAAAGTCATATGGTTATGCATTATTGCACAATAAATAAAGTATCCCAAGTCAAAATAAAGCATTTGAAGAAGAGGCTCAAGGAAACCCTAAAAGGCCAAAAGGACAAGGAAAAGCTTGATTTACTTGTTGAGGCCTCCCTCATGGCATAACATATCATATTATAGCTTCACTCAACAATTTTGAGAATATTTGGAGAATTTTTTCTCATTTTGATTTTTGATTTTTTTTGTCTGTTTTAAGAACATAGTGGCAGTTATAAGTGCAATTCCTTGGTGCTATGCTTTCACTACAGACCTCCGAAAGACAAAAAAGTTGTATTATTGGATATATAATCACATACACTTATCAGATAACTACTTTTGCAAGCTTTTTGAAATATAAATTGGCAGAAAAAGCCAAAAAAACAGGTCAAAAGGTCAGTTTCTGCTACTATTATGAAGTAGGCATTGCACTTATAGAGACATGTTGGGAGAATCAATTTTTGAAGGCCTTCCCATGGGTCCTTTTAAAAAATTCAAGTTGTTATGGAAAATAGACAGGAAATTCTACTTGAATGTTCTCTTAGATTTCAAATTTGACTTCTGAAAGGCTTCCAAAATCCTCCTGCAAGATGACGTTGCACTTATGACTGAGTGCACTGGGCTTATGGCTAAATGCGTTGTGCTTATAACTGTAGTAGTCTTTCTCAACTTATTTTTGCTAGATCTCGATTTTGTGATGCAATTTTGATATTTTAAAGTATTGATGATGTAGTTATGGAATACATTAGCATGATAGGTTGTTTTTGTGCTTATTAGGCCTCATAAATGAAGCAAAACTCAAATAAAATTCTAAGAGAAGAGTTTGTTTTTGACCTTCTCACTCTCTCTTGTTAGTTGGGAGATTCTTGGGAACTGTCTAGTCAATTTAATGTCTTAAATTGCTCTACATAAATTATCAATCCGGGTATTGTAAACTGATGAAGTGTGGTGCACCATATGTCCTTAGTTAACCTTTTTCTTACTTCGTTGTTTTATAGTTTATGTTGTTTTGGGGGTTTTGTTCTTGTTGGTTTCCTAAAGTGCCTAATGCAAATGAAAATCCTATTCTAAGGTCTTAAGAATACTTTTAAAGGACAAGTATGGATAGAGATTTCAAGACAAGGCCTATGTCCCTAATGGTAACTTCCAAAACTTAGCACTTCAAAAGATCTTAAAACATGTTATTGATGGAATTAGTACTTAAACAAAAGTGTAAATATGCAGCTACATCAATCAAAATAGAATGCAATAACCAATCAATGAGCTAGTGAGTATGAAACCCAGTATCCTTGTTGCTGTATAAAAAGAAAACTGAAGAGAGTAAAAACTGAACTTAAAGCAACTCAAAGACTAAAAGAAAAGCAACTAAATCACACTATTTCAACCTCTGTTCTGATCCTTTACCCTTCAATTCAATCTGCCTATGGGGAGTAATCGTAAACAAGCTGAGTAATATGATATCTAAATTGCAGGAAATTAAATTGCATAAAAGGAAACTAATCACACTACTCCAACCCTTGTTTTGATCCTTTACCCTTCAACTCAATCTGCCTATGGGGAGTAATCATAAACAAGCTAATTAATATGATATCTAAATTGTAGGAAAGCAAATGAGCAAAACGAAACTGAAAGAAATAACAATGCTGGAATTAGAACTCAAAAAAAATAAATCAACAGAAGGACAAGATGATTATGTCATGTCATTAGTCATTAAAAAGCTATGTGCATAACTAACCTATAATCAACCGGTTCAACACACTTGCATGAATTAAAACTGCATGAATGCAAAATCTAATCTATCAAACTTGAAAACAATCAAATGACATAATGAAATCAAAGAAAAATGTACAAAATGAAATCTACTTTACCTTACATTCTTATATCCTCCATGACATCTACTTCACATCTCCTTCCATGTTGAGAACATCAAAGCTTTATTCAAATTCTTCAAAATTACAAAGTACAACGAAGTTCTCCAAAGCTTTCAAAAGCCATCAAGGAAGAACTACAAACTCCAAGCTAAAGAACTCACAAGCTAAAAGACTTAAGAACTCCAAACTCTAAGCTAACAAATGAAGGAGAGAGATCTCCTATTTATACAAAAATATGAGAAGCCATCTCATTAATGAGAGTCCATGAATCTCTCCCTCTACCTCTAGAGTCCTAATCAAAATAGGAACTGATAAGACACATGTATTCTTAGAGTTACAATACAATTAGGAGATGTGACACATATCCTCATGATCCCATGATTCTTTCCACTCAAATTCGAATTTGGCCTTAGAGTGCCACATAAGGGTCTTCTAGAAGCCTCCTTTCAACCTACACATGTCAACAATCTCAACCCATTTGTTAGGTATAAGCATATGCACATTATTTTGTAATTTCTAACCACAAATTTACTTAAAAGGCTTAGAATTAATAAAGATTTTAAAAACATACATATGGCCCAATGATAATGAAAGTGGGATGAATGTGGTGGCATAGTAGTGAAATGGAGGTGATATAATGGACATAATAGTGAAAGTGTAATGGAAATGAATGACATTTTCAAGACTCAACATACCCCCCAACTGAAGCTATTGCATGTCCTCATGCAATATATATTACATTAACTCTTTTGATCCTTGAGCTTTGGCTTAACTTTGCATGATATCATTTGATAACTTCATATTTCTGCAAAGTGTTTTACTTGAATTGCAACATGGTTGGTTCTTGTGCTACAACCATTTTTTTTTTTTTGTTGCCTTCTATTTTGATCTTTGAACTTTGCATAATGTTATTTTGATTATTTTTGCAAAGTATATCTTTATTGGACTGCATGATGGTTGGTTCTTGTGTGACAACCATGATTTTGTTTGTATCCAATTTATCCTTTAAGCACTTTTTTCAAAAGCCATTGTATGCTCATAATAGCAATGTAATAATTAATATATGTTGGAAGTATGTGAGCTCCTAAATATGATATGGACATGGAAAGATATGAATATGAATGTATCCCCCCCCAACTGATGGTATTGGCAATTTTATGAAATGAGGAAGAGAAATGTTTTTCCAACAATTATCATTCTAGCTTTTTATGGAATTCTATGGTCAAAAGTTAGAAAATGACGTACCTTCACTTACCCTTGGAATGGATGAGTTATATGTGTAGTGGCTGAAAATTTCTGATCATATTCTTCTTCAAGTGGCTGAACAAGAGGAGTCATGGATAGAGAGATATGATGACTTTTTATTGCTTCTACTAAAACTTGTTGAATCTGCTCCAAAATGCTGAAAATAATAGTCTTCATGTCTTCAAAACTCACTGGCACAATTCCTACTATGTGAAAAGATGTTCTGATGTTGAACATAGTAGGAAATTGTTGCCTTAGTGGCCATTAATGGATGCCACTAGTCAACACGAGAACTCTCACCATCGATGACAATGAGAGTCAAGATGCCCAAACACATCTTGCTAGGCACGAATGAATTTGTCGATGTCGAGTCACCTAGAAGATCTAACGAATAAGGGACATTAATGTATTCCCATTGTTTGTCAGCATGAGGACTTGCCATTAAGGCATGCAAGCCTCAAGGTGTTTTTGCAAAGAACTTAGACTCAAAGGACTATGGACTCAATAATTTGCATTGAAGCAGGGCTTATTTGCGGAATGAAAATGACAAGGAATGGAAGATTAAAATGGAAGATGACAATGGAGAGTAGAAATGGTAATGGGAAATAAGCATATGAATGAGCCTCTTGCTTTTATTTTTGGGTTATGAATGGACAAAAAGAGATGGAAAGTGTATGTGAATGTAAATGGAAAATATGGAGGAAAATGAGATGAATGGTTTATTATGAAGTATGGATATGATGGATGGATGTGATGGAGACAATAGTATCTGAAAGTTTTTCAAGTGTTTGGATCTAATTTTGCATCAGCATATTTCCTCTTTGTTGTTTATCATCCTCTTATGAAACAAATTGGTCTCTTAGAGAGACACCATTCTCTTGTAGTCATTTGTCCTTCCTCCTGAAGCCTGCAAGAAAAACTAATACTTCTTCTGCAATGGAATGTAAGATTATCAAAGGAGAGAGGTGATCAATCTCTCTAGTTATGATATTTACACACAAAACTAGGAATTCGTATTAATGAAACAAGTTCTCAAAGGAAAATCAAAAGAATTTATACCTGCTTTGAAATTGGTGCCCAAGTTGAATGTTGCTTCTTTTCAGCAATTTATTTCATTATTTTCCATTTCAAGATCTAATGATATATTTTTCATTGTGTAGATCTTGTTGAGATCTTTCCAACAATACTTAAATCATCAAAATCTGATTTTGTATGAGAAAGATAGGCTGATTTGAACAATGAGGTTTTTTTGGCTGCGAAATTAGACTTTAGCTGCGGAATGTGCACGGTTCTGTAGCTAAAAATCTTGGATACAAATTTAGCCATTCATTTTTCATCATCAATCCAAAATTAATCAATACCTTCAGAAAAGTGAGCAAATAACTTGTTCATTTCATTGATTAAAAATTATTATTTTTTCATGACATGCAGCGACTCAGTGTGGCGACTTAGTGATAACACTCAACTTGACTTCCCTTTGACCGGGGTCTTTTTCATCAAATTTTCCCAAATGAATAGGACATCATCCATGTACTGACATTCCCCCAGCTACCCATGTGGCTTGTTTTGGTTGATGGCACCTGAAACCTAGAGTTTAACAAAATAGCTGCGGAAAGTTAAGCCAGCCGCGGAAAGTTGAACCAGCTGCGGAAAGTTAAGCTAGCTGCGGAAATTTGAATCAGCTGCGGAAAGTGGCTGGATTCTGCAGCTAATGAAAAAAGAGTGTAGAAAATACTGTGAAATGGAGTGGCTGTGTGCGTGGAAAAGGAGAAAAAAAATATGGAGGATGTAACTCAATTTAACTCAAGTTTCTGCCCTCAACAGTCCTCCCATCCTTCCTTTTGTTCCTTAAAACTCATTTGAATTAGAAGAAATGGTCAGGGTTTATGAAGGAAACCAGCAACTGTAAGTGGATATCAGAGAATAGGTACATGTAATGAGGAAGAATAGAGAACAAAATGGGGTGAAGTTTTATTTGAGCATGGTGGAAATGAAGCCATGAGATCAATAGAACAGTAGGGGAAGAAAGTGCATCCGACAAATTTTAAAACTGGGTGGCTATAGAATGGACGCAAGCACATTTATAAAAAAACTGTTGATTTTGTCCTTAGTTATTAGAAAACTAGCAGTAATCCTAGACAAGGTTTTGAATACCATAATCATTAATTAAAAATAGAGTGATGTTGTGAAGAGTCGTACCCAACCAGATCACGTAATGGAGAGCCGTCTTGGATTGGAACTATTGTTTAACGGGTGTTAATGAATTGCAAACGGGTGGCATAAGGGTAGAAGACATGGTGGAAAAGGGTGGAAGACATGGTAAAGGTAGAGTAGGTACCAACACAGAACCAAATTGGAATTCCCGTTTCTCAGGCACGCCGAATTCAATCATAATCTGTTCAAAAATCCATTTTTTACATGCGGCAGGCAAAAATGGGCTCCAAAGAACCGAGGATTTCTCCCAGACCGCCACAAATTTCTTCAAAAAGTTTATGGGTTATCTAATTGACCCAGCTGGCAAAAAACCCATGTTTTCTTTTCTTCAAATTCGTCTTTGTTTGGGCAAAATGAGCGTTTGAAATTTGACGTTTTTTTTCTGTGTTTTACGTTTTTCTGAGTTGCTACATTCGGCTGTGAAATTGATTTTGAATTTTTTTTTTTATATGCGATCACAGCACAAACATATTTAACCATTATTTAGTATCTTCTTTGATTTCTTCAGCAAAAATACGCCTTCTTGCTCTTCCTTTAGTGCAACCTGAAGACCTGCCATCAGCGTGTAGTTCCCTGCGACCTTTAGAGCTTAACGACAAACTGCAAAGACATCTCACAAATTCTATCATCTTCGCATCTTCATTATTCTTGCCTAAAACAACTTTGTTTGCCCTTATTTAAATAGCCCATGTTCTCTAGAATTTAAACTTCGCCATTTGCAATTTGGGATTTGGTTGTTGGCAAGATCTCTTCAACATATGAAGATTGTGGCTACTAGCACTTTGTCTCGACTTCAAAGTCATGGATTTTGTTTGGAATCGGATTTTTCGATTAGACTATGTAAGCTTCCAATGCATATTCCACCATCGTTATGATATAAACTCACTTCTAAATGCATTTTTTTTTTAATGATTGTGCAGGTTTGTTTTAGGCCAAAGCTTAAACAGGGAGGCAGATTTTCTTGTTGAAGCCACATTGAAAGCTAGGATTCAAAATAGCCATAGATTGTTTTCTCTTTTTTTTTTTTCTTCTCTGAAATTGTAAAATTTTATAAAAATGATTAATGATTTTCAATTTCAGGCATCAAATACTTCAAGAAAAACATGTTAAAAATAGGACTTTGACTGAGGTCTTATGCTGGTTTTTCATCGATCTGAGTTGGGTGACTAGGATAGGATCCATGTCGGGACAATTCTGAAGATGCCCATGTGGTCGGTTTTTTCATTGGACGCTTGTAACCTGCTAAACCTTGAAAAAACTGCGGAATTCTCAACTAGCTGCGGAATCAGGGCACTTTCCACAGCTAAGATGCAAAACCTTATTAAAAAAGGTACAGTGTTTTGAAGACCACTACAAACCATAACCAGACAATTTTGGACAATTTGAACCTATCAAAGCAGTTGAGTTTCATTTTCTCATTTATTTTTTTATTGAATCAATTGAAATGATGAAGTTTATTTTGTCTCCCTTTTTTTTTCTTTTTTTTCTTTTTTTCTTTTTTACATAACAATTCTTTTTCTGATCCTCCAGATCACACAAAAAGTGTAGGAGGAGAGCATACTGAAGAATTATTAATTTTTTTTTACTTAACAATCCTTTTTCTGATCCTCCAGATCACACGAAGTGCAGAAGGAGAGCATACTCAAGAATTATTAATTTTTTTTAGATGTAAGAAATAAGGTCTCCTAATTGCACTTCCCCAGCAAAGGCGCCAAAATGTCTAGTCAATTTAATGTCTTAAATTGCTCTACATAAATTATCAATCCAGGTATCGTAAACTAATGAAGTGTGGCGCACCATATGTGCTTAGTTAACCTTTTTCTTACTTCTTTGTTTTATAGTTTATGTTGTTTTGGGGGTTTTGTTCTTGTTGGTTTCCTAAAGTGTCTAATGCAAATGAAAATCCTATTCTAAGCTCTTAAGAATACTTTTAAAGAACAAGTATGGATAGAGATTTCAAGACAAGGCCTATGTCCCTAATGGTAACATCCAAAACTTAGCACTTCAAAAAATCTTAAAACATGTTATTGATGGAATTAGTACTTAAAAAAAAGTGTAAATATGTAGCTACTTCAATCAAAATAGAATGCAATAACCAATCAATGAGCTAGTGACTATGAAACCCAGTATCCTTGTTGCTGTATAAAAAGAAAACTGAAGAAAGTAAAAACTGAACTTAAAGCAACTCAAAGACTGAAAGCAAAGCAACTAAATCACACTACTTCAACCACTGTTCTGATCCTTTACCGTTCAACTCAATCTGCCTATGAGGAGTAATCATAAACAAGCTGAGTAATATGATATCTAAATTGCAGGAAATTAAATTGCATAAAAGGAAACTAATCACACTACTCCAACCCCTGTTCTGATCCTTTACCCTTCAACTCAATCTGCCTATGGGGAGTAATCATAAACAATCTAAGCAATATGATATCTAAATTGCAGGAAAGTAAATGAGAAAAATAAAAATGAAAGAAACAACAATGCTGGAATTACAACTCAAAAAAAATAAATCAGCAGAAGGACAAGATGATTCCGTCATGTCATTAGTCATTAAAAAGCTATGTGCATTACTAACTTACAATCAACCGGTTGAACACACTTGCATGAATTAAAACTGCATGAATGAAAAATCTAATCTATCAAACTTGAAAACAATCAAATGACATAATGAAATCAAAGCAAAATTTACAAAATGAAATCTACTCTACCTTACATTCTTATATGCTCCATGACATCTACTTCACATCTCCTTCCATGTTAAGAACATCAAAGCTTTATTCAAATTCTTCAAAATTACAAAGTACAACAAAGTTCTCCAAAGCTTTCAAAAGCCATCAAGTAAGAACTACAAACTCCAAGCTAAAGAACTCACAAGCTAAAATACTTAAGAACTCCAAACTCTAAGCTAACAAATGAAGGAGAGAGATCTGCTATTTATACAAAAATATGAGAAGCCATCTCATTAATGAGAGTCCATGAATCTCTCCCTCTACCTCTAGAGTCCTAATCAAAATAGGAACTGATAAGACACATGTCTTCTTAGAGTTACAATACAATTAGGAGATGTGACACATATCTTCATGATCCCATGATTCTTTCCACTCAAATTCGAATTTGGCCTTAGAGTGCCACATAAGGGTCTTCTAGAAGCCTTCTTTCAACCTACACATGTCAACAATATCAACCCATTTGTTAGGTATAAGCATATGCACATTATTTTCTAATTTTTAACCACAAATTCACTTAAAAGGCTTAGAATTAATAAAGATTGGAAAAACATAAATGTGGCCCAATGATAATGAAAGTGGGATGAATGTGGTGACATAGTAGTGAAATGGAGGTGAAATGGAGGTGATATAATGGACATAATAGTGAAAATGTAATGGAAATGAATGACATTTTCAAGACTCAATAGGAACTATTCCACCACTCAGGGATTTGACCCCTGTAGGTGGGGAAGTGGTTTATTATTGTCTAGATGTATCATTTCTCATTGAGGGAGAGGGGTTGGACTTTAGAGGAGAGGATTTGTATCTTATGCTTTCATACAGTTAATCAAGGAGAAGTTGCCACTATCTTTCGAGAATACTTATGCAGTGTGTTTGTGGTGTGTTTCTCTTCCATATCATTTTTTTATGAATGAATTCATCTGTATTAACATGCTTTGATTTCTTCATGTGATTTTCCTTACAATCATATAGGCATAATTCTTTAGATTCAAAGCTCTATTTATATGGAAAATCATGTTTATGTATCTCTTCTTCTAGATTAATGAATTCATTCTAATACATGTTCATTATGATTTCTTTAGCTTTTAGACCCTACACTACATTTACCAAAATATTAAATCCATCACAAGGCATTGTTATCTTGCTTTTGTTTAGGCCTTCTACTGCAAACTTTGATACCTTCACCTAATTGCTTGCTCTCATCCCTGATTCAGCAACCTAAAAACCCTAAATTTTAAAACACTCAAACAAAACTTATACATCTAGCTTGATGGGCCCTAACTTAGGTTCAACATTAATTAGCCAAGAAAATCCCTACACTATTGGCCCTTTTGGCATCAATCCGTGAAGCGTGGATTGAAGTCTCACCCGAAGTAGTATGGAGGGATGGAGGAACCAAGCTTCCACACCCAAAGATGGTAGTGATTTTGTTCTATACCCTAAAACTTCCTTCGTGAAGGTCGCTAAGTCTTCTAGGCCCTATTGATATACTCCTCTTAGTAATCCTCTAGACCTCTACGAAGGTCTACAAGTGTCCTTCGCATACCCTAGATAGGTAGATCAGACACTTATGTGCCTTCGTAATTACTCTTACTTCTGTATTTACCAGCTTAGCTTAAGTATCTAATAACTTCAACATGCATTAATATGATCTTCATGTAAACAGATATTCTTACTTGTGTTCATATAACAAAGAAAAACATATGGATTCGCGCTTCAATACAGTGTTAAAACATAAACCTAGTATTCATCATAACATAATCATATGCATTTATAACAGAAGTAAAATAGATCATACACAGATAATTCCAGAATAATTCTCTTTATTGATGCTTCAGATCTTCTTTACATACTCTAACTGCCCTGTGCACATAGCTGTAGGGATCTGCGCACTCAGCTGCGAACATCTACCCTAGGTCTCTGCGCACACAGCTGTAGAGATTATTTCCTATGCTAAGACTCTTTTCTCTTAGCTTTCACAGAACCATTACATTCATCAATGACATAAAACATATTAAGAACTGAACTACCTTAGTCTCTTCTAAGACTTCCCTTTCTATACAATACCATGGCCTGCAGACCATGGGTGGATATCCTAAAGCCAACATGACTTACATAAACTAATGGTGGAAACCCTTTATGACACTTCACATCTTCGCGCTTCGTGACCACAAAATGCAGAGACTTTACACTTCTTATACAAAAAGTTGGGCTTTCTGCCCCAAAACTTGGGCTTTTAACCCCAAAAGTGACCCTAAGGGACCTGTTCCCAACAGGCACCCAAAACAAATATAGTGAATCACCCCTGATTCACTATGTGTGCAGAGATCTTATCGCGAAGACCTCTCAGCTACACTTGAACTACTACAACTTCGATGGTACACTATGTCGTTGCCTACTTAACCTGCTCCATTAGCTGATCCGTTGTTGGTCATGCGCTATCTGCCTTGATTTGCTGTTGTGTTGCCTCTAAGCTAGCCAATTTTTCCTCAATGGTGGCAATGAGAACATAGTCTCATCTAGCCAAGGCCCCATTCTAGCCTTCAATATTGACTCTCTTCACTATGCTACGTCCACATGTTGCTTCAGTCCCTTTTATTCCAACAACTTGGCCAACCTCTTTGTGGTGGCGATGGTACGTGTTGTCGGACTAACCTCGTCGTACTGCTTCTGTAATTCCCTCACATATGTTGCTAACCTCTGTAGGTTTGGGTCTTCCTGCAGACTGGTAAGTACCTCCAGTGACTGCTCAAAGAGTGTGGTGCAATCTATTATTGCGACATCTACTGCAGCAACTGCATCCTTGACAGCTGCTTCACATTTCTGTCTGACCTCTGGTGGAGTTGAAGGTTGGGCCTTCAACTTAAGATCTGTGATCTTAAGGTTCATCTCAAACTGAACCTTTTCTAGCTCTATCTTTGCATCACAATGCCTGCAACAAGCTTCAGAATGTTGGCCTCCATCGGTGCTTCTTCTAGGATATGAAACTCCAGAACAGTTCTGCATGCTTCAATGACTACTGCTGCAGTGTGCTCATTTTTCTGCTACACATTCTTCCATGTGTTAATTGTTGAAGTCTTCTCAATGAACATCTGTGCATTTTTCACCTTTTTTCACCAAACACACTCAACATGCACTGGTCTCGAGCTTGAAGTTTTGCGATCACACCTGCCTGCAAGGTGTGCAGGGATTCACTTGGAAGCGCGGCCAAGTTCAACCCAACCTTCATGAGAGTGTTGATAGTAGCCCTGTTAGCTTTTTATTCTACAATAAAATCTCCATCTGGTATTGCGACGGCTTGGGGATCAAAAGAGCAGACCTTCTCCGTTGCTTTGGAGGTCCCTGGCACCAACTAGTCGAAGCCGCTCTGACCTACTAGACACCAGTCCACAGTTGAGTAGTTTGGATCTAGAGCTCACACAAAACCATCTAAGTGGCAACCAAGGTTTGCTTCTGCTACTGTTCAAACTACTGTAGCAGCTTCACTGTCGCATCCCTTACTTTATCTCTGATGTTGTCCAAGTCACCTTCTGTCAAGGTGATCAAGTTGAGCAATGATTTACTAGCCTTGGAATTCTTCCACAACCCTTCTTTCTCTTGCTCCTGAGTGTGCCTTCTCTAGAATGGAGTACTCTCCTAGTCTCCACCACCTTGTGCCAATTACTGCTCTTTGTCCTCTATCTGTAGCGAAGGGCACCTCTGAATTTTGTTAGAGTTGCGCTCTTCCTCCCCTTCCTTCTCTTTGGCTCGCTTCTTTGCAGTGCACTCTACTCTAGCTTTTTCCTCAGCCTCCTTTTTCCTCCATTCAACCAACTATTGCATCTTCAACTAGGCCTCTTCCTTCTTCTTCTTTCATGTGGACTTACTGGACCCAGCTGACAAATCTGAGGTCGTGGACCATTCTACTAGCCAATGCTCAAGAACTGCTATGATTGCATCATCTGTTGCAATATATGGGAGATCAAACCACTTTTTCTCAGGGTCCTTTCATGCCCATATGGAGACACAGTGGAAGCCTGCTTTGAACTCTACATAGCCCGACAACTACTCAAAGATAGTTGGTGATAGCCGTAGCTTGTAGTTTATCATGATGTAGATGCTTACCTCCATCAACACCCAAAAGATCTATCCTTAACACTCTTGGCATTGTTTGTGGTCCAGAGTGAAGAAAAATTCACTGCTTCTAGTAGATCTGATGGGATTGGAGGAAACTGAGTGTTCTTCGGTAGTTCCCACGCAACCAATATGATTGATAGCAAAATCCATGCGTAATGGAAGGTATTACTCTGTTCTTGTGCTTCTTTATAGTTCACGAGGAACTTACTGTAGAGGTAGCGTGCCAAATTGAATTGTACGCCCTCCTTGCACTAGGCCGCTGATGACACAACTGGTGTTGGCACTTCATCTACATGACACTTCCTCACTATTTTTCTAGCCAAGATTTGGGTGGCTACCTTAATAGCGGGGTTGGTTATGTTGGAAATTGAGTAGCCATGTGGTTTCTTGACAAGCTTAAACTTGTCCTTCATTTTCTCGATGAGGTCGCATTCGCCCACCTTTCCACCAAATTCCTTGGTTGGATTCATCCCTAAGTGTGGTAGCAATGTGATCCTATGGATTAGCATATTGGTTATTGGGATCGGTTCTCCTAACCACAGGAACATGTCATTCACCAAGCATAACAATTGTCGATCACTATCAAAGTTATGGGAGCGCGGTTGTAATGCGGCACCCATAACAGGTTCAACAGTCCTACCTTGTCCACCCCTTTATTCCACTTCCTCAGCTCCAGTGTGGTGGCACCAGAATCTTTATAGAAGACGTGGGTCATAAATATATTAGTCGCCAAGTGGGAGAACCACTCAATATCCACCAAGTCCCAAGCCTCTAACTTCAGATGTGGCACGCGCCAAGCGCGGACCTTCGAATGTGATATAGTTTGGCAGAAATGGTGCGTTAAGTAAGAATTTTTCCTCATATGGGTCCTTCAGTACCTTCACCTTGCCTTGCCGTGGAGGGATGTATTCTAGTAACTTGAAAATAGGGTATACCTTGTCAATATCGATGTCCTCTACACCCATACTAGTTTCTTCCATGCCCTCATCGGATTCTAGGTCTACCACCTTTCCTTTCTCCTGCACTGTTATCGGGAAATCTAGTGTCTATGCAGAGCTGCTAGTCCCACTAAGGCTGGTAGCTACCTTAGAAACAAACAAACTAAAACCACTTTCATTTTCCTTTATGAGAAGTAAATAAGAGGGGAAAGAAGGAGTCCAACCTCTATCTTGCGCTTGGTTCCTTGCTTGATTCCTCTCCCTTCTGATAGACCTTTTCCACTTGCTTCCTCATTTACCCAGCTTCAAAGAGTACCTGTAGAATCAAAGCAGCATAACACTATCCAAGAACAGAGATCTACTATCATAAACAATATAGGACCAAATATATATTGACCACACAAATGCATATATCATCAATCATACGAGAATGTGGAGGAAAACTTGAATAGCTTTATTAATAATCAAGAATAGCAAAGAGGATTACAACCAATTATTCTGACCCAGCGTCGTCCTCTCAGCAAGAAAGCCCTTCTTCACCTCATGAAAAGCTTAGATAATCCAACACTATGATGTTACACCAAGAAACCAGCAGTACTTCCTTACAAGATACAAAATTCCAACCTCTGGATCTCTGGGATGAGGGATCCATCTATAGATGCTTGCTTGGGGGGTGAGTCAGCTTTTGAGATTTGATTAGTGTCCTCGCTATGATAGTTCTTGATTCCACTTTGAGATTGATGATCTTTTACTCATCCATGGGAGAATGCAGAGAGGCAAGTGTCACAAGAGAAGTTTCTGGAAGATTCCATGATCCTCCACCTTGCAGATTGACCTTGCCATTTGTCCACTCTCACCCATCGCACCCCATAGAAGGGATTTTCGGTATGCATCGCACCTCCTATGTGCATTTAGGTGGGATGCAGCGCACTTTGACCATGGAGCAGGTGAGATGGTCCAATTTTGACCAGCTCTGAGTAGTTTTTCATGGAGAACTTCTGGGAGATGATGTAATCAGCTGACCTTGTTATTTTAGGGGTTGGAACAACAATTTTAGGGAATTAATAGCCCTTGGTTTATGTACATTTATGATTGGGGTTGCAGTGCCCAAAAATGTCTATAACAGTTGCCCCCTAAAGCATGAGGTCGTTAATCTTTTGATGTCGGGTGAAATGCTTTATCATGAGGATCCGAAGTTTTTTTCAAGATGGAAGGTGACCTGTAATAAGATACAATACAATACATTATCTTCATAATATTTTCATGATCTAGCTGAGGCGGGAATTCCCATTCTCAACTTTATAAATTCATTTTCATGTACATAAGATAGACAATCGTCTGGGTGCAGACTGATGATTCTGGTAGAGCCATCATCCTTTAGATTGGATGATTATCTGTGCAGTAATGATGTACATTTGATGTCTTTATTTTCTTGAATATATATCACAGCCTAGATGGATGAAATTAGATCCGGGGTCTTCAATCTCATTCGATCTTCACTCAAAGTAAAAGTTGATCCATGTGAGAGATGTTCTGGAGTCGAACATGGAAGGACATCGCCTGATTACCAGCCAATGATGTAAGCTGTTAATAGGCGCGAGAGGAATCACTGATAATGATGATGACCCTCAAGGTACTATAGTACAATTCACGTGGCGCGAATAAGGGACTTGGCATCGAACACCACGAAAAATCTTTCGGTCGAAGGCCATTGATGTAAACCTATCGCCAGAAGGGAGAAACTTGCCATTGAGGCATGGAAGCTTCAAAGTACTGAAAGGGTGTTCCTAGATCGACTCCTTGGATAATTAGTTGACGTCGATAAGAAGCGATCCGTCATAGGAGGGCCTTAGTGAATCCCACATCAATGACATGGAATAGAGCAAATGATTTTAATGGAGGTGAAAACGATCTGATGACATAAGGTTCAAGGTGGTGGTCATGAAAGAATGGAGCGGAAATGTATTGCAGTGGATGAGACACAGGTGAATTCTCTGAGCGACTTCTCTTGAACATACCGGTGACACTGACATGATGGATTGGTAGCATTAACCCCAAATATGGATGGTGTGACGGAACCATGGTGATATGACCATTGAACGGAACAACCCAACCCGACTCGGATGCGAAGTGAAAGTGTCATGTTCAAGAGCGACTTGCTACCAATAAAGTTTCTTCAAGTTTTCTTCCCAATTTTCCCCAGTCATTGCTGACCAGTACCTCTTTATTTTTGTCAAGCTTGAGGAGGATAACATATGCTTGTTCTATAATTTTCCCTTCGGGAAAACCCATCGCTATGTTTTAACGAGCCTAGCGATAGTGAAACTCATTCTTGTCTGTATGGACAAGTTTGTCTCTATTCAGTTTTAACGAGTTTAACGACAAAGATAACTCGGTCCTTTTCAATTTTAGAGAGTCTGAAAAGGGATGTAAAGAAAACTCCAATAATCCTTTTTCGTCATATAATTCCTTGAGTCTAAAAAAGTATAAAACAATACAAAAGGGATGAATTTTTGGTACTTTTAATGAGCTGAACAAAACAAGCGCTCGATCTTTTTGTGTAATAATCCCTCAAATCCAAAAAGATTAAAATCTAAAGGAGGGATAGCACTTCTGGTCACTTTAACAAGATGGAGAGGCCAATTACTCGGCAATCTTTTCATATTTTACGATTCAGTTGAAAAGAGCTTAAAGGAGACTTGTTTTTTGAGGAACGAGTAATAAATTCAGGTAGCAGCTAATTCCAAGTAAGGTTCGGAATTTTCCAATCACGGCAGTGTCACAAGGATGGCTAACAGGATCACTCTTCGCAACTGTTCTTCAAGAAGGGTAAACAATCAAATGGAGGTGAATGATTGGTCAATACAGAGTGGAGGTAATGATGAGAACACTACCAACACTTCAAAGGCTAATGATAATACATTCACGATGGTTATTTACTGGAAATTGGTTCATTTTTTAGTGAGCTTAAACTCTGGGCGAACATTTGCTCATTGCTTATGTTTATTTTTTAACGAGCTTGAATTCCACATTAAAACTGCTCAATCTAATATTGGTTACTTTGATTTTACCATTGACAACTTTGTTCCTTCAAAGGTTGTACTGCCTACTCAGTTCCTTCATCAAACTAGTTAGAAATGAACAATTTATGTTTGAAAAATGAGTCAAAACACTAATATTTTACTTGAATTACGTGAAAAGTAATTTAAAAGTGGTTTTTTACCTCCCATTTTACCATTTCATTTGAACTTTGGTTTGTTGGAGCTTTGGAGGTGCTCTCCCCATTGATTTTAACCAGCTAATTCTAGGAGATTCTGTGGACGATTCTCGGCGCCGTCTGGACCAGGTAGGAGCTAAACCTGAGCTCTTTAGTTTCATCTTTTCCTTTTTGAATTTTGAGCATGTTTTCTGGTTTTTCTGAGCCTCTAGGGTTTGAAAAACTCGCCTTTGCTCCATCGCACCTCTTATATATCGAAAGGTGTGATGCATGCTGGCTTGGCCATTGGCCAGTCAGCATGCATCCCACCTAGAACACTGCTGGGGGTGCGATGGGCGCAAGGAGGGAAATTTATGCACAGTTTCTCATAGAAATTTTTGCCTATTTTTCACCAAATCATGATCCTGACTCTTCTCTTGTTTGTTTCAGAGATTGATTGGAGAAAAATGCCTGTTACATGGTGAGAACATGAGCATGAAGAAGAGGACATGCTTGCTTTACATGATCCGGTTATGGTAAATGCACTGCGGAACAGTGGCCTGTTCAAGTTTTTTCCGCATCTCTAGCAAGAGGCAACAAATCAACTTGTTGCAATATTTTCTCGATGCATGGGATCCTACCACCCAGTTGTTCCATATTAGGGGCAAGTCCATTCCCTTGACTGTCGTGGACATGTATTTTTTGACCGGCTTATCGAGGGGGGGTGCCCCTATCTCATTATCAGGTTCGGCCCGTGGGGGTGAATCTGTGAGAGATTACATTCGCAGGTATTGCAGAGAGGGATCTTAGCCGAGTAAGGATGACAAGATCAATATCCGAGATGTCACTGGCAGGTCCTTGAAGACCATTCTATTCACTTTTGCTAGACTGGCTGGTAGTGCAGCTCTTCATGTGGCCAACAGGTCTTATATGCAGTACGCCTTGGAATGCCTTGAACCAAAGGTGTTCAACTGGTGTGATGCAGTACTCTTTGTGATGAAGGAACAACTGACCAAGGTGAAAAATGGAAGATTGAAGAACTTTGGATATGGTTCTATCTTGACCACTTTCACCTTGGAAAAGATCCTACTGATGCAGTCGCAATATGTTTCACTTGGTTTACCTCCACTGACTGAGCCACAGATGCAGAGATGGGTCGACCTTATGGCCAGACATGCTAGTCAGTCCCAGGTTTCCTTTTTTGATACCTTTTTCGAGTGGTTCAACCGTCAGGAGATGGTTTTTTCCGAGTATCCATATTCCGGTATGGATTTCCAAGGTGATCCAGATTTGGTACTGCAGGCTAGCGAGCAGTGGGGTGTCATCGGTAAATCCTCTGACCATATCTCTGTTTATCGCTTCTTTTATAATGTTCTTGTTCTTTCTTCTATTAGGACTAATCAAAACTCATGTGCTCATGCAGATGTTGGACCAGTTTGGCCAGTAGTACACCTGGGAGTGCCAGCAGCCGCTCCAGCAGGAGAGGTTGTGGAAAGGGCTATCCTTCACGACCTTGATGTGGTCGAGACTCTTTCAGCATTGCAGGACCAGGTCGAAGGCCTCACTCTTGTTATTCCGGACGTGAGGACTGACGAGCTGCCTCTGAGGTTGCAGTGACATACTACTGGCGTGTCTAGATAATCTTCGGCGAAATCACATAATTAATCTTTTGTCGACGCGTTTCAAACCAACAAGTGTGGTTCATCGTCAGGACAAGTCGAAGAACTGATCTGGCTTAGCTTGATTAAATAGAGTGTGCAGAGACTTCAACGGCTATATTGCAACGGCTAATTTTAACCAGAGGATCAAAGTCAAACCCCTGATTTATTATTAATATAAGTTAATTGAATAAATTTATTGTTTTTTAAATATAATGGTCATTATATCTTCATATTTATTAATCAACCTATATTTAAAATTATCTAAAAACAAATAAATGGTATTAATTTGCTATTGTTATTAGAAATTAGTTACAATAGGTAAATTAGTTACAATAGGATCACAGAAGTCTAAATTCCTTAATACTATTGGCGTGCCGAGTCGATGGACTAGGCTTTTACGCATGATTGCACAGACGATGACTTTTTATCACCAACATCATTAGACTAGGGTGCCCCCTAGCATTTTGAGTTTTGGGTCATTTTACCAATTTTGTCTTGGTTACAGAACATTATGTGTAAACCATAAACAATTATATATATATTTTTGATTTTTGGAGTTTTATTTTGGTTAAGTTACATGATCCTGATGCAAATACTGATGAAATGCTTCTTTTTATAAATGTTGCAAATGTCTATTTAACACATAATTTGCCAATGAATTTGTTAATGTGTTTAAGTTTATGGAAATATGCTGATATTGAATAAAATCAAATTGCCTCTCCAAAATCGTGACCCTTAGGAACATGCGATAGATAGCTGGATTTCGGACGGAGTAGATACTAGTGAGTTGTAGTATGACGAGCTGTGAGTCTAGCCTGATGACAAGTCGGTTTATGCCATGTGTGTTGGCATTAGAGAGAAGTTCTATCAACGTGCTATATTCAGTGATGTTATTTGTTGACCGACCAATAAATACCCCTCTGAAACTTACTAACTCGCCGCTTGGATCAAAAATGGCCCAACCCGCAGAAGCTAGGTTCCGTGAACTACGACTCGCTCCGTCGGCATATCCAACAAAAGATTCCAATAGGTTTGACATCTGCGACAAATGTAAAAAGTGGATTACTTGAGCAAAACAATTACCCTGAGCAAAAACAAAAATGTAACAAAAGCATATGGGTTACCACACTGAATCATGCGTAGTAACGCTTAAGGTACAACCCGTTACGGGGTTGCGCCAATGGAATCCCATCATAATCCATTAACACGTAGGCTCCTTTTGCTAATACACGCTTACCAATATAGGGGCCCACCGATAAAGACTTGAACTTACCTCCTCCTAATTTATCGGATTCTTGGTCGTAAACTAAGACCAAGTCACCTTCTGAGAAGACATGTGGTTTGACATTTTTGTCGAACTGCGCCTTGACTCGTTTCCTATGGGCTTTGTTAGCCAAAGCGGCATCACGATGGGTTTCATCCAATTGGATTAGTTCCAAGAAATGAGCCTCCCCTTCTGAAGTTCCGGGGAGAAGGTCGACTGCGAGTTTGAGGGACACGATTTCACACTGAACTGGTAAGATTGCTTCTAGGCCATACACCAGTTGAAAAGGTGTAAACCCGGTTGTATTCCTTACTGATGTTCAGTATGCCCACACGGCTAAGTACAGGATCCGGTGCCAACTCCTTTTGTGGACTCCAATCATCCTTTGCAGCACCCGCTTTAGGACTTTGTTGATTGCTTCAACTTGTCCATTGGCCTGCGGGTAATATGGAGTAGATCTGTCGTGTGACAACCCCAATTTGGCAGCCAATTCAACCATCATGTTATTGCAAAAATGCAATCCATGATCTGTGACTATGGCCTGTGGAACGCTGAATCTGGTGACTACATGATTGAAAAAGAAAAGGGCAGCTGTTTCACCAGTGTTATCTAATGTAGGCATTGCCTCGGCCCATTTGGTAAAATAGTCTACTGCGACTATGATATACCCATGCCCCCCGGTTGAGGTGGGGTTACATGTCATGAAATCAATGCCCCATTTGGCGAATGGCCCAACAACAACTATCGGTTGCAGGGGTGCGGGTGGTTTTCTGGTTTTGCTATCGAAAATTTGACATGCATGGCAACTTCTGACTGCGGTTATGCAATCTTTGAACATTGTTGGCCAGAAGTATCCTACTCGTAAAAAATTTTGCACCGTAGCGTAACCAGATTGATGCCCCCCACACGCGCCTGAATGGCAATCATTCAGGAATTTTTCGGCCTCCTCATGGGTGAGGTACCTCCTCAGAACTATATCGACACCACGACAGTAAAGTGTATCACCGATGATCATGCAGTATTTTGATTGGTATCGAATACATTTTTCTTCCGAGCGAGAGGTATTAGACCTATATTTTTGGGTTTGGAGATAGATGATTATATCTCCATACCACGGATTGCTTGAAGATATCAGAAACAAAGATTCATCCATGATGGTTTCTTCGGATGTTTCATCGTTGGACAACAATGGGAGATCGCATAGTAATTCCACGAAAACCAGGGATTTCTTTTATTTGGATTTTACGAATTCCAGATCAAACTCGTGAAGAATTGCTATCCATTTTGAATATTTGCCCCCCAGCAACTGTCGCGACAATATATAAGTCATGGGGTTGCAATATGACAAAACGGTAGTTCTTCGAAAGAGGACACAGTTTCAAAATCTCTGTATCACTTGAATAGCTGTGAGAGCCAACTTTACAACATAGGAATACTTGCTTTCTGTATCATTTAATTTTCTACTCAAACAATATATAGGATGTTCAATTCTGTTGTCTTCTTGAACTAAAACCATTGCGATGGTTGTATCTGCTGCAGCCAGATATAGGTTAAAGCCTTTTTGATAATCAGGAGTGTACATTAATGATGCTTTCATTAGGGATTCTTTTAAAGCATCAAAGGAAGCTTGCACGAACTGATCCCAGACGAAGGGTGATTCTTTTTTCAATAGATGTGTATAACCTTTAGCAAGTTCGGCATAATTTGGAATGAACCTCCTCAGAAAGTTTGCTTTCCCTTGGAGTTTCTGAATCCAAAGCAAATTTGAAGGTGGAGGAAAATTTATGATTGCCTGAACCTTACATGGGTTAAGATGGATCTCTTCCTTCGAGACTACAAAGCCAAGAAAATGACCAAAACTGACACAGAACACACATTTGTGCGGATTGAGTCGTATCTTGTAGTGTCGACAACGTAGAAATATCGCTCTCAAATGTTGCAGATGATCGATACGCTTTCGCGAATGAGCCGGAAGGTCGTCAAGATATCGTTGAATGATGTTTTTGATGTCATGGAAGGCATAATTCATTGCCCTCTGAAATGTTGCCCCTGCGTTCTTTAAACCAAAGGGTAATTTGCGATATGCAAATGTGCCCTACGGACAAATAAATGCAGTCTTGGACTGGTCCTGTGGGTGGATATTTATTTGATTATACCCAGAGAATCCATCCATAAATGAAAAGATTTCGCATCCGACGCATTCATCAATTATCTAGTCAATAAAGGTTGTAGGGTAGTTGTCTTTTGGACAAGCTTGATTTACATCCCTATAATCGACACACACTCTAATCGTTCCTTGTTTTTTCATCAGGAACAATGTTTGATACCCAATCAGTTAGAGGAACCGGGTAAATAAAACCAGCATGGAGAAGTTTTTCAACTTCTGCCTTGATGGTAGTGGCTTTCTTGGGGTGCACCTGCCGTAGCCGTTATCGTACCGATTTGACATCTGGATACATCTTGGTTTCGTGTTCAACGATATTCGAGTCAATGCCTAGAATTTCATCATATGACCAAGCAAAGACATCTCTGAATTCAAAAAAAAGAGCGTTATATATTTCCAGTTCTCAAGGAGAACGACATTTTCCAACATAAACATTTGTTTTGGTCGAGATATTTATGGTGATAGTCTCTTCAATATTGGACAAGTTTCGCTCAGAATCCACTTTGTTTACAGTATTTGATAGGAAATCAAAAACTGAAGGATGATGAAGGTCATCAGGAGTATCTTCTTGACAATCCGGAAGATGGGAATGCTGGTGGTAATCTTCCCATGGTACCCCGCCATTTATCATTGACTGAACAATTCCTTCATCGGTGTAATGCACTTGCGACCAAGGATCCAAAGGGGTGCCATATTCCTTAGATCTATCTATCCAAATGCTTGATGACCATTGATTTGGGTTTTCCTCCCATGCCAAAAACATTGATTGCTACAATATTTCTATTGGGCTTGGAGGCAATACCTGCAGATGATCCATGTTAATATCATTTTCTGAGATCTTTTGAATGGAAGATATCATATTGCAGGTTCCTACCATCTCCACTTCCGCCAGATTGATTGGAGGCAGGAGAGAAAAAGTTTCCATTAATATAGGGTCTTTTATTAGGCATACTCCGATATTTTGAAGCAAATGGGGGCTTCCATGGACCATCAGAATGCTTCCCGTAACTTGGGAACTATTGGGGAGAAATGTTTGTTGGTCGACGATTATAATTCCTCCTTGAAAAGGAAATGCAATCTTCCTAAAGTAGGTCGACACAACCGCAGCCATAGCATATATCCAGGGCCTTCCCAGTAGGATGTTGTAATTGATGTTTGCGTCGATTACTTCAACATCTATTTCTACTGTTTTCCCTCCCAGTTCAACTTGCAAGTTACTTAGAATCCCATATGGGGTATATGTTCGTCCATCAAATGCTTTTAATGTCGTCGAAGGTTGCGACAAGGTTGGAGATCCTAAAGTTTTCCAGCAATTCATCGACATAATACATGTAGATGCCCCCTCATCAATAATTGTTCGATGAACAGTTTTGTTGAGGGATTTCACTTGAATGAGGAAAGCTAGTTGAGCTGGTAACTGAGGATCATATCCTTTTCTATTAAAGGACACAAGATTAGAATCCTTTGGGTCAATCCCACCTATTGCTGATAATAAAGCCTGCTTTTGGGAGGGGCAATTTTGTAGTACCTCAAGTGTCGACATAGTGGATGGCGATTGGGCCAGATCTTCCACTATATTATAATGTTGTGCTACTCTGGCATGAGGATTAAATGTCGACTTATGTACTACTCCCTTTGGCAGTTTTATTATTAGCTCTGGAATGATGGGCGGCGCAACTTCTATCGAATTTTTTGTCGAACTACTAGGTTGATCTTTATCCTTGTTGTTTGAAAGCTTTGGATTCCCGTAATATTCATTCCTTGTCATTATCAAAGCATCATTCTGCTGTTTCAAAACCGACAACATCAGCACTTGGGACGGGGAAGCATTGTCACTAGCAACCAGATTTGTTCCTGGATTTGGAAACGGATTAGTCAATACCGCTGAGGTTTTTGAATTCTTGAAGAATTTTCTATGCTCGGCTTTATTTGGACAATATCTTGTCCAATGATCCTCATCACATATAAGACATGGACGATTTGGTTTCTTATCTCTAGGAGGGTTTGCAGAATATTTTTCAGGTGATGATTTCTTCTGTTTCTTCTTCTTCCCTTTGTTTTTATTCTTGCCTCCTGGTTGCTTGGTTTCTTTTCCTTTATCAGCTGAGACGACATTTACTTCCGAGGCGAGAAGTCCTTCTTTTGCATTTTGACTAGAAATCTTACGGGCCTTTTTAGATGTAGCCTTTGTCAATTTCGTGTCTGTCGTACCAATCATGCCATCACCGACATGAGAGTCATTGTTCAATTTAGGAGGAGGAGGAACGAAAAATTCTGGCCTGGGAGAGTCAGGAATTTTATCGTAGAGTGTGCCAGACTGAGTATAAATCAAGTCTAAATATTGCGCATGAGCAATAACTTTCTCTTCAATGACGACTCCTCCTTTTGCCACATCTTCTGTAATGGAAGGTAATAATGACTTAATAAACCATTCAGCTAAAAGCTGATCAGGAACATACGTTTTTACCATTCTATGACGACGTCGCCACTCATGAATATGATCGGATATGTGAGTGGCCATCGTTTGCTTTCCCATTTCGTACCTTATGGGTAACTGAAAATGGGTTAAAAAGGTTGTGGCTAGGGCACTGAAGTTATCAAACAAAGCTCTGGGCAATTCGATATACCATTTCGCTGCTGGACCAGTTAACGTTCGCTGAAAAAGGCGAAGCCTAATCGAATCATCATTTAGGGTGTTTGATGAACACCACATATGAAAGTGTTGTGGGGAAAAGTATCCGACTCGGATGACCCTATCCCTACTCTAAGGGTGACAGTCCTTAGCAACAACTGAAAGTAAAGCTTTGATATTTTCCTTTATGAAAGTACAGAGAAGGAAGAAAAGATTGACCAACCGGTGTCTTTCGCTTTTGTCGATCCTATCCTCTCTCTTTGTCTCTTATTCCCAGCTCCTTGCTCCCTTTGCCGGTCCAGCTACACAAAGATCCTGCACAAACAAGAGAAGGAAAACTACAAGAAACATGTACTCATAACTGATGCATGGATTAGAGTGAATTAGATATACAAGTGAATACAATACATCAATGCAATACAAGTATATAGGAGAACATTCAAAGCTTTATTGATAGAAGTAAAAGGGTTCTGAGAAGGTTACAACCATCAATGGCTCCAATCCAGCAACACCTCCCCAGCAGCAAGAAATCTCCTCTTCACCTCTATAAAAGCAATCACCCAATAGCTCTAACTGTAAACCAACAGCACTTCCTTGCTTTGCACAAAATTCCAGCCTCCTTAGACCTCATAGAAGAGCTCTATATATAGGATAGAAGAAGAAAGGATGAGTCAGCTTGAGACTGACATAAAGCTGCCTTGTGTCCTCTCCCTCTTCAGTTAATCTTCAGTTCTTGAGTCCACTTGGAGATCCTTTCTTACACATGGAGATCAAGTACCTCTTACTCATCACAGGGCGAATCCCTTGAACCAAGTGTCAGTTTGGAAGCTTCCTGGGCAATTGACACCTTGCAGAATGACTGTGCCACTTGGCCAATCTCGCCCAGTGCAGGTAGCCTTCATTAGATTTGACTTTCAGCGCAAGTACAAGGAGGAGCAGTTGCATTCCATCCCAGATGCTCAGTGGAGCAGCTGACATGATCCAAAAATAGCCTGTTTTTGAGTGTTTTCAGGTGGAGAACTGATGGGAAGTGCTGTGGTTTGCTGACCTTGTTCTTCTAGGGGTAAGAACAACATGTTTAGGGACTGAGGATCCCTGTAATTATTGACATTTCATGCTCCATGCTACGAGGCACAAAAATGTCTATAACAGTTGCCCCCTAAAGTATGAGGCCGTTTATCGGGTGAAATGCTTTATCTAGAGGGTCCGAAGTTCATTCCAGTGCTGAGGAGGTGCCCTGTAATACAATACAATACAATACATTATTTTTCAATTCGTTTTCATGATCTAGCTGAGGCGGGCATTCCCATGCTCAGCTTTATAAATACATTTTGGTACATAGAACAGACGATCGTCTGATGGTAGACTGATAATTCTCTGCTGAAATTATCATCCTTTGAGTAGGATGATCATCTGCTGCAATGATGTACATGACAAATGCTTTTATATTTCCTGAATATGTATCGCAGCCCGGATGGATGAAACTAGATCCGGGGTCTTCAAACTCGTTCGATCTTCACTCTAAGTACAAGTCGATCCATGTGAGAATTTCGCTGAAGTCGAACATGGAAAGACATCGCTCGATTACCGGTCAATGATGAAAACCGTTAACAAGCGCGAGAGGAATCACCGATAATGATAATGACCCTCAAGGTACTGCAGTACAATTCACATGGCGTGAATAAAGGACTTGGCGTCGAACGCCATGCAAAATCTTCTGGTCGAAGGTCATTGATGTATACCTGTCGCCGGAAGTGAGAAACTTGCCATTGAGGCATGCAAGCTTCAAAGTACTGATGGGGGTGTTCCTAGATCAACTTCTTGGATAATGAGCTGAAGTCGACAAGAAGTGACCTGTCAAAGGAGGGCCTTAATGAATCCCACATCAATGACACGGAACGGAGCTAATGATTTTAGTGGAGGTGAAAACAAACTGTGATATATGATTCAGGGTGGCGATCATGAATGGATGAAGGATAATGTATGGCAGTGGATGGGACACGGTTGACACTTTCAGAATGACCTCTCTTGAACATATAACGACACTGATGCGATGGATCGGTAGCATTACCCCAAGTGTGGATGGTTTGGCGAGGACCATGGTGATGAGACCGGTGAATGAAACAACCCAACCCGATGTAGTACGGAGGAAAAGTGTCATGTTCAAGAGCGACTTGCTACCATTAAACTTTGATGTTCTCCCAATTTTTCCCCAGTCATTTCTGACCAGTACCTCTTTATTTTTGTCAAGCTTGAGGAGGATAACATATGCTTGTTCTATAACCTGCCCTTTGGGCAAGCCCATCGCTATGATTTAACGAGCTTAGCGATAGGGAAACTCGTTCTCGTCTAAAGACAAGTTTGTCGCTATTTAACCATTTTAACGAGTCTAACGACAAAGAAAACTCGGTCCTTTTCATTTTTAGAGAGTCTGAAAAGGTACAGAAAGTTAACTCCATAATTCCTTTTTCGTCATCTAATCCCTTAAGTCCGAAAAAGTATAAAACAATACAGAAGGGATGAGTTTTTGATCGCTTTAACGAGCCGAACAAAACAAGCGCTCGATCTTTTTGTGCAATAATCCCTCAGGCCCAAAAAGATTAAAATCTAGAGGAGGGATAGCGTTCCGGTCGTTTAACGAGCTGGAAGGCCAAAACTCGGCAAACTTTTCATATTTTACGAGTCAGTGAAAAGAGCTCAAAGAAGACTCGTCTTTTGAGGAACGAGTGATAGACAGGGATAACAACTGATTCCAGGTACAAATTGGAATTTTCCAATCACGGCAGTGTCACAAGGATGGCTAGGTGAAATCACTCTTCGCAGATGTTCCTCAAAATGGGTAAACACACAAATGGAAGTGAATGATCGGCCAAATGACGGTGGAGGTGACGGTGCACAAACACGACCAAGGCTTTTATGGCTGATGAATTTACGATCTCAAAAGGGTATTTACCGGTTCATTTTTTCTGAATGAGCTTGAACTCTAAAGGAAAGCCTGCTCATAAACTTATGTTTATTTTTTAACGAGCATGAACTATGCGCTAAAACTGCTCGGATCTTGCGTTTATTTTTTAACGAGCATGAACTATGTGCTAAAACTGCTCGATATACCAGTCATAATAAGAACGCCTCCTGTGAGATAGCTATTTTTTAAGGAGCTTTATCTCACGAAGCTATGCTCCAATTTTGGCAAGTTTTTACCTTTGCCCCACAGGCTTTCTTCATGTAAGGTCGGAAACGGCTAATCCTAGGAGTTTAAAGGGTTAGACCTACGGGTTTAAAGGGAGGACCTAAAAATTTAAAAAATAAATAGTCGTCCCTTGCTTACATTCCAAAAGTTTGCATGCCCCCAGGCGTAGGACAGAATTTCGAGGCTGCCCCTCCTCTCCCCTACTTCTGTTTTTCTTTGGGTGTTCACAGCTACTTGTCATCTTGCCAATCTAATGTTAACGATACTAGTCTTCTCGTTATTTTAGGGGGTCTTATGCGGTACTCAGGCTTCCCGTCGGCCCAACTTTTAACGAACAGCTATTTGTGACAAGAGAAGAACACTACTCAAAGACAAAACATTGGTATTATTGAGGGAGGCTTGCCTCTTTCTTATTATCCAAAGAGGGTTCTATTTGCTGCCGCAAATCAATCTCTTTCTTCGGCGATGTCTATTATCGGGTTACTAAAGATGGGGACCACCTGTTGCAGCAATAGAATCTCTTTCTTTGGAGGTTGCCCCTACTTATCCTTCAAAACATATGTTTTAATGGGTGAGGCTTGTCTTCAAAGATGGTTACTACTTGCTACCGCAAATGGTCCCCTTCCTCGGTATCCTGATTATTTAGACAAGGGGAGCGAGAAGCTGATTATCTCACTCACATAACTTTGACAAAAGAATATTATTCTAGAACAACCCCTCTTCCACCGCCGGACGGGGTACGGACTAGTCTATTCTTCTGCGGAAATTCTTCCTTACACCCAGGGTTTCTTCTGCCCGAAGCAGACCAGGGTGCATGCCCCCTGGGTTCCAGTCTTTCTTTCCGAATCACTCGCACTCATCGGGAAGGAGGACTGGGGGTGGAGGCGAATCTTGAGTGAACAGACCATTTAGGAATGGTATTTGACTATTTGCGATGCGAGATCCCGGAAACGAAAGTTGGTCTACGAGCTTGACCACCCTTCCTTCGTGTGGAAAACACATTACTCTAAAGAGTGAGGAGACTATCGCTCCCATGCAATAAATATAGTCGCGTCCAAGGAGTAGGTTATAATCCAAGGGTCCTTGGACGACCATCACGTTCAAATTAACGGTCTTCCCTTTCAACGTGACAGGCACATTGGGGAGGATTCCTAATGGTCGACTGGTTCCTTTATCAAAACCTGAGAGATTTCTTAACTCAGGTAAAAGCGCCGGGGAACCCAGTGCTTTCCAAGCAACAGAGGAAAGGATACTCACAGACGCCCCTTCATCAATGATAGTACCAGCCATGATCATTCTATAGATCTGGACAATGATTCTGAATGGTACACTAGCTGGTAACCGGGGTCTGCCTAGTTGATTCCAATCAAAGGATACAACCAGGTTGCTTGGTGGTGGGACCGAATATACGGCCGGATATGACCCTGATGATGTTCCTTCCTGCGATAAAGGAATGGGCGTATTTCCCTGACGCTCATCGGAGTCGGTGCTGATGAAAAGAACCTGGATGGTGTCATCCTTATTCTCTTCAGTGAGGGTGTCGCATGAAGATGACTCTTCGGCGACGGTGTCATTTGAAGATGAAACTTCTGAAGGTAGAACCGGGTCAACTGCCGTATCGACCTTTGGACTTTCGTCCGGTCTGGATTCAGTAGGTTCATTTTCAGTGACTGACGCTTCAGCTGACCACTTGAGTGGGCCAGCTGGATTTTCAACTATCGAGGGATTAGGCACGAGTTTTTGGTATCCAGGAGGAAGTCGTAACGGTGATACCGGACGATCTTCCAAAACTCTCTTCGCCTCATCTAAGAATGGACATCGGTGAATGGCATGATCGCCTTCACACAACATACAGGGTGATCTTGGTCTCCCTTTTCGTCCTTCACTCTCGCTGGTTGATGGACTGCAATCAACATGACTACCAGAGGTTGATGCTACCGGATTGTGCAACCTGGGGGACCAGTCCCTTAGTATCTGGGGAATACCAGGACAATCTCTGTGGAAATGGTCTCCTCTACATATGACACATGGCGATTTAGGCCCGGTCTGTGCAGTGTGTGGGTTTTTGTCAGCTGTCTTTTGCTTGCCCCCAGTCGCCTTCGCCATAGGCCCCTTCTGCTTCTTTTCTCTCTTCTTCTTTTCCTTCTTCTCCTTGGGAGGCTGACTTTTGCCAGCTCCACCTTGCGAAGAGGAAGGATCAGAGGAAGTATTGTAAGAAGTGGAAGGCTGGTGGGTAGTTCTAGACTGTTCTGACTGTTGATTCGACTGCTCAGGATTAGTGGCGATCTGGACTACATTACTTGAAAAGAGCCATACAGGTAGGCCAATTGTCAATCCTGGAAGTGACAATGTTGCCATATGAGGCGCACCAACATCTCCCCAAGAGGAGAAGGGATTTGGACTTCCTCCAAGGTTGCCTCCTTGGTTGGTGGGCTCCATACTTTTCAACTGAAAGATCAACGTGGGAATAACAGGTGATTTTGTTCCGCTTAAAATAAATTTTATTAACGACGCTTTTAGACACAAACTTGCTTTTTCATGTTTTAAGAGTCGAGAAAAAGCTAAAGATGACTCTAGTCGCCTTTGATGTATTAACGAGCCCGAAGTGACAAATGCTCGGTTGGACTTTTTCAGTTATAGAGTTTGAAAAAGGCCAAAAGAAACTGCTCTGGAGATCTAGGCAGAGGGTGTGCCAAACCTTTCGCGAAACCACAGAATACGTTTTACGGTACGGGTGGTCGATCTTCGTGAATGCTGTGTTCACTGCATCGCGATCAGTAGGGCGGCCGACAGGGCTTCCTAAGGATAAATGATAAATGCCTATAGGGGTCTCCCAATATACGCGACGGTACGCGGGAGCACAAGTCCGTATTAGTGCCACCGACTCTCAGGAGGAATCACCCACCTTCGTAGAGATCGACAGTCACTATGTTTAACGACGCCGGAACACGTCTCTACCTAGACCTCTAGATGTTTGCGTTATGTTACAAAGCGTTGTTATGTAAATTGGGTTTATTTTAATGTTGATCTTGCTTAGCAGTTTGCCTTTAAGGATCACCACGAGATGTATATATACAACTTCCTAAATGCAATCTAAGATGAGAAGCAAAACTTTTCAATCTTTCAACTTTGAAAACCTTAATCTACTGAGGGAAAAGAAAGACACAACTTTTCACACAGATCATAGAACACACACTAAAATGCAAATTTTCCTAAATCGTCAAGCACATAGTCAAATGCAAAATGCACAATGCAGATATTTCTTTTCGTTATCCTTAATGTTGATGTAAGACAAAAAGGAAACTGTTGTATAACTTTGAATCTAATTTCGAGCGAAAGTAAACAAGCTTGTCCAAAATCAAAAGACACCTTAAGATCGACTTGTTTAGACACTGGAAATGTATAGATTCAAACCACAAGATGAAAACAAACAAACTCAAACAGCCATGAACAGTAATAAAACTAGCTCTTAAGATCACAAAGACACTTTTACAGTTCAGGATCTAAGAGGCCACAGCTATACTGGTTCGCTTTTCACAATGGGAAACTATAACTGAAACAAGAAATACTGAAAGAACAATCACAGTTTCATCACACAACTGAGGCGGAATAATGTCAAGGAAAGTTGGTTTACAGCAAGTACAATGACAAGCAATCAGCAGCAAAACAACAGTGAAAACAGGGCTAAGACACAGTGGGAAACCTCAGGAAGACATAGCCTAACTGGATCAGCGCAGGCTCTGGTCTGTCAAATTGACTCTCAGCGCAGTTCCCGAAGGGGGTACCTGTGCTGGAATGCAGACTGCCTGTGGACAGCCTGCACTGAGACACGAGAGTTGCGTTCACAAGGATTTCCGGGTCATAAAAAGCTCAAAAATTCACTGTTTTTGCTGAAATAAAAAGCTATAGGTCAAGTACAGGCTAAGGGATGATCAAGAGGATGAAAAGCTATCACAAAGAGTACAAGATTCTTTTGTAGATCAGCTCTTCAAATCATGAATCTGCTCAGAAAATGAGCAAGAGTAGCAGCCCCTCTACTTCGCTTTTGATATAGTCAAAAGCTTTTCGATTCGGTACTCTTTGGTTCAGGAAATGAATAACAAAGATACTACAAACACCAACAAAATACTAGGCTCCCCAGTGGAGTCACCAGTTTGTTGTGGGGAAAAGTATCCGACTCGGATGACCCTATCCCTACTCTAAGGGTGACAGTCCTTAGCAACAACTGAAAGTAAAGCTTTGATATTTTCCTTTATGAAAGTACAGAGAAGGAAGAAAAGATTGACCAACCGGTGTCTTTCGCTTTTGTCGATCCTATCCTCTCTCTTTGTCTCTTGTTCCCAGCTCCTTGCTCCCTTTGCCGGTCCAGCTACACAAAGATCCTGCACAAACAAGAGAAGGAAAACTACAAGAAACATGTACTCATAACTGATGCATGGATTAGAGTGAATCAGATATACAAGTGAATACAATACATCAATGCAATACAAGTATATAGGAGAACATTCAAAGCTTTATTGATAGAAGTAAAAGGGTTCTGAGAAGGTTACAACCATCAATGGCTCCAATCCAGCAGCACCTCCCCAGCAGCAAGAAATCTCCTCTTCACCTCTATAAAAGCAATCACCCAATAGCTCTAACTGTAAACCAACAGCACTTCCTTGCTTTGCACAAAATTCCAGCCTCCTTAGACCTCATAGAAGAGCTCTATATATAGGATAGAAGAAGAAAGGATGAGTCAGCTTGAGACTGACATAAAGCTGCCTTGTGTCCTCTCCCTCTTCAGTTAATCTTCAGTTCTTGAGTCCACTTGGAGATCCTTGCTTACACATGGAGATCAAGTACCTCTTACTCATCACAGGGCGAATCCCTTGAACCAAGTGTCAGTTTGGAAGCTTCCTGGGCAATTGACACCTTGCAGAATGACTGTGCCACTTGGCCAATCTCGCCCAGCGTAGGTAGCCTTCATTAGATTTGACTTTCAGCGCAAGTACAAGGAGGAGCAGTTGCATTCCAGCGCAGATGCTCAGTGGAGCAGCTGACATGATCCAAAAATAGCCTGTTTTTGAGTGTTTTCAGGTGGAGAACTGATGGGAAGTGCTGTGGTTTGCTGACCTTGTTCTTCTAGGGGTAAGAACAACATGTTTAGGGACTGAGGATCCCTGTAATTATTGACATTTCATGCTCCATGCTGCGAGGCACAAAAATGTCTATAACAGAAAGGTCATCACATGATTAGACGGGTCTTCACCCAGATTTCCATTAAATTTAGGAATATCTGACGGAAGTTTATGCAGAATCGCTGGCCACCAAGGGGCGTAAGAAATTGGATTGTTCGTTAGCCAATTTAGATCCGATAACTCTAAAGTTGCCATGAAGGGTAACTGTTGATTCAGGTTTGGCAAAGCATACCCAAGGTAAGATGGAATTGCCTAAGCAATTGGTCTTTGCATACCAACATAATGCATTTGATGCTGGTAAATTTGGTAAGTTTGATGGGCATAACCATTGTAGAATGGTTGACTTTGACCGTTTTGAATATACGGCTGCCCATTATTCGCAAAGATTTGTTGCTCAGATCCTTGGTATACTTGTTGGAATTGCGGTTGTTGGTATTGCACCAGCCATGGTTGTGAAGCCATGTGCTGCTGTCCAATATTGGCCATTTGACCAAGATGAGGGGTAATTGTACCCATTTGGGCCTGTGTCATTCCACTAGTTGGTGATTGTGATTGAGTCACAGGGACAAGAGGCTATTGCATTACAACCTGAGAAACCTGAGGTTGACATACAACAGGCAACGCTTGTACTTGCGACACCATCACTATAGCCGATGTAGTTGGTATATTTGACATAGGTAAACATTGTTGCATTGAATATACAACTCTTGGTTGTTGAGGCAGTATTGGAACCCAACCGCTAGATGTAATTCCAGCATAACCTGAATTTTGTTGTGAACTCTCATATGGTTGTCCTCCCGTAGGAGACAATGAAAGGGTATATTTCCCCCCATATGGCGGTAATACGGTACTCAAAGGAATTGTTTGTCCTTGATGACCAAACTGCCCAAATTGACACCGTGAAGGATCAATTTGCTGAGACTCAACATAAGAGTTCCCGGATATTATTCCGAATGAACAAACAAGAACGGACCATACTGTCAAAATAGCCCCTGAGTGGGCCCCATCTAGTGATTGAGAGCTAGTTGGGATAGATGGTATGCCGATGAACGTTGTTGGAGTGACAGCAGGAAGTTCTGTCATTGCTGTGTCGGATGACACAGTCCTAGATGTCGATGGTTGTTCAGACATTTCTAGTCTATCCAAAAGATTCCCTAGCGATTCTACAGGAGCTTACAATAACGGTAGACTAATTTTTGATGAAGAAGGATATAGATGATCCCGACTGCAAATTGCAATGGAGTGCTAGATGGAGGATCCTCCACAATCTCTTCTATAGCAATTAGACCAGGTGGAAGAGGTAGACCGTCAGGTCTGTAAAATATGTGTTATAGAAATTTTTGTGCCTTACAGCATGAAGCATGAAATGTCAATAATCTGAGGGATCCAAAGTCCCTAAACATGTTGTTCCTACCCCTAGAGGAACAAGGTCAACAAACCACAGCACTAAATATCAGTTCTCCACCTGAAAACACTCAAAAACAAGCTAATTCTGGATCATGTCAACTGCTCCACTGAGCATCTACGCTGAATGTCAACTGCTCCACTCTGTACCTGCGCTGAATGTCAACTGTAAAGAAGGCTACCTGCGTTGGGCGAGTTTGGCCAAGTGGCACAGTCATTCCTCAAGGTGTCAATGCCCAGGAAGCTTCCAAAATGACACTTGGATCAGGGAATTCGCCTAGTGATGAGTAAGAGGGTCTAGATCTCCAAGTGGAAGCAAGAACCTCCAAGTGGACTCAAGAACTAAAGAATAACTAAAGTGGGAGAGAACACTAGTCAGCTCCATGCCAAGCTCAAGCTGACTCATCCTCTCTCCAAATCTCCTATATATAGAGCTCTCTCATGAGGTCTAAGGAGGCTGGAATCTGGTGAATGTAAGGAAGTGCTGTTGGTTTGAGTATAGAACTATTGGGTGATTTGCTTGAAGGAGGTGAAGAGGAGATTTCTTTCTGCTGGGAGGTGATGCTGGATTGGGCCTTTTATGGTTGTATTACTTCCTGAACTTTACTTCTTCCATTAATAAAGCATTTGAGGTTCTTCTATATGCATGTGTTTCAATAGTGTATTGTTATGCTTGTGTATTTGATTTATTCTAATCCTTGAATCAATTATGAATGTATGCTTCTTGTAGTTTCCCTCTCTTGCCATTTTGCAGGATCTTGGTGTAGCTGGGCCAGTGAAAGAGCAAGGAGCTGGGAGCAAGCAGCAAAGAGAGAAGATTGGATCAATCATTAGCGTAAGACAACGGTTAGTGAATCTCTTTCTCCCCTCTCTTACATCTCATAAAGAAGTAATCTCGAATAGCTTTGCTTTGATTGTTGCTGAGGTACTATCACCCTTAGAGTGGGATAGGGTCATTCCGTATTGGATACTTTTCCCAACAACAAATTGGCGACTCCGCTGGGGATCGTATCTTGTTGGTTGTTTGTGTTTTTTTTGCTATTCATTTCATAAACACAGGGAGTACCGAATCGAACTGCATTTGGATCTTTCAAATGCAAAGTAGAGGGCAGCTACTCTAGCTCAGTTTCTGGGAATGTTTATGATTTGAAGAGCTGATTCACAAGGACTCTAAATAGCTCTTAGTGATAGCTTGTCATCCTCCTTTTCATCCCTTAGTGTGTACTTGACTGATAGCTTCTGATTTGGCCAAAAACTGTGAATTTTTGAGCAATTTGTGACCCGAAAACTGAGAAAAACGAAAGTTTGAATCTTCAGTGCAGGCACTGTGAAGGCAGTCTGCATTTCAGTGCAGTTCTCGAAGGGGCTACCTGCACTGAAGGTCAAACTGCCAGTGTACTACCTACGCTGAACCAGTTTTGCCTAGTGCTATTGGGGTTCCCTCCTGTTTATTGCCCTGTTTTCACCCTTGTTTTTGCAGCCTGTTACCAGTCAATGTACCTATCTGAAACCAACTTTCCTTGCCACTATTCCGCCTCGGTTGTATAAAGAAACTGTGTTTTTTCTTTGTGTATTTCTTGTATCATTTGCAGTTTCCCATAACGAAAGTGAACTAGTCTTGCTGTGGCCTCTTAGATCTAGACCTGTGATAGAAGTGTCGTTTTGATCTTAAGAGTTAGTTTATTTGCTGTTCATAGCTGATTGAGCTTTTGCTTTCGTCATATGGTTTGAATTTATGTATTTCTAGTGTCGAAACAAGTAAATCTTAAGGTGTCTTTTGATTTTGGACAAGCTTGTTTGCTTTCACTTGAAATTGAATTCAAAGTTATACAACAGCTTTCTTTTTGTATTGCACAAACATTAAGAAAGAGAAAAGAAATACCTGCATTTTGCATTTTGCATTTGATAAGTTTGTATGTTGATTTAGGGAAAAATTGCATTAGTGTGTGCTCTTTGATCTATGTGAAAAGATGTTGTCTTTCTTTTCCCTCAGTAGTTAAGATTTTCATAAGTCGAAAAGATTGAAAAAGCTTGCTTCTCATCTTAGACTGCATTTAGGAATTTGTATCAAACATCTCGTGGTGAACCTTGAAAGGCAAACTTTAAAAAGATCAACTTAAAATATATTGAATGAACCTAACAATGCTTTGAAACATAACGCAAACACATAGAGGTCTAAGCTAGAGACGTGTTCTGTTGTCGTTAAACGTAGTGACTGTCGATCTCGACGAAGGTGGGTGATTCCTCCTGAGAGTCGGTGGCACTAATACGGACTTGTGCTCCCACGTACCATCGCGTATATATTGGGAGACCCCTATAGGCATATATATTTTATCCATAGGAAGCCGTGTCGGCCGCCCTACTGATCGCAATGCAGTGAACACAGCATTCACGAAGATCGACCACCTGTACCATAAAACGTATTCTGTGGTTTTGCGAAAGGTTTGGCACACCCTCTGCCTAGATCTCCAGAGCAGTTTCTTTTGGCTTTTTTCAAACTCTATAACTGAAAAAGTCCAACCGAGCATTTGTCACTTCGGGCTCATTAATACATCGAAGGAGACGAGAGTCATCTTTAGCTTTTTCTCGACTCTTAAAAAGTGAAAAAGCAAGTTGTGTCTAAAAGCATCTAATAAAATTCATTCAATTCGGAAACACAAATTTCCCCTTTTAATATTTTGGTTGATCGAGTAATCCGTAATCGTGGAAGAAAGTCAATTGAAACCCCGTCGTTCGCGGAGGCTTACGAGTCAACTGTCTTTGTCTCCGGAATCGAAAACAGTACGGACAAAGCGAACTCGTTTAACTGGTTCAAAATCTCCTATAAAAGTTAGAACAAGTGTTCCAACTGCATCTGAGGTTCTGGTTACTCCTAACATTTCTGGAAACCCTGCCTCTATAGAAGAATTTCAACAGCCACAGAAGGACAGTAATATTGATCCTAGTCTGGGGGCAAATACTTGTATAACTGAACCAGTTCCATCGGTAACTGGTCCAGAGAGTTTTGTTCCTCAAACAACTGTCGCTGTCGAAGCAACCACTTCTTCAGCACCAGAAATATTTTACGGACCTGACGGTCTTCCTCTTCCACCGGGTTTGATTGCAATAGAGGAAATTACAGAGGATCCGCAAGCAAGTACTCCAACTCATTTTGGAGTCGGGGTCACTCTATTTCCTTCATCAGAGGTTAATCCACCACAAGTGGAAGTTCCTGTAGAATCACTAGGCAATCTATTGGATAGACTTAAGATGTCTGAACAACCGTCATCATCTAGGACTGTGTCAAATGACACAGCGACAGCAGAAGTCCCTGCCGTCACTCCGACGATGTTTGCCGGCATACCAGCTGTCCCAACTAGCTCACAACAGCTAGAAGGAGTCCACCAAGGGACTATTTCGACAGTATGGTCTGTTCCAGTTTGTTCATCCGGAGTAATACCCGGCAACTCTTATGTTGAAACTCACCAAATTGATCCATTTGGAGGTCAATCTGGGCAATCAATCCCCTTGAGTTCGGGATTGATACCGTATGGGGGGCAATATGCCCTTTCATTACCCCCTCCGAGAGGGTACCCATACGTGAGTTCGCAATAGTATTCAGGTTATACTGGAATTGCATCAAGTAGTTGGGTACCTATGCTACCTCAACAACCAAGGGTTGTATATTCTATGCAACAGTGTGTACCTATGACGAACATCCCAACCACACCGGCTATTGTAACAGTGTCACAAGTTCAAGCGATACCTGTTGCATGCCAACCTCAGATTTCTCAGGTTGTAATGCAACAACCACTTGATCATGGGTCACAACCACAATCGCCAACTGGTGGAGCGACACAGGTCCAAACGGGTACAATTACCCCACACCTTGGTCCAACGGTTAGCATAGCACAACAAAACATGGCGTCACAACCATGGCTTGTGCAATACCAACAACCGCAATTCCAGCAGGTGTACCAAGGTTCTGAGCAGCAGATCTTTGCGAATAGTGGACAACCATATATCCAAAATGGTCAAAACCAACCACTTTACAGTGGTCAAGTCCACCAACCGTATCAGTCATACCAACATCAATTACATTATGTTGTTATGCAAAGGCCCACTGCTCAAGCAATTCCATCGTACCCTGGTTACGCTTCGCCTAACCTGAATCAACAGTTACCATTCGTGGCAACTTTAGAGTTACCTGATTTACACCGGTTAACCAACGATCCGATTGCTTATGCCCCTTGGTGGACAGCGATTCCTCATAAACTTCCACCTGACATTCCTAAATTCAATGGAAATCCAGGTGAAGACCCATCGAATCACGTGATAACTTTTCATCTGTGGTGTTCGTCGAACACCCTAAACGACGATTCGATAAGGCTTCGCCTTTTTCAGAGGACATTGACAGGTCCAGCGGCTAAATGGTATATTGAATTGCCAAGAGCCTCTTTCGATAATTTTAGTTCCCTAGCCACGACTTTCTTGACCCATTTTCAATTACCGATAAGGTATGAAACGGGAACAGAAATATTAACCAACTTCAAGCAGACAACTGCCACCCATATATCTGATCATATACATGAGTGGCGTCGTCGTTGTAGGATTGTGAAAACATACGTTCCCGATCAGCTATTAGCTGAATGGTTTATAAAGTCGTTACTTCCTGCTATTACGGAAGATGTGGCCAAAGGGGGAGTCATAACAGAGGAGCAAGTCATTGCTCATGCACAGTATTTGGACTTAGTTTATACTCAGTCCGGCACGCTCTACGACAAAATACCTGACGCCCCTAGACCATAATTTTCAATCCCTCCTCCTCCTAAATCAAATAGTGACTCTCATGCCGGTGACGGTGTGATTGGCACGGCAAACGCGAAATCGATAAAGGCTTCGTCAAAGAAAGCCCGTAAGAATTCGGATCAAAATGCAAAAGAATAAATTCTTGCTTCGGAAGTAAATGTTGTATCAGAAGATAAGGGCAAAGAAATCAATCAACCAGGAAGCAAGAAAAAGCAAAACAAAGGGAAGAAGAAAAAACAAAGGGAATCATCTCCTCGGAAAAATTCTTCAAACCCTCCTGGGAAAGGGAAACAAAATTATCCATGTCAAATATGTGATGATGAGGATCATTACACAAAGAATTGCCCATTCAAAGCTGAGTTAAAGAGGTTCTTTAAAAGTTCCGAAACCTCAGCTGTGTTAGCTGATCCATTTCCCAACCCAGGTCAAAATCTGGTTGATAGTGGAAATGCTTCCCCGTCGCAAGTACTTATGTTTTCGGTTTCAAAACAGCAGAATGATGCTTTGATTTCGACAAGGAACAAAGATTATGGGAATCCTCAGCTGTCGAACGAAAAAGGTAAAGATCAACCGAGTAGTTTGACAACAACTTCAACAGAAGTTGTACCACCCATCATCCCTGAATTAACAATAAAACCGCCAAAGGGTGTAGTACACAAGTCGACATTTAATCCTCGCGCCAGAGCGGCGCAGCATTATAAAATAGTGGAAGATTTGGCCCAATCGCCATCCGCTATGTCGACTCTTGAAGTACTACAAAATTGTCCAACCCAAAGGCAGGCGTTGTTATCAGCAATTGGTGGGGTTGATCCTAAGGATTCATATCTTGTATCCTTTGATCACAAGGGATACGATCCTCAGTTACCAACTCAACTAGCTTTCCTTATTCAAGTGAAAGCCCTCAACAAAACTGTTCACAGAACAATAATTGATGAGGGAGCATCAACATGTATTATGTTGATGAGTTGCTGGAAAACATTAGGATCTCCAAACTTGTCGCGATCTTCGACGACATTAAAAGCCTTCGACGGAAGGACTTATACCCCATACGGTATCCTTAATAACTTGAAAGTTGAATTGGGAGGAAAAACAGTAGAAATTGATGTCGAGGTCATTGATGGAAATCTTGACTATAACATCCTACTGGGTAGACCATGGATTTATGCCATGGCAGCTGTGGTGTCGACTTATTTTAGGAAGATCGCATTCCCGTTTGAAGGAGGGATTACGGTCGTCGACCAACAGAATTTCCTCCCTAATGGTTCACAAGTTACAAGAAGCATTCCCATGGTCCATGAGAGCAACCATTCAATTCAAGATATCAGAGTAGGATTATTGAAAGACCCCACATTGATGGGAACTTTCGCGCTACCACCTCCTATTTACATAGGAAATGTACCGTTTGTAGCAACCTGCAACATGATATCTTCCACGAAGCTCGACATGGATCGTTCAATGGTTTTGCCCCCAAGCCCTTTAGAAATATTGTAGCAATCAATGTTTCAAACATGGGAGGCGAACCCAAATCAACGCTCGTCAAGAGTTTGGGTAGATAGGTCTAGAGAATATGGAACCCCATTAGATCCTTGGTCGAAAGTACATGGGACTGACGAAGGAATCTTACAATCAATGATGATTGAGGGGGCACCATGGAATGATCACCACCATCGTTCCCTTCTTCCGGAATACGAAGAAGATACTCAAAGTGACCTTTATCACCCTTCAGTTTTTGAATTCCTAACAAATACTGTAAACACGGTGGATTCCGAGCGAAACCTATCCAATATTGAAGAGACTATAGCCATAAATATCTCGACTAAAACAGATGTTGTAGAGAATATTTATGTCGGCAAAGGTTGTTCCCCTTCAGAACTGGAAATATATAACGCTCTTTTTCGCGAATTTAGAGATGTCTTTGCTTGGTCATATGATGAAATGCCAGGCATTGACTCGAGTATCGTTGAACATGAAATTAAAATGTATCCTGATGTCAAACCAGTAAGACAACGGCTTCGACAGGTACACCCCAAGAAAGCCGCTGCCATTAAGGCAGAAGTTGAAAAACTTCTCCATGCTGGATTCATCTACCCAGTTCCTCTAACCGATTGGGTATCGAATATTGTCCCTATTATGAAGAAACAAGGGACGATTAGAGTGTGTGTCGATTATAGGGATGTAAACCAAGCTTGTCCGAAGGACAACTACCCTACACCCTTCATCGACCAGATAATTGATGAATGCGCCGGATGTGAAATCTTTTCATTTATGGATGGATTTTCCGGGTATAATCAAATAAATATCTGCCCACAGGACCAGTCAAAGACTGCATTTATTTGTCCTGTTGAGATTGCAACAAGATGATGGAGCTTAGTGAAAAGAGTCGCCTTCACTAAGTGGGCCCGCAGGCTATTTTTGGCGCAAGTCTATTTTTAGACTATGTCTATTTTTAGACATATGGATCATGTCTATGTTTATGGATGATTGATCAAGTTGGGAAAAATAGATGGACTTCTATTTTTTATGAAAGTGTGAGTGATCACAGTGTGAGTGATTACAGTGTGAGTGATCATAGTGTGAGTGATCAAAGTCAAAAATAGAAAAGTCAAATATTATTATCTCACAATAATATTTGGACTATAAACTTAATCTCATTCTCTTGGAGCACTTCAGAATGAGCTACGGATGTGGTACATGCGGATCCCACAAGGAAATACATGGTTACCTATGGGATGACTAATATTTTCATGCATGACTTCAGTTAGAACTCAAGTGAGTTGAGTTTAGTGGACTGGAGGTACAGTTGATGGAGTTGTGTTCAGTTTAACTTAGTTAAACTGGTTGTAGTTAGTCTAACTGCAGATAGACTAATGATGAGTTGTTAAACTAATTATTAACTCATAATACAACTAAAGAATACATCAGTTAACTCAGTTGCATGTCAGTGCATGTTCAGTTCAACAGGGACAGGTGGTAGAGAATCATATTGCTATCAGTTGTGACTATAGTTGTGCACCAGATCTTGCACAATCAAGGGATTGAGTATGCCAATGAGTTTGCTCATGTATTTGCCCGCATTTTAGCCTTTGCTCACGTCCAACAAAGAGTGAGTGACTATTTTGCAGGTGAAAATCGAGTTTGGGAAGCAATTCTCATCAGTTCTTGAGCAGGTATTGAGCAGTGGAGGCAGGCAAGCAGTGGAAGAGATTTGGAGATCAGATCTGAGCTGTATTGTGTGTAACAGAGGTGGAGATACTTGTGAGAAGTATTATGCTGTGTAATGTTACATGACTCAATCATTAATATACAGATAGTGTGGGGTTTTTAGCGAGATGCTTTCCCGTGATACATACTGTGTTAATGTGTGAATGCTCTTGATGTTTTATTGTTATTGATGCTGCTATATTCTTGATCAACGTAGAGGAGCTTATGTATTGTGTATGTTTTCTGCATTAGTACATGATCAGGATAATCTCCATTGAATATGTGTTAAATTATTCAAAATTTCTACATGGTATCAGAGCTAGATAATTGTAGAAAAAGTTTCTACATGGTATCGGAGCAGCTTGAATTGTAGAAGAGATTTTTACAGGATATCAAGCGAGGGTTGATCGGAAGCAGTTGAGTTGGTTGCTGGTGGAATTCGAATTTGCAGCAGTGTTGTTGAAAATGTCTTTCAACGGATTGCAAATGTTATTCCAAAGCAAGAGAGACTTGGCGCTCAAGGATAAACTCAGTAACAATAAAGGTGAGAATGGATCTTCATCAAAGGTAGCTGATGAAGAGAATTGTGCTTTGGCTGCCAAAGCAAAGAAAGGGAAGAGCAAGAAAGCTTCTCAGTCTGGTGCGAAAGGCAAGAAGCAGCATATGTCCAAGGTGAAGTGTTTTCACTGTCACCAGCATGGACACTATGCCACAAATTGTCCGCAGAAGAAGAAGAACAAGCAAGCTGCTGGATCTGCAGGGGGAGAGGCTTTAGCTTCTCAGTTTGAGCTTGATTTTTCATTGATCGCATGCTTGGTTTCAAGTGTGATGGGATCAGTGTGGTTTCTGGACAGTGGTGCGTCTTTTCACATGACGGGAGATAGAGATTTGTTCTCTGATCTGGAGGACAAAGATCTTGGAGTGCACATCAAGATGGGCGATGATGGTAGATACAGTGCGACCGGTATCGGTACCATTTCCTTTGAGAGGGAGTCTGGTAAACCCTTTGTATTGAAGGAAGTCATGCATGTTCCAGGATTGAAGAAGAATCTCATCTCAGTGGCGATGTTAGAAGACAAGGGGTATGATGTTGTTTTCAGCGAGGGAAAGGCCTTCCTGCACAGCAAGACAACTGGTGAGACCCGGAAGATAGGGGTTCGAGTGAGGAACCTTTATCAGTTGCATGTAGATGGATGCGCAGCAATGGCAGGCAAGGCAGAAGGATTGGTGAGCCGAGATGATGGCGAGTTGTGGCACAGGAGATTAGGTCACCTTCACCATGGAGCCTTGAAGATACTGCAGCAGATCACTACAGGGCTTCCTAAAGGCACACTTGCACAGTCAGATCAGTGCAAGGGGTGTACTTTGGGGAAGTTTGTGAAAGCCACCTTTCACGAGAAGGATAGTCGCGCCACGACGATCCTTGAGAGAATTCACACAGACGTGTGTGGACCTTTCTCAGTTGCTTCGAGAGCAAAACACAGGTATTATGTGATTTTTGTTGATGATTTCTCTCGTAAGTGCTGGATCTTCTTCATGCAGAAGAAGAGCGAGACATATTCAAAGTTCTGTGAATTCAAAGCATTGGTCGAGAAGGAGTCGGGGAAGAAGGTGAAGGCTCTTAGGAGCGATAATGGTGGTGAATACATCTCGGACGAGTTCAAGGATTTCTGCAAGGCAGAAGGGATTCGTAGAGAGCTCGTAGCTCCCCATAACCCACAGCAGAACGGGGTAGCTGAGCGGAAGAATAGAACGATTGTGGGTGCTGCACGGGCAATGTTGCATGATTAGGGCCTACCCCTTCACTTGTGGGCGGAAGCATGCAAAACAGCAGTTTATGTGCAGAACCGTTGTCCTCATAGGATACTTGGCATGAGTACACCCGAGGAGGCTTATTCTGGTAAGAAGCCTGATCTTTCTCATTTGAGGATTTTTGGTGCTAACGTTTACATGCATGTGACGAAGGATGCCAGAAAGAAGTTGGAGCCGACTGCAGAGGTTGGGATATTTGTGGGGTACACTGATACGCCCCACAACTATCGTGTGTATTTTCCAGACAGTGGTAAGACTGTTGTGCGACGGGATATAAAATTTCAGGAGGAGAAAGCCATGAAGTGTTCGCTTGAGAGGGAGCTACACTTGCATGCAGATGAGGAGCTATTAGTTCCTAAGGATGAGCTTCAGGACGTGGATTAGCCACAGGACGAGGTTCATGGAGTGGAAGAGACCACTCATGCAGCGCCAACCATCAGAGGGTGAAAGTGCTTGACAGAAGCTGAGCGACTGGCTCAAGATGCAGAGAAAGTTGTAGGACCACCTACAGCCCAACGCAGGCAGAGACAGTCACCTGATCGGTACACTGGATACATGGCTCTTATGAGCAAGTGTGTTGTGGCTGAGCCATCCTCTTTCGAGGAAGCTGTGGAGGATCCCGCATGGGTAGACGCCATGGTGGAAGAGTATGATTCTATTGTCAGAAACAGTGCATGGGAGATTGTTCCTAGACCGGAAGGGAAATCAGTGGTGGGTTCGAGATGGATCTACAAAGTTAAGCAGGCAGCTGACGGGAGTGTGGAGAAGTACAAGGCAAGATTTGTTGCCCGAGGCTTTTCACAGATTGAGGGGATCGATTATGAGGAGACCTTTGCACCTGTCGCAAGGTATTCTTCCATACGGACGATTCTTGCTCTCTCAGCGCAGATGGGATGGCACATTCATCAGATGGATGTGAAGACTGCGTTCCTCAACGGAGTCATTGAGGACGAGGTGTACATTGAGCAACCCGAAGGCTTTGAAGTCTTCAGCAGCGAGTCGCATGTGTGCAGGCTCAAGAGAGCGCTGTATGGGTTGAAGCAAGCACCACGTGCTTGGTACACACGGATAGACAGCTATTTCACAGGACTTGGATTCTCCAAGAGTGAGGCGGATCCGAACCTATACCAGATTGTGGTGGAGGGTAAGTTGCTTATCATTGTACTGTATGTTGATGATTTGATTCTAACGGGTGATGAGCTGTTGATACTGTCATGCAAGAAGGATCTTGCTACAGAGTTTGAGATGAAGGATTTGGGCCTCCTTCACTATTTCCTAGGATTGGAAATATGGCAGCGCAGTGGTGGACTGTTTGTTTCTCAGGGCAAGTATGCTCGGGAGATACTGGAGAAGTTCAACATGCATGGCTGCAAGCCTGTTGATACTCCTCTTCCTGGAGGTTGGAGGAAGGAGGATGCCACTTCGGGAGAAGAAGTGGATGCCACTGTTTATCGACAGTTGGTGGGGTCGCTGATGTATTTGGTCAATACACGACCTGATATATGCTATTCAGTTAACCAGCTTTCACAAGCTATGGTTAAGCCTACCAAGCTCTTCTGGAAGGCGGGCAAGCATGTATTGCGCTACTTGAGAGGCACATCGGGATATGGTTTGTGGTACAGACAGGAGGATGAGGTGAAGCTATGTGGCTTCACGGATGCAGATTGGGCAGGGAGCCCAACAGACAGAAAGAGCACATCAGGAGGGGTCTTCAGTATCGGATCGACAACAGTTTCTTGGTACAGCAGGAAGCAGAGATCTGTGGCACTCAGTTCAGCGGAGGCTGAGTATATGGCAGCAAGTTTGGCTGCATGCGAGGCTATATGGATGAGGAAGATCCTGGTTGGTTTGTTCGGTTCTCATTTGGATCCTACTGTGATTTACTGTGATAACCAGAGTTGCATTAAACTCTCAGCTAATCCTGTATTTCATGATAGATCTAAACATATTGACATCAGGTACCATCATATCAGAGATTGTGTGCAGTGGAGGATCATGTTACTTTCGTACATTCCAACGGAGGATCAGGATGCTGATATTCTGACGAAGGCTCTCACCAGGAGCAAATTCGAGTACCACCGAGGCAGGATAGGGGTTGCTGATAATCCATATCTTGTCGAGAGGGAGTGTTGAGATTGCAACAAGATGATGGAGCTTAGTGAAAAGAGTCGCCTTCACTAAGTGGGCCCGCAGGCTATTTTTGGCGCAAGTCTATTTTTAGACTATGTCTATTTTTAGACATATGGATCATGTCTATGTTTATGGATGATTGATCAAGTTGGGAAAAATAGATGGACTTCTATTTTTGATGAAAGTGTGAGTGATCACAGTGTGAGTGATTACAGTGTGAGTGATCACAGTGTGAGTGATCAAAGTCAAAAATAGAAAAGTCAAATATTATTATCTCACAATAATATTTGGACTATAAACTTAATCTCATTCTCTTGGAGCACTTCAGAATGAGCTACGAATGTGGTACATGCGGATCCCACAAGGAAATACGTGGTTACCTATGGGATGACTAATATTTTCATGCATGACTTCAGTTAGAACTCAAGTGAGTTGAGTTTAGTGGACTGGAGGTACAGTTGATGGAGTTGTGTTCAGTTTAACTTAGTTAAACTGGTTGTAGTTAGTCTAACTGCAGATAGACTAATGATGAGTTGTTAAACTAATTATTAACTCATAATACAACTAAAGAATACATCAGTTAACTCAGTTGCATGTCAGTGCATGTTCAGTTCAACAGGGACAGGTGGTAGAGAATCAGATTGCTATCAGTTGTGACTATAGTTGTGCACCAGATCTTGCACAATCAAGGGATTGAGTATGCCAATGAGTTTTCTCACGTATTTGCCCGCATTTTAGCCTTTTCTCACGTCCAACAAAGAGTGAGTGACTATTTTGCAGGTGAAAATCGAGTTTGGGAAGCAATTCTCATCAGTTCTTGAGCAGGTATTGAGCAGTGGAGGCAGGCAAGCAGTGGAAGAGATTTGGAGATCAGATCTGAGCTGTATTGTGTGTAACAGAGGTGGAGATACTTGTGAGAAGTATTATGCTGTGTAATGTTACATGACTCAATCATTAATATACAGATAGTGTGGGGTTTTTAGCGAGATGCTTTCCCCGTGATACATACTGTGTTAATGTGTGAATGCTCTTGATGTTTTATTGTTATTGATGCTGCTATATTCTTGATCAACGTAGAGGAGCTTATGTATTGTGTATGTTTTCCGCATTAGTACATGATCAGGATAATCTCCATTGAATATGTGTTAAATTATTCAAAATTTCTACATGTCCGTGGGGCACATTCGCTTATCGAAAATTACCCTTTGGTTTAAAGAACGCAGGGACGACGTTTCAGAGGGCGATGAATTATGCCTTCCATGACATCAAGAACATTGTTCAACCTTATCTCGACGATCTTCCAGCTCATTCGCGAAAGCGGACTGATCATCCGCAGCATTTAAGAGCGATATTTCTACGTTGTTGACACTACAAAATAAGACTCAATCCTAAAAAATGTGTGTTTTGTGTCGGTTCTGGTCATTTACTTGGCTTTGTAGTCTCTAAGGATGGGATTCGTCTCGAACCCTGCAAGGTTCAGGCAATCATTAATTTGCCTCCACCTTCAAATTTGCTTCAGATTCAGAAACTCCAAGGGAAAGCAAACTTTCTGAGGAGGTTCATTCCAAATTACGCAGAACTTGCTAAGGGTTATACTCGTCTTTTGAAAAAGGATGTACCTTTTGTCTAGGACCAGGTGGCGCAAGATTCCTTTGATGCTCTGAAAGATTGTCTAGTAAAAGCATCATTAATGTACGCCCCGGACTATCAAAGAGATTTTAACCTGTATCTGGCTGCAGCGGATACGACCATTGCAATGGTTTTAGTTCAAGAAGTCGATGGAATTGAACATCATATCTATTATTTAAGTAAAAACTTAAATGATACAGAAAGTAAATATTCTTATGTTGAAAAACTAGCGCTTGCAGCTGTTCAAGCGATTCAAAGGTTTCGACATTATGTCCTCTTTCGGAAAACTACCATCTTGTCAGATTGCAACCCCATGACTTATATACTGTCGCGACAGTTGCTGGGGGGCAAATATTCAAAATGGATAGCGATCCTTCAAGAGTTTGATCTGGAATTTGTGAAATCCAAATCAAAGAAAGCTCTAGTTTTCACAGAATTATTGTGTGATCTCCCATCGTCGTCCAACGATGAAACATCGGAAGAGTCAATCATGGACGAAAGTTTGTTTCTGATATCTGTAAGCGATGAGTGGTATGGAGATATCATAGTTTATCTCCAAACCCAAAAGTTCAGGCCTAACACCTCTCGCTCCGAACAAAAACGTATACGATACCAAGCAAAAGACTACATGATCGTCGGTGATACACTTTACCGTCGTGGTATCGATACAGTTCTGAGGAGGTGCCTTACCCATGAGGAGGCCGAAAAAGCCCTGAATGAGTGTCATTCAGGTGCATGTGGGGGGCATCAGTCTGGATATGCAACAGCACAAAAAATCCTACGAGCAAGATACTTCTGGCCAACTATGTTCAAAGATTGCATAACCGCAGTCAGAAGTTGCCACGCTGGTCAAATTTTTGATAGCAAAACCAGACGACCACCCGCACCTTTACAGCCAATATTTGCTGTTGGGCCCTTCGCCAAGTGGGGCATCGATTTCATGCAATGTAACCCCACCTCGACCGGGGGGCATGGGTATATTACAGTCGCTGTTGACTATTTTACCAAATGGGCCGAGGCGATGCCTACATTGGATAACACTGGTGAAACAGCTGCCCTTTTCTTTTTCAATCATGTAGTCGCCAGGTTCGGCGTACCACAGGCTATAGTTACAGATCATGGGTCGCATTTTCGCAACCACATGATGGTCGAATTAACTGCCAAGCTAGGGCTATCTCACGACAGCTCTACCCCATATTATCCACAAGCCAATGGACAAGTTGAGGCAATCAACAATGTCCTGAAGCGTATGTTGCAAAGGATGATTGGGGTTCATAAAAGAAGGTGGCACCTAATCCTGTACTCAGCTTTGTGGGCTTACCGAATGTCGGTAAAGAACATAACTCGGTTCACACCTTTTCAACTGGTGTATGGCCTGGAAGCAGTCTTGCCAATCCAGTGCGAAATTTCGTTGCTTAAACTCGCAATCGATCTTCTCCCCGGAACTTCAGAAGAAGAGGCTCGTTTCTTGGAATTAATCTAGTTGGATGAAACCCGTCGTGATGCTGCTTTGGCTAACGAGGCCCATAAGAAACGAGTCAAGGCTCAGTTCGACAAAAATGTCAAACCCCGTATCTTCTCAGAAGGTGATTTGGTCTTGCTTTATGACCAAGAATCCGATAAATTGGGAGCAGGTAAATTCAAGTCCTTATGGATGGGCCCCTATATTGTTAAAAGGGTGTTAGCAAAAGGAGCCTACGAGTTAATGGATTACGATGGAATTCCACTGGCGCAGCCCCGCAACGGGTTGTACCTCAAGCGTTACTATGCTTAAATAGTAACCTGCATGCTTTTGTTGTATTTTGTTTTCGCTAAAGTATTTGTTCTGGTCGAGTGATCCACCTTTTACATTTGTTGCAGATGTCGAACCTTTTGGATACATGTGTTGGATATGCCGACGGAGCGAGTCGTAGTTCGCGGAACCTATCCTCTGCAGCCTGGGCCATTTTTGATCCAAGCGGCGAGTTAGTAAGTTTCAGAGGTGTGCGTATCGGGCAATCAACGAATAACATCGCTGAGTATAGAGCGTTGATAGAACTACTCTCTGATGCCATCACACGTGGCATACGCCGACTAATTGTCAGGCTAGACTCACAGCTCGTAATACTACAACTCAATGGTATATATTCTGTTCGCAATCCAGCTATTTATCGCATGTTCCTAAGGGTTAAGATCTTGGAAAGACAATTTGATTCAATTCAATATCAACATATTTCAAGAAACTTAAACACATTAACTGACTCATTAGCAAACTATGTGTTGGATAGACATTTGCAACATTTATAAAAAGGACACATCATCAAAGATTGTACGTATGGATCATATAACTCAAACAGAATAAAACTCGAAAATCAAAATATATAAGCTGTTTATATAGTTCATACATAATGTTCTGTAACCAAGACAAAATTGGTCATATGACCTAAAACTCAAAAAGATGCTAGGGGGCACCCTAGCCTAGTGGTGCTCATGATAGCACATCACGGTCTGTGCAATCATGCGTAAGAGACGAGTCCATCGTCTAGGCACGCCAGTAGTGTGTCGCTGCAGCTGTAAAGGTAACTCATCAATCCTCACATCGGGAATGCCGAGAGTAAGGCTCTCAACCTACTCCTGCACAGCTGTAAGGGTCTCAGTATCATCAAGGTCGCGAATAACAGCTCTCCTAGCAGGCTCCACTGCCGGGGCAGCGACTGGCGGTCTCGGACGAACTGCTGGACGAACAGGACCAATATTTGCATGCACCCAAGAGTACAATTAAAAGTATTGATAGAATAAAAGCACAACAACATTATAAATAAGAACAATAAACAGTAATATGGTCAAGGAGTTTACCAATGGCGCCCCACTATTCGCCATCCAGTAGCACCAAATCCGGATCACCTCGGAAATCCATACCCACATATGGATACTCGGAAAACGCCATCTCCTGGCGCTCGAACCACCTGAAGAAGGCCTCAGTAAAAGTAATCTGAGGTTGACCAGCATGCCTAGACATGTGATCAACCCACCTCTGCATGCGTGGCTTGGTCGGAGAAGGCAAGTCAAGTATGATGTACTGAGGCTGCATCAGTGGGATTTTATCCAAGGCGAAGGCAGTCAGAATAGAACCAAATCCAAAGTTCTTCAGCTTCCCATCCTTTACCTTGGTCAATTGACTTTTCATCTGAAAAAGTACTGCATCACACCAGTTGAATACTTTCGGTTGGAGACACTCCAAGGCGTGCTGCATACAAGATCTGTTGGCAACATGTAGAGCTGCGCTACCGGCCATCCTACCAATGGTATACAGAATGGACCTGAGAGACCTGTCAGTAATCTCACGGATAACAATCTTGCCGTCTTTGCTCGGCTGAGAACCTTCCCTGCAATATTGGCAGACATAATCTCTGGTGGAATCAGTCCCCCGGGCCGTACCTGACAAGGAAATGGGGGCACCTCGTCTTGACAACCCAGTCAAGAAGTACATGTCCTCTATGGTCAAGGGGATGGACTTTCCCCTAATCTGGAATACTTGGTTAACAGGATCCCAAGCATCAAGCATATACTGCAGCAAAGAAATCTGTGCTCTCATGCTAGAGATACGGAAGAACTTCAGCAGGCCACAGTTCCGCAGCGCGTTCACCGTGACCGGGTCATGGAGGGCAATCATGTCCTCCTCTTCATGTTCTCATTCTCGCCATGTAAGGGACATTTTGTTCAAAGTTCCCTGCAAAGCAAACAAAGAAGGAGTAAGTTCCTGGTTTTGATGAAAAACTGGCGAAAAATCATCAAAAAACGACCTGAAAACTCAGTTTTCTGAGCCCAGCGCAGGCAGAGAGTGTCCCTCCTGCGCTGAAGGTCAGGCTGCCTTAAGGAAGCTTGACATTTAGCGCAGGTTTCGAAAGGGGAACCTGCGCTGAAGTTAGGGCGTTTTTGCAAAACCCCTGGGGCTCAGAAACACTGGAAAACAGGCCTAAAACTGGAAAATGAAACCATGAAAAGAAAGAGCTAGGGTTTAGCTCCTACCTGGTCCAGACGGCGCCGAAAATCGTCCGCAGAATCTCCCGGAATCAGCTGGTGAAAATCAAAGGGGAAGAGGCACCTCCAGAGCTCCAACAAACCAAATGCAAATGAAATGGTAAATGAGAGGTAAAAACACCTTTTAATGGCTTTTTACGTAGTTCAAAGTGAAATATTAGGGTTATAATCTCATTTTCATGCAAATATTATTCATTTCTAACAAAGTTTGTTGCAGCAATTGAAAATGCAGTACTATACTTGAAAAGAGAAAAGCTAGTAATAGTAAAAATCAAAATTTGACCATAAAATCGAGCAGTTTTACCGCGGAATTTATGCTCGTTAAAAAATAGAAAAGCGCGATCCGAGCATTTTTAGCACATAGTTCATGCTCGTTAAAAAATAAACATAAGATTGAGCAGTCAAGCTCATTAAAAAATGAACATACCCCGATAAATAACCATTGTGATCGTAAATTTATTAGCCATAAAAAGCCTTGGTCGTGTTTTCACCTGCCACCTCCATTCCATTTGGCCGATCGTTCACCTCCATATGATTGTTTACCTATTTTGAGGAACAGCTGCGAAGAGTGATTTCACCTAGCCATCCTTGTGACACTGCCGTGATTGGAAAATTCCAACCTGTACCTGGAATCTGCTGCTATCCCTGTTTATCACTCGTTCCTCAAAAGACGAGTCTTCTTTGAGCTCTTTTCATCTGACTCGTAAAATATGAAAAGTTTGCCGAGTTTTGGCCTTCCAGCTCGTTAAAGTGACCGGAAGAGCTATCCCTCCTCTAGATTTTAATCTTTTTGGACCTGAGGGATTATTACACAAAAAGGTCGAGCGCTTGTTTTATTCGGCTCGTTAAAGTTATCGAAAACTCATCCCTTCTGTATTGTTTTATACTTTTTCGGACTTAAGGGATTAGATGAAGAAAAAGGAATTTTGGAGTTAACTTTCTGTACCTTTTCAGACTCTCTAAAAATGAAAAGGACCGAGTTTTCCTTGTCGTTAGACTCGTTAAAATGATTAAATAGCGACAAACTTGTCTTTAGACGAGAACGAGTTTCCCTATCGCTAGGCTCATTAAAACATAGCGATGGGCTTGCCCGAAGGGCAGGTTATAGAACAAGCATATGTTATCCTCCTCAAGCTTGACAAAAATAAAGAGGTACTGGTCAGAAATGACTAGGGAAAAATTGGGAGAACCTCAAAGCTTTAATGGTAGCAAGTCGCTCTTGAACATGACACTTTTCCTCTGTATCACATCGGGTTGGGTTGTTTTCATTCACCGGTCTCATCACCATGGTCTTCGCCAAACCATCCACATTTGGGGTAATGCTACCGATCCATCGCATCAGTGTCGTTATATGTTCAAGAGATGTTGTTCAGAAAGAGTCAACCGTGTCCAATCCACTGCCATACATTATCCTTCATCCACCCATGATCGCCACCTTGAATCATATTTCACAGATTGTTTTCACCTCCACTAAAATCATTAGCTCCTTTCCGTGTCACTGATGTGGGATTCATTAAGGCCCTCCTTTGACGGATCGCTTCTTGTCGACTTCGGCTCATTATCCAAGAAGTTGATCTAGGAACACCCCCCTCAATACTTTGAAGCTTGCATGCCTCAATGGCATGTTTCTCACTTCTGGCGACAGGTATACATCAATGACCTTCAACCAGAAGATTTTGCGTGGTGTTCGACGCTAAGTCCTTTATTCACACCACGTGAATTGTACTGTAGTACCTTGAGGGTCATTATCATTATCGGTGATTCCTCTCGCGCTTGTTAACGGTTTACATTATTGACCGGTAATCAAGCGATGTCTTTCCATGTTCGACTTCAGCGCAATTCTCACATGGATCGACTTGTACTTAGAGTGAAGATCGAACGAGTTTGAAGACCCCGGATCTAGTTTCATCCATCCGGGCTGCGATATATATTCAGGAAACATAAAGACATTTGACATGTACATCATTGCAACAGATGATCATCCTACTCAAGGGATGATAATTTCAGCAGAGAATTATCAGTCTACCATCAGACGATCGTCTGTTCTATGTACCAAAATGAATTTATAAAGCTGAGCATGGGAATGCCTGCCTCAGCTAGATCATGAAAGCAGAATGAAAAATAATGTATTGTATTGTATTTTATTACAGGTCACCTCTCAGCGATTGAATGAACTTCGGATCCTCCTGATAAAGCATTTCACCCGATAAACGACCTCATACTTTAGGGGGCAACTGTTATAGACATTTTTGTGCCTTACAGCATGAAGCATGAAATGCCAATAATCTGAGGGATCTAAAGTCCCTAAACATGTTGTTCCTACCCCTAGAGGAACAAGGTTAGCAAACCACAGCACTAAATATCAGTTCTCCACCTAAAAACACTCAAAAAAAAGCTAATTCTGGATCATGTCAACTGCTCCACTGAGCATCTGCGCTGAATATCAACTGCTCCACTCTGTACCTACACTGAATGTCAACTGTAAAGAAGGCTACCTGCGCTGGGCGAGTTTGGCCAAGTGGCACAGTCATTCCTCAAGGTGTCAATGCCCAGGAAGCTTCCAAAATGACACTTGGATCAGGGAATTCGCCTAGTGATGAGTAAGAGGGTCTAGATCTCCAAGTGGAAGCAAGAACCTCCAAGTGGACTCAAGAACTGAAGAATAAATAAAGTGGGAGAGGACACTAGTCAGCTCCATGCCAAGCTCAAGCTGACTCATCCTCTCTCCAAATCTCCTATATATAGAGCTCTCTCATGAGGTCTAAGGAGGCTGGAATCTAGTGAACGTAAGGAAGTGTTGTTGGTTTGAGTATAGAACTATTGGGTGATTTGCTTGAAGGAGGTGAAGAGGAGATTTCTTTCTGCTGGGAGGTGATGCTGGATTGGGCCTTTTATGGTTGTATTACTTCCTGAACTTTACTTCTTCCATTAATAAAGCATTTGAGGTTCTTCTATATGCTTGTGTTTCAATAGTGTATTGTTATGCTTGTGTATTTGATTTATTCTAATCCTTGAATCAATTATGAATGTATGCTTCTTGTAGTTTCCCTCTCTTGCCATTTTGCAGGATCTTGGTGTTGCTGGGCCAGTGAAAGAGCAAGGAGCTGGGAGCAAGCAGCAAAGAGAGAAGATTGGATCAATCATTAGTGTAAGACAACGGTTAGTGGATCTCTTTCTCCACTCTCTTACATCTCATAAAGAAGTAATCTCGAATAGCTTTGCTTTGATTGTTGCTGAGGTACTATCACCCTTAGAGTGGGATAGGGTCATTCCGTATTGGATACTTTTCCCAAAAACAATATGTCTGGTACCGAAGAAGGTATAGAATCTGCAGCGACAGATGTTTGGGGAATAACACCTTCCGAATCAGCTGTAGATGGAGCTGGTTCAGTAATACAAGTGTTTACCTTCACATTAGGATCAATTCTACTGTCCTTTGGTGGCTGCGGAACTTCTTCTGTAAAGGCAGGCATACCAGAAATGGTTGGAGTAACCGGAGTTTCCGATGGTGTTAGAACACTTGTTCTAACTTTACCAGGGGATTTGGAACCGGTTAAACAAGTTCGCTTCATCCGTAACAGTTTTGATTATGGAGACAAATACGGTTGACTCGTAAGCCTCCGCGAATGATGGGGTTTCAGTTGACTTTCTTCCACGATTGTGGATTACTCGATCAACTAAAAATCGAGGGGAAATATGTTTCTGAATTAAATGAATTTTAGACGCTTTGACACAACTTGCTTTTTCAATTTTTAAGAGTCGAGGAAAAACAAAATATGACTCTAGTCGCCTTCGATTTTTACTGAGCTTGAAGTGACATGTGCTCAGATGGACCTTTTCTTTTGAGGATTCTGAAAAGGAACGAAAGAGACTACTCTGGAAATCTAGAGAGAGGGATTACCAAACAAATCGCAAAACTACAAAATACTTTTTACGGTACGGCAGTCAATCTTCCCGAATGTTGTGATCAGTGCATTGCGATCGATAGGGCAGCAAACACGGCTTCCTATGGATAAAGGATAAAGCGTATTGTGGTCTCCCAATATATACTCGAAGGTACATGGGAGAACGAGTCCATACTGGCACTTATCGTCTCAAAGTGGAGGAATCACCCAACCAGCGATGAAAACAACAGTTACCAGGCTTTACGACGCTGGAATACATCTCTAACCTAGACTTCTAAATGTTGTGCATTAGGTTCCAAAGCATTTTTAGATTCATTGAATTTATTTTACATTTGATCTTGCTTAAGAAATTTTCCTTTCAGGTTCACCGCGTGATGTAGACGCACAATTCCTAAAATGCAATCTAAGATGATAAACAATCGTTTGATCTTCTTTTTGCAATGAAAATCCTAGCTACTAAGGAAAGAGAGATGATATTCTTTCAACATAGAGCAGAGAGCACACACTATATGCATTGTCCTAAATCAAACCAACAAATAGTCTAAATGCAAATGCACATGCATGTATTTGTTTTTAGCCTTCTTAATGTGTGAATGATAAAAAGAAAGCTAAGCACAAATCTAAATTATTTTTCAAAGCGACATTACTAACAAGTTTCTTTTCAAGACAAAATGAAGACAACAACGACACTTTGCGATTTGGAATTGAAAACTTGCTTTCGACACTTGAAAAACTACTAATTCAAATCAAATACAAGAGTAACAGTGTAATTGACTATCAAGAACAATCAGATTCTCTTCTATGACTGAAAACGACACTTGCGACACTTTCAAATCAAGAAACGACAGTTCAATTATGCTACTTCTTTGTAAAAGAGAACTGAAAATGGAGCTCAATACATAAAAACATTTACTGTTCTTTGCACAATGGAGGTGAAATAATGGTAAGGAAGGGGGTTCCAACAGAGGTATACTAACTACAGACAAAAAAACTCCTGAATAGAGCTGAAAAGAGTGAACACAAAAACCAAAATCTAAGAGCAAAAGAGGTCTTGTCTGATCAGCGCACCTACTACACACGGGAAGTGCGATGCATCCAGATTGCAAAGAAGAGACAGTGCGATGGTCCAGGAACGAGACTTCAACTGGGTTCTGGGTCACAATTTGCAGCTCAATTCAGGGATTTAGGCCGAGCAAGTGATAATCAGTAAATGAATCACAGGGGTAGATCTAAGGAGGTTACTAGAGCCACCACAAGGGTAATTAGAGAGTTTGTAAATCAATTGTTCAGTTCATAAACAAAACCCAGAGATAGACTGAAGCAACATTGATCTAATTTGCACTTGCATAGCAAATGCAGTTTGAAGGCTAGCTGGCTTGACTTCAGGCTTCGTCTGTAAGTTTATAAAACAAACAAATATAGACAAACAAACAATCTATTCGCTCCCCAGTGGAGTCGCCATTTTGTTATTAGGAAGTCTAGTGTCTATGTAGAGCTGCTAGTCCCACTAAGGCTGGTAGCTACCTTAGAAACAAACAAACTAAAACCACTTTCGTTTTCCTTTATGAGAAGTAAATAAGAGGGGAAAGAAGGAGACCAACCTCTGTCTTGCGCTTGCTTCCTTGCTTGATTCCTCTCCCTTCTGATAGACCTTTGCCACTTGCTTCCTCATTTACCCAACTTCAAAGAGTACCTGTAGAATCAAAGCAGCATAACACTATCCAAGAACAGAGATCTGCTATCATAAACAATATAGGACCAGATATATATTGACCACACAAATGCATATATCATCAATCATACAAGAATGTGGAGGAAAACTTGAATAGATTTATTAATAATCAAGAATAGAAAAGAGGATTACAACCAATTGTTCTGACCCAGCGTCATCCTCTCAGTAAGAAAGCCCTTCTTCACCTCATCAAAAGCTTAGATCACCCAACACTATGATGTTACACTAAGAAACCAGCATCACTTCCTTACAAGATACAAAATTCCAGCCTTTGGATCTCTGGGATGAGGGATCAATATATAGATGTTTGCAAGGGGGCTGAGTCAGATTTTGAGATTTGATTAGTGTCCTCTCTCTGATAGTTCTTGATTCCACTTGGAGATTGATGATCTCTTACTCATCCCTAGGCGAATGCAGAGAGGCAAGTGTCACGGGAGAAGTTTCTGGAAGATTCCATGATCCTCCACCTTGCAGATTGACCTTGCCATTTGTCCACTCTTGCCCATCACACCCATAGAAGGGATTTTTAGTATGCATCACACCTTCCATGTGCATTTAGGTGGGATGCAACACACTTTGACCATGGAGCAGGTGAGATGGTCCAATTTTGACCAGTTCTGAGTAGTTTTTCATGGAGAACTTCTGGGAGATGATGTAATCAGCTGACCTTGTTCTTTCAGGGGTTGGAACAACACTTTTAGGGACTTAAGAGCCCTTAGTTTATGGAAATTTATGATTGGGGTTTCAGTGCCCAAAAATGTCTATAACATGCATGATAGGCTTCTCTTTATTTTGGTACTTCCTTGGTTACTCGCGCACTAGTTGTGTCCCTTTCTGCTTGTCTTTCTTTGTCTTAGGACCCCCTTTTGTCGTAGTAGGCCTCAGCTTGGGTGACCTTGGTGACTTTGGCACTTCTTCGGGTGCTTATACACTTACGACCTCAAGGGCATCTCCCTTAGAGTCCATTGATCCTCTAGTACTTGTGGTTTTGATTGGCGGTGACATGAGGCTAGTAAGGAGCTCCTAGGTTTCCTTAGGAAACCTGTCAAGCACTGAATTGGCCAGCAAAGCCTAAAAAATCTCAGGGTTCATGCAAAACTGATAGCTCAACACCTCAATTCTCAACATGCAGAGTATTTTTCATTGGGTGGCCATCTGTAATTCATAGGAAAATTCGAATTCAAATCCTACTGTTCCCCCAAAATCTGTTCATAAATGCTAGATCGGTGGCAGATTTCAAAGATCTCGCATCTAAATTTTTCCTTAAATCCCCCCCCCCCCACACTCCTCTTAGCCATTTACTCTTAGTCAAATCATGAATAGTGACCATAACGGTCGCTTTCTGGATGTGTGGTTGATCCTCCTATAGCGCAACTCCCCTCATGCTTCTACTGATATTATGACATTCCTCCTTTTCATGCAGTCCCCTAGTCATGTAGCTATAAAACCTGCGAAGTGTAGTTTATAGTCTTGCGCCTCCTTTCAACTACCTAAAGTGCTAAGATTGTGCTTCCACCATATAGTCATCTGACCGGACCTCCGGTGTATGGCTTCAATCAGCTACCATTTACCTTCCCTGGAAATGGATGTCCATTCAACTTCATCAGCTGAACTGCTCCACCATAGGTAATCTCCTTGATGTCATAGGGCCCCAGACAATACATCTAAAATTTTCTTGGAAATTTTTCAAACTTGTTGTCATATAATAACACTAAATCATTTACCTTGAATGTGCACAGTTGTATGTGCCAATTATGCCAAGCCTTTTTGCGCTCCTTTTGAACTTGCTGGTGGAATCCAGCCAAAAGTATATCCTCTTCCAGCTCTGTCAGCTACGCGAGCCTCTCTTCCAAGGATCCATGGTCTTCCATTCCTTTGGATGCCACTATGCGTAGACTAAGTACAATGTACTCCATCGGCATCATAGCTCCTATGCCATAAACTAGCTTGAAAGGTGTTTGTTCAGTCAACTTTTTGCAAGTCGTTCTGTAAGCCCATAACACCGTGGGTACACGCATATCCTAGTCATTTATTTTTGCATTGCAAACCTTCATCAGTGTGGTCTCCAATATCTTATTAAATTCTTCAACTGTCACATTAGCCTATGGGTGATAAACTTGGAATTCCTCCGTTAACGTGTTGATCATCTCATTAAGGAAATGCATACCGTGATCGCTCATCAAAATCTTTGGGAAAACAAACCTAGTTAGCACATACTCAAATATTAACATTGCTATTGTTGCCCCTGTACAGTCCTTCACAAGTTGTACCTCTGCCCATCTAGTCAAATACTCTGTCACAATGATGATATACCACATACCCATCTTATTTCCTTGAGGCTGGATTGGTCCAACAAAATCAGTCACCCACTTCTGGAATGGTTGTAATGACACTTGCGGATTTAGAGGTAGCTCATCCCTCCATGATTGCTTGCTCGTCCTCTTACAGGCATCACATGCCCACAATAAGCCTTGGAATCCTTATATAGCGTCAACCACCACAACCCAACGTGTAAAATCTTCTGCATTGTAGCATTTCCTGCATAATGTCCTCCCGTGGGTTCCATGAGCTTCAGTGAGGATGTTGTTCCATTCAAAGTTAGGTACATAACATCACAAAATTTTATTCGAGCCCATTTTATATAAATTCTCTGCAATGAAAAAATAGTCTACCGCGCGCACCACTAGCTCCTTCTTTTGTTAACTAGTATACCATTTTGGAGTCGGCCCCGTCATTAGGAAGTGTATGATATCTAAAAATTGATTGTCCGTGAAATGCACTGCAAAGAGTTGCGTGTCAGGCAATCCTTCCTCCAAATTTGTAGGCTCCTCTCTTGTTTCAATGCGCAACAGATGATCCAGTTCAAAATTCAATCATCGTGGCTTTAAAATAACTTTGAAATCTTATTCATGAAATAGTAGTAACCATCTACATATCTTCTCCCCCAACAAAGGCTTGTTAATGAAGTACTTCAATGCAGAATGGTCTGTATACATCTTAAAGTTTCCACATAGCAAGTAGTGTCTAAAATTTTGGAGTGCGTACACCATAGCCAAACCTTCGCGATCTATCATTAAATAGTGCTTCTTAGATTTAGACAACTTCCTAATAATAAATGTTGTAGGGTGATCCAACTCTCCCTCACTGGCTTGTGTCAGTACCTCCCTGAGCGCAATATATGACGTGTCCACATGCACATGAAATTCCTTCTTCCAATTCGAGAAGAATAAGATCAATGCAATAGCCATCTTTTCCTTTAACACATCTAATCTTTGTTGACACTCTTCATTCCAACAGAATGTAGCATCCTTCTTTAGCAGCTTCTCCATCGGTGCAGTAATATGGGCATAACTCCGAATGAAATTTCTATACTATTCCATATGCCCCAACATTATGCGCAACTGTTTCACACTTCTTGGCGCCTCTAAATTAATTATAACTACTATCATAGTTGGGTTGACCATTAATCCTTGTTTGCACACCACATGGCCCAACAATATTTTGAAAGGAACACAGAACAAACATTTCTTCAAATTGAGCACGATCTGATACCTCTGGCATCTATCCAAAATCAATCGTAGGCTAGCTACATGGAATTTCACTAGCCCAAAACCCATCCAATCATCAAAGTACACCTCTAGAAACTTGTGAATGAAGTCCTTAAATGTCGTAATGAGTATGTGCACAAAGATCGCTAGTGCATTCTTCAATCCAAAAGGCATTATACTATACTGAAAGCATCCCCATTCAGTAGCAAAGCTCATTTTACTTCTATCTTCCAGCATGATCTTGATATGATGGTACCCCAAGAACCATCCATGAACGAATATGCTAAGGTCGATCCCAAGGAGCGTGAGATAGGGATTGCTGTCATCCACAATCTCTATCACTTCAAAATCATCCAATGTGCTCATGCCCTCCATATCAACTATCACTCCCTACAATCTTCACATGGGGATGATTTTCTACTAATTTTCCATCCTTAACTGAATCAGAGACCACTACAGCATAGGTCTCCCCATCCTCTCCCATGTCTATTTAGGAAAAACATTCGTGTTTGACCCCAGATCCACAATAACTTGATACATCTCATATTCTCATCTCATGCTTCGTTCTTACCTTATGCTTACCAATCTTCTTGACTATGCACATTCCATCATGAGCATTTTATTTTTTGACACAGTGAGTCCTTCCACAGCCTTGCTATCTCGTAGCAGCTTCATACATGTCTCCAAGAAAGTAGTAAGCATGGAAGGGTCCATCTCTTTAGCTGTCTTATCCTAACTTCCTGAGGTAGAGACCTCATCAAAGTTTTTCTTTGCTTCCATAAACATTTCCCTTGTGCGCTCTAGATCAAACCCAATCTCCTTTTCTGGAGCTTTGCGGACCCATTCACTTTCTTCAGGCTGCTTGCCCTTATCTTCACCAGTCATCATTTCACTTCGCAACACAATATTTACCTTAGGATCCTCTTTGTGAGGCTCAATCCTCATCATCTGCAGGTTCTGAATCGGCTACTGAGGTTGTGGCCCCTTTTCGCATATCTTAGCTAATAATACAGGGAAATCCTCTGTCACATGGTCAAACTGAGTACAATATCAGTAAGACATGTTGGGTTCATGCACTCTCACACGTAGTGTACTGATCCTCCACAGCTGTAACAAATAAGTTGTCCCCGACCTTTACCAGGTCCTGCTCCACCTCGGCCTCATCCGCACCCCTGATATTGGCCTCGCGCTCCCCTAGCACCTTGGTCTGGAGGTCAGGTTTTTTCCTACACCCTATATGCAGGAAATTTATAGATAATTAGCTCATATTTATGACAATTATGCTCATCATGACCCACTGATTGACAAAAGTTGCAGTGTCTGTAAAAATTTCTGCAGCAAATGGCAATTGTCTCTCACATGTTTTCCATCTACCTAACAGATAGTACATAATAGCATGGGCCCTTTACTTGGCCATGCTTGAGCATCCAAACTTAGAGGCATCGGCCACCTTACTGCAACATAATTCGCGAAGACTGATAAGCCTCATCATTGGGTAATTATATGGGCCTTAATTCACCTCCTAGCCTAGTCAAACCAACTATTCTAACAACTTATTGCATACTTTTGATTATATTTTGTTTATGAGATGAGTTAGAGTTGGAAATTTTGCATTATGGTCTAGTGTGAATTTAATGTAGGATTAAAGGATAAAATCAAGGAATTTTGGCAAAAACCTTGGTCAAAAATTTAATGGAACAACGGAGAGGAATTATAGGAGGTAAATCCTCCTCATTTACTACACCTCCATTCGAATATTCCTCCATCACCTCAGAGTGGAAACATCCAAATCATGAGGACTAGAAGGCAACCAAGCAAGTTAAAGACAAAGCACCAGTTTATCTTGAGTTTGGGAGCTGAGCCTCCCTAATTTTAAGGAATTTGTTGGAGACTTCAGATGTATAAGTAGAGAGGCCTAGGACCTCAGTAGGATTCAAATATTTTATTGTAAAACTCTACTCTATTTTCGACCTGCAAGACTTATGACAGTTTTTGATGTAATCCAGTGTTTTGATAGTAAGAATGAATTTGTTTTTAGCCAACACTGATTTAGCTAAGAGGGTTTAAGCTCTTGGGTTAGGGCCTAACCCTAGTAGCCAAGGCTCCTCTTTATTATACATGTATGTAACTTAGCATAGATTAATAGTTTGATTGTTCATTTGCTTAAGTAGCTGCATTTCCATTACAACAATGTAGATTAGGTTACTTGTACATTATTTTTCTTCCATTTGTGCCTTCTTTTAGTTAGTAGGTTAGTAGGGAGAAAAAGGATCACCACAAGGTTGTCAGCAGGTGCCTCAACCTCACTTCCTCCCTCTGGGACCACGACTAGAGTAAGAGACCCTTCAGCAACCCCAAAAACACAAATTTCTAGTTCTTGCATGAGATTTGGAGTTTTTTGTCTTGATTCAACATTTAGTTCATTTCATTGTGATCTTGTGCCATTACTCTATTTTTGCAATAATATCTCACTCATGTTCTCATTTCCTTCAACACTTTCTTCATGCATAATATGGGAAATTAATTCATGCTTTTCTAGTTTATGAAGATGTCTCTTGTTGCATAGTTCTTGAAAGACACACATGCTTTAAGAACTACAGGTACTTCAGGAGGAGGTCTAGACTTCATCACCAACATCCCTCTTCCACCTCATTAGCCTTAACCATCTCTTATTCCACCATCACCCTCACTATTTTTTTTTCCTTTTTCATTGAAATCCCCCTAAACACATTGAGTGAATCTAGCCATCTCTTCTCTTGCATATTGACTCTTGAGTGTTCCTAGACCTTATAGCACCCTATCCCACTCATCGCACACCCTTTTCTAGCTTCCCAACACCTCCAACACCTCACAATTAGCTCTCGGTTGTATCCTGTAGGTTTCTAGTACATCCTATAGGTTTTCCTGAAACTGCCTATTTTGAGGCCAAATTGATGGGGAACCTCTAGGAAGTCACAAAAATACTCCTAGGACCCTTCCACCTCATCCAATCACTCCATAAACCTTTTATCCATCATCAACCACCTTCCATCCAACTATTACATCCATAAGAACAATTGAAATGCATGCTTGATTTTACCAAAAAAACCCAAAAAGTGAAAACAAGTTTAGTTTAGTTTTCTTGTTCACATTAGTACAGTTTGATGCTCTTTACTTCTGTAACTTAGATAGAAACATTAGCTTAGTGTTGATTTATCAATTCTCCTTAGCGTAGCTGTGTAAATGGTTAATTAGGATATGGTGTGATTTAGCATTACATGTTCTTTTCCTCATCACTGCAATAGAGTAGCTCTCTTAGAATAGATTTGCTCTTCTTCCATCAAAGAATCAAGATTCTTCTGACTTTATAGAAGTCTGGTTGGGAACCCCTAGGGTCTCTCGTTGAATGAAAAGTGAAAACAAGGAGGACCTTCACTTTTACTTGTGCATATAGCACTGTCACCTTCAAGTTTGTATGAACACCTGGTTGATAAATAAAGCTGGTAGCCTAGAAGTTGCAGCGTCCTTGCTGCAATACTGGTCCTCATCACTTTTTGGCACAGTTGCTAGGGAGGTGTTTGAGTAGAATGTGATTACTAATTTCTTTTCTTCTACTTATTGTCTTCAATTTTCTGCCATTAGTTTATTTATGCAAAAGTAATCTAGTAGCTTCCTTTCTTTCATCCTTCATTATATGCTTTCGTTTCCATTCTACAAGTATAATTTCAATTCAACAAGTAGCTTCTTCATTCTGTCAGTGATTTTTCATTCAATCAACAATTTCATTTCTATAAAGTACTTTCCAGCTTAAAAAAAAATATCTTACAAAAACCAACCTAAAAACAGTTCCTTTCATGCCTTGTAGGAGTAGGGACAATTTAGGGAAATTCTTGCCAAATACCTGCATTGCATCCAACAACCAACCTTCTCTCTTCTTTGGTGGTTGTGAACTGGAAGAACCTTTGTGTGAGAAGCCTGACATATTTGAAGAACCTACAGGGGAATAAGAAGAAGAAGAACCCATTCCTACTGAACCAATGGCTAAAAACTGAATTGACAAAGGGAATAGAGAGAGAGTTGAGGGTGCCTTCCCCATTTGGGGAACCAAAGGGGACATTAAGATGAAGAATATAAGCCCTTCTACACTACCTCATTTCCATGGACTGATAAGAGAGGAAAATGATATTTTCCTACTTGAGTTTGTTTTTATATGCCGAACCTATGACTATACAGATGATAAGAAAAAATTAAAATTGTTTCCATCTACCCTCAAGGATGTAGCATTGTGCTGGTTCATGGGTTTACCTAATAATAACATCACAACTTGGGCTCAGATGCAACAACATTTTAAGAAAAGATATTAGGACTACTATAGGTCAAAGTATACTAAAAAAGAAATTTTCAAGATGAACATGGTCCAATATGAATCCTTAGAAGACTACGAAGAAAGATTCCATCTCAGCTACAAAAGGGCTAGGTGCACACTTGATCACGAGTCACTAAAGCTGGTCCTGCTCAGAGGAGTAAGGGAAGATCTTATGGATACCTTACATTTGTTAGCAGGAGGAGATATCTACCAATTACCCTATGAGGATATCAATACTATCTTCAGAAACCATTATAGGGCAGCAACGAAAAAGGGTAAGGGTAGTCAACCTATGGCCAATACATCATATTCCAACTCATCCATCAAGGTTGAAATTGGAAATATTCTAGAATATTTCAAAAGTGAGATGATGCAAACCCCTACCTTGCAATTAGACACCATGAACATCAAAAGGAAGCAAGAGGAAGTAGAGAGAGCCTTATCCATCTTTTTCCCTAGATGCACTAGGAGGCATCCTAGGAATGAATGTATTGAGATTTTCGCGGTCTGTGAAGAAAACCACTCCACAGATAAGTGCCCTTCTTTACCAGGACTCAAAGCAGTATATTAAGGAGCTAAAGGGGTCACTGAGCAACTTTTCTACATCAACCAAAGGAGACCTCCTAGGCCTAGACCATACCATCAGTGCATGCAAGGGTCATCCCATGCATATTACAAACCCAACCACAAGACAACTATACCTTCGTTCGGACCCCCTAATCATCCTTCCTGTTCTACACCCCCTCCTTGGTCCTATGCATCTTAGTATCATTCCCAGCCAACCAGCCAGTCATTTCGACCTTACGCTCTGCCACAACCTCAGTGGAATACACCACTCCAGGGGTGGAGACCCTAATACAATAATGCTCCAGCCCTATTGCCTCCACCACCTACCCAACCACACTCCTACACTCTGCTCCACCCAAGCAACCCCAGATGCCTACCTAGCCAAATTTGAACCTACACAATAGGCAGGCTCAACAAGTATACAATGGAGAGACATCATATCCAACTTATGTTGTAGAAATCCAGGTGATCAACCTAAGATCTAGGAGTGTTCTCCCAGATAACCAAGATCCCCCTCCACATAGGGAGGTTGAAGAATAAAGAGAGGGATGCAATATTAATGTAAATCTACCCTTTCCTGAGAGATTAGCCCAAACACTCCAACCTACCCCAGAAGAAACTGAACTTCTGGGAGAATTGAAAAATCTGTGTAAATATCCCCCTCCTCCAGGAAATAAAAGATGTTCCCATTTACAATAAGCTAATTAAGGATAAATACTTCAAGCATCTAGGAAGAAGAAAAAGAGATGCCCCTACCATTAATGTCATTAGAAAACTATCTGACTTGATGTTGTGGCAGGTAATATGTTCGAAATATTTAGACCTTGGAAGCCCTATAGTAGATGTGCACATCAATGGCACGATCGTCTGACACACTCTGATTGATCTTGGGGCTTCCATTAATGTGATGACCAAGTACACCATGCTCAAACTCAACCTCCAAGGGTCATTGAGGAAGACCAAAACAATTCTACAACTTACAGACCATTCCATAGTCACCCATGAGGGAATTGTGGAGGATGTGATGGTCTCCATTGACTCTTGGGAGTACCCTACAGATTTTCTAGTTCTCCAGCCTAAGGCTAAACTTACTGGTTATCCTCTCATCCTTGGGAGGCCATGGTTGTCCACATTCGATGCTTACAGTATCTACAGAGCTAGGAATATGACCATCAAGAACGGGCATATGTGCAAACAATTAGTCCTATACCCTCCTGCTCAACCTTCTCTAGAGCATGATTTACCTTTATGGTTGGAGGAGGAGGAAGAAGATGAGGTTTATTTCACCCAAGTTTATGATTTAGAAGCAACCATAGGAGGAGGAAAACATGATGAGGATGGCTTAATTGAACACCTGCTCCACAACCCAACTCTTGGTTCATTGCCATTAGAAGAAGAAGTGAGGGAAACCCATAACAATCATCCAATTGACTTATGTTTGGTTGATTCCAACATGCTCAGTGTCAAAACCATAGAATTCGGCGCAGAGAAAGCCTTGAAAATTAATCCATCTCTTTCTGCTCTCAGAGAGCAAAAGCTATGCAACATGCTGAGAGAAAACCTAGAAGCCTTCACTTGGAGTTACAAGGAAATGAAGGGAGTACACCCCTCAGTGTGTACTCACCACATATACATCAACGAAGGTTGCAAACCGGTCTGGCAACCCCAACGGAGGATGAATCTAGCTCTTAAAGATATAGTCAAAGAAGAACTGCAAAAACTGCTAGATGCAGGATTCATTTACCCTATCTCCAACAGTGAGGGGGTCTCTCCTTTAGTGTTAGTTCCCAAGAAACATGGTAAGTGGATGATTTATGTCGATTACAAGGTGTTCAACAAAGCCACAAAGAAGGATCATTTTCCCCTACCCCTCATCGACCAATTGTTAGACGGCCTGGCAGGGAAAACATTTTTTTCTTTCCTAGATGGATTCAATGGGCACAACGAAATCCAAATCTGCCCAGAAGGCCAGGATAATACCACATTCACCTATCCTTGGAGTACTTTTGCCTACAGGGTCCTTCCTTTTGGCTATGCAATGCTCCTGCCACTTTCCAGAGATTAGTCTTGACTATTTTCGCTGAATTAGTACATGATGTGGTGGAAATTTATATGGATGATTTTACACCTTATGGATGTGATTTTCAAGAAGCCCTGACTAACCTAGGAAAATAATTGCACAAATGCATTGAAATGAACCTATCTCTTAGTCTGGAAAACTGTGAATTCTTAATGACTTAAGGGATTGTGCTAGGTCATTCAGTATCTCAACAAGGACTGCAGGTGGACCTAAACAAAATGGCAATCATCCAAAGGGTCCCACCTCCATAAAAGCAGAGAGATGTCAGGAGTTTCTTGGGGTTAGCTGGATACTACCGAAGGTTCATAAATAACTTCAGCAAGTTGGCCTCTCATTTATATGGGCTGTTGGCCAAAAATTATGAGTTTATATGGTCAAAAAGTTTTCAAGAGGCCTTAGACATTTTAAATGGTAAGTTAACCATTGCACCAATTCTCCAAGGCCCAAATTGGGCCCTCTCTTTTCATATTCATGTTGATGCTTCACATAAAGCCATAGGAGCAACCTTAGGTTAGGTAGAGGAGAAGCTTCCCTATGCCATCTATTTTATCAATAAGAACTTGTCAAAGGCTGTGCTAAATTATACAGTGAACGAAAAGGAACTCTTGGCTATTGTGCATTCATTAAACAAATTTAGGCATTACATTATAGGCTATAAAACATATGTGCATATTGACCATGTTGCAATCAAATATTTAATGAACAAACCAGATGTGAATTCTCAAATTATAAGGTGGTTTCTTTTATTACAGCAGTTTGATCTAACCATTGTTGATAAGCCCGGTAAAGAAAATGTTGTTGCAGACTTTTTATCTAGAATGAATTTGCTTGCAGGTGAAGAATGAATGGTCTATTACTAGTTACCAGACGAGAACTTGTTTGCTATTTCAGTTCTCCCTCCATGGTTTGCTGATATAGTAAACTATTTGGTATTAGAACAGTTCCCACCAAACTTGCCCTCCAAAGAAAATAGAAAGATAGTAAGGAAAAGCGCCCCCTTCACCTGGATTGGGAGCAATCTTTTCAAACTTGGCCCAGATAAAATCTTGAGAAGGTGTGTAAGGGAAGAGGAATTTTTTAACATCCTTCTGACTTGTCATGATGGGCCTTGTGGAGGTCAATTTGCAACAAAGAGAATGACATTTAAAGTGTTACAAGCAGGCTATTATTAGCCCACTCTTCATCAGGATGTGAAAAAGTACACTAGTCAGTGTGATCAGTGCCAGAGGATGGGAAAGCCTATTCCAAGAGATGAAATGCCCCTACAGCCTCAAGTGACTTTCAAGCCATTGCATGGACTTCATCGGGCCTATCAACACTCCTTCAAAGCAAAAACAATAAATTATTGTGTGCACTGATTATTTGACTAAGTGGGTTGAAACCAAGGAAATTAAGGTAGCAACAGAAGAGAAGACAACTAAGTTCCTAAGGGAGAATGTATTCTACAAATTTGGGTAACCTAGAGAGCTATTCATAGACCAACACAGCTAGTTTACCTCCAACTTGATTGCAGAACTGCTCAGCCATCACAAAACCAAGCATAGGACCTCCATTCCCTATCATCCACAAGCTAATGGGAAAGTGGAGGTGACCAATAGGGCACTGGAGGGCATCTTAACCAAGATAGTGAGTAGTAGTAGAAACGATTAGGCAGAGAGACTAGTTGAGGCCACCGGGGCCTATAATACCACATGAAAGACCACCATTGGATTTACACCCTATGAGCTGGTCTATGGGAAAAAGGCTTTGTTGTCCCTTGAGTTTGAATATAACACATTGAGGATGGCATCCAAACTAGATTTGGATCTCAATCATGCATTGAAAGAAAGATTGTTCCAATTGAATGTCTTGGATGAATTCAAAATGCAGGCCCTCCTACATATAGAGATAGTTTAGCTTCAAAGGAAGATTTGGCATGATAAACATATCAAGGAGAAGGAATTTCAAGAGGGTGATTGAGCATTGTTATATGATTATGATTCCAGGTATAAATACTTCAAGGGAAAGCTAAGGACAAGATGGCTTAGACCTTATTTGGTGGAGAGATGCCATGATAATGGTTCAGTGCAAATCAGAACTATAGATGAAGAAGCCATTCCATTTCTTGTCAATGGACACTGATTGAAAATTTACAAGAGGCCTTTATCAAAGCAAGAGTTCATTGACAATATCAATAAAATAGTGATGATAATAGAGCAAGTTCCATCTCCTCTCTCATCAAGTCACTAAAAAGGAAAAAAGAATAAGGACTCAAGTGAAAACATCCATGAGGCACCTGAGTCCCATCTTTGGGTTGAAAACCTCATGAGGCAGCCCAATGATGAAAAAAAAAAAAAAAAAACGAATAAGAAGATCCCTAGGTGAAAACCTTCCTTAAGGAGGCCAAGGCAAACATCTAGGGTGAAAACCTCTCTAAGGCAGCCTAGGTGTTTTTCAAAAGGAAAAAAAAAGAAGAGAGAGAAAAAGATATAATTGTTATTTGCATGTGGGTGAGAAAGATAGTGAAGGAGAAAAAAGAGGAACCAAAGGGAACCTTGCCTCACACATATCCATCTCCTCCACTCCTTACCATACATCCCTCCATCATTTCTATAATTTTTCCACTCAATTGTTTCAATTTATGCGAAGACTGCGTTTCCTACAAGATCCCCTGTATTCCTACAAGATGATCCTGTAGGAACTATAGTGGCTTAGAAAAACTACAAGAAGCATATAAGGGCACATGCTAGGTTTATTAGGTCCCTAAAATTCATCCTAGACATGATCAAACACCTCACCTCATCCATTATGATCATCCCTGCACTCACCATTCAAAACAAAAAGAGATTAGTTTTTGCCAGTTATGAAGAAAAAAAGAAAAAGAGAGGAGAGTAAGAGCATTACCTGAATGTCCCTTGCTCCACACACACTCCTACTCCCTTTGTCCATTCATTACACCATCCTCACAGCCACAACCAATGACATGATTAAGAAATTCTGAGGGAGAAGCAGTGACAGGACATCTTGTACGAAATCCTGTAGCAGTCTATCCCACATAATGTCAATCATCAACTACAGGTCTCCACTAGGATGATCCAGGACCTCCACAACAGTAGCAAGATCATATATTCAGTGACAGATACCTGCAAAAGCCAAGAAACAATCAACAGATAGAAAGAGGAGGAAGAAGAATAACCATGCAGCAAATAAACAACGCAACACCTCTGATCTTCGACAACTATAGCATGGCATCAAAACCAGAGATAAGTATCCCACTCACTCACTCATATGCATCATTTAATCAAAATTTGTGAAGGTTATGAGATAGTTGGTTTATAAGTGAAAATGTGGCCAGTTAACTTGGCCACCTTTGTCCAGTCATCACATGAAAAACTGGGTGTCCTCTCACACGTGGTTGTAATCAACTCAAAGACAAAGGAGGAGTAGGAAAAGAAGTGGTTAACTACAGATGTACGAGGTGGGAGCTGATTACGAGGAGTGGGAAATGGTGAGGTGGTAGTGGGGACCAATGGTCCAAAAATGGCAATGTACCTCTGCTGCCAGCACACCACCTGACCTTGAAACACCATAAAGGGAAATAAAACATCTTTTGCATGCATTCATGCATTTTACCTCCTCGAAACTCCGTCACTCAAGTCGCTCTCATAACTTTGGCCACCCACCGGAAGCAAGGATCCATCGTTCTGCAAGAGAGTTTCTACAGGAACATGCACAGGAATTCCTACAGGATCAGTCTACGGGATACATAGAGGAAGTCTATAGGATAGGCAGAGAAGAGTTCAAGATGGGATATCACCAGAATTTTCTGCTGCCACCATTCTAAAGAGGTAGGCTATAAAAACCAATCACCATTTACAAGCAAATGAACTAGAAATGCTCTAAAATCTAGTGAGTTTAGCAACTGAGGGAGGTGAATTACGTACATAGTAAACTCTGTTTTCCTCCTAAATTTAAAAATTTTGTGTCAACCCTCTCATTTTCTCCTCACGCCTCACAAGCAAGATGACAAGATGGTTTAATAGGAGAGAACCCACAAGCACTGTGAGGATACAACAACATCCCCAAGTGATTGAAATACTTACAAGACACTACTGGATGGGGTTTTTCAAAAAATTCACAGGGTATGATGATGAGGTGGCTCAAGAATTTACTCATTCCCTCACTCCACACAACAAAATCCATGCCACTGTTTTAGTTAGAGGCCTCACTATAGATCTCACCCCATAGCTCATCAGTAGGGTCACCAAACTTCCCCTAGGAATTCCATGGAGAAAAGAAGACAAAGGAGACAGTCAGGTGGCAAAAAGGAAATTATTTTTAGAAGGTGAAGAACCCATAGAGGACAAAAATGGAGTAAGGAGGGATAGTCTACCATACTTATGGAGTGAAGTAGGCTACCAACTCATCAAATATATTTCATGTGAGGGTAGATATAGTGTTTTTTATGCCTGCCATTTTATGATCCTTGAAGAATTAAGATTTGGGGTAGAAACACCGATTCACCAAAGACTCAGCATACTCTATTTCTTGATGCAATCACTCATAGAATCCACCAACAAAGTAAAGGAAGGGAATTCCCAACAATTGGCTCACCATGGGCTAATCGGGATCCTCATTAAGAATGCCCTCCAAAACCTCAAAATCCCTATAACATGGTCAGTCTTTAGAGACTTGCCAGTAGAGGATGACATCAAGACCCTCACTTAAAATGTTAGTCCCTCTGTTAGTGAGGAGGAGGAAAAACAAGAAGAAGAAGATACAAAGATAGATAAGGATGAGATGGATGAAGAAGAAACTAATACAGAGGAACATGATGAAGTAGAAGGAGAAGAGGGAGAAGAGAAGAGGGATGATGATGGAACAAAGGAGGAAACTAAGGAATAAACTCATGGAGATGAGGAAGAATAGCAAGAGGAAGAAGATATGAAAAATAGATAGGAAGAAGGAATTGAAATAGAAATGGAAGAAAACAAAGAGGAGTCACCTAGGGTGTCTCCAGAGGCTATTAAGAGGGAGGTAGAATCTACCCTCACTGCTCTCAGCACCCCAGTCAAGCAAAAAGGAAAAAGAAGGAGGCAAGCCCCATTATATTTCGGAACAAGAAAGAGCACAAGAATCAAACAAGGGAAGCCACAAATATCAACAAAAATTCCTATTGAGATTGGATATTCCCCTACACTAAGAGACAAAATTCCTTCCCCTAATTCACCAATCACCTATATAAGGAGGCCTAGTACCAGATAAACTTCCTTAAAGGGTAAGGCCATCTTATAGGATCCACAACAAAACCTACAGGAAGAAAAAACAGTCCTACATGATACTCTGCAAAAACTACAGGAAGCACAAAAATTGGAAGGCAAGGTAGGGGAGCAGCAAGAAACAAAAGAAGAAGACCTTAAAACAAAGGATCCAAGCCCCCAACCTAACCTAGACTCCTACTACCAATTTATTGAAGGAGGCAGGGTGATACCTAAAAGTTTTCCATCCCAATGTTTTTCGAACTTGAGAAGGAGAGCGTCAGAACCCATTGATGGATGCAAATTGCCAAGTCAAAAGGGGTGGAAGACACTGGGCACATCGAAGAGAATCTCAAAGAAATGGGCAAAGAGCTAAGTGGCTTAAGGGACAGAGAAGCAATAATGAGAGATCAACTTGAGAAGGAAAATGCATGGTTGAGGGGATAGCTGTAGGAAAGGGAGAACCAACTGGCATGTATGGCCAACCTCTCCTTAGAGGCCATCCAGTCTAGGATTCTAGCTAAATCCTATGCTCTTTACCTCAAAGAAAAGAAGTTGTAGTTTCAAATGAATACACTAGCATAAAGGGGAACCATGCCATTTCAGGACTATAGGCAATTTATTGATCTTTGTGATCAAAGTACACTAGAGGATAGGGCCAACATGGCACTCACAGACATGAATGTTTAGGATCCTAATGCCAAGCCAAGAGATATACAATTAATGGCCTTAGAATCATGGATGAACCATGAGGAGTCAAGGGCTACAGAGATGAAAAGAATATTGGCTAGAGAGAAAAATGAACCTCTTTTCATCAGAGCTAAACAATCAAATCCCATGGCCATAATCAACACCCATAATTTGATTTCAAATGATCCTCAACTGGCACCTAGATATCTTGCTTCCCAAGAGCAAGCAATTTCATATTTTGAGGATATGTTTAGTCTGCTAGGAGATGATAGTATACATGCATGCCTAAGGAGATGGAACACATTGCCACACATCTTGAAGATTAGGGAATATCACTCCCCTCAAAGGTTGAGAGAGGCACTCAACAGGACACCTATGTATAAGAAATCAATGCAAAGGTTGAAGGTCAATTGGATAGGCCTAAAACTCAGTCCACCACTACTCATAGGGATGCTAGAAGGGAGAAAAGAAGAAGAGGAAAAGAGGCAATGGGAAGAAGTAGGAAAGAAACTAGGCTTCTATGAATAAGAAGAAGAGACCACAACGGAGGCATGGGATGTCAGAGAGGCTACCAGAGCCATGAAGGACATGGAAATTGACTAAGTTACTGAGAGGATGAGCAACACTTTAAGTAGGGGGGTGATGATGAGCCTCATCATTGGGTAACTATATGGGCCTTAATTCACCTCCTAGCCTAGTCAAACCAACTATTCTCACAACCTATTGCATACTTTTGATTATATTTTGCTTATGTGATGCGTTAGAGTTGGATATTTTTCTTTGTGGTCTAATGTGCATTTAATCTAGGATTAAAGGATAAAAGCAAGGAATTTTGGCAAAAACCTTGGTAAAAACTCGAATGGGACAAGGGAGAAGAATTATAGGAGGTAAATCCTCCTCATTTACTACCTCCATTTGAATATTCCTCCATTACCTTGGAGTGCAAACAACCAAATCATGAGGACTAGAAGGCAACCAAGCAAGTGAAAGACAAAGCACCACTTTATCTCAAGTTTGGGAGCCGAGCCTCCCTAATTTTAAGGAATTCGTTGGAGACTTTAGATGTATAAGTAGAGAGGCCTAGGACCTCAGTAGGATTCACATTTTTTATTGTAAGACTCTACTCTATTTTTGAGCTGCAAGACTTGTGACAGTTTTTTATGTAATCCATTGTTTTGATAATGATAATGAGTTTTGTTTTGAGCCAACGCTGAGTTAGTTTAGAGGGTTGAAGCTCTTGGGTTAGGGCCCAACCCTAGTAGCTAAGGCTCCTCTTTATTGTACATGTATGTTAGCATAGATTCATATTTTGATTGTTCATTTGCTTAAGTAGCTGCATTTCCATTACAACAGTGTAGATTCGATTGGTTGTACATTAGTTTTATTCCATTTGTGCCTTCTTTCAGTTAGCAGGTTATCAAGGAGAAAACGGATCACCACAAGGTTGTCAATAGGTGCCTCAACCTCACTTCCTCCCTTTGGGACCACAACTAGAGGAAGAGACCCTTCAGCAACCCCAAAAACACAAATTTCTAGTTCTTGCATGAGATTTGGAGTTTGTTGTCTTGATTCAACATTTGGTTCATTTCATTGTCATATTTTGCCATTACTTCTATTTTTGCAATAACATCTCACTCATGTTCTCATTTCCTTCAACACTTTCTTCATGTATAATATGGGCAATTGATTCATGCTTTTCTAGTTCATGAAGATGTATCTTGTTGCATAGTTCTTGAAAGACACACATGTTTGAAGCACTGCAGGTACTTCAAGAGGAGGTCTAGACTTCATCACTAGCATCCATCTTCCACCTCATCAGCCTTAACCATATCTTGTTCCACCATCACCTTCACTAGTTTTAATTGTCCTTTTTCATTGAAATCCCGCTAGACACATTGACTGAATCTAGCCATCTCTTCTCTTGGATATTGACTCCTGAGTGTTCCTAGACCTTATAACCCCACTCATCACACACCTTTTTCCATCTTCCCATCACCTCCAACACCTCGCAATTAGCTCTTAGCTCTATCATGTAGGTTTCCTACAATTCCTATAATATCGTCCTGTAGGTTTCTAGTACATCCTGTAGGTTTTCCTGAAACGTCCTGTTTTGAGGCCAAATTGATGGGGAACCTATAGGAAGTCACAAAAAGCCTCCTAGGACCCTTCCACTCCATCCAATCACTCCATAAACCCTTTATCCATCCTCAACCACCTTCCATCCACCAGTCACATCCACAAGAACAATTAAATTGCATGCTTGATTTTACCAAGAAAACCAAAAAAAGTGAAAACAGATTTAGTTTAGTTTTCTTGCTCACACATTAGTACAGTTTGACGCTCTTTACTTCTGTAACTTAGATAACAACATTAGGTTATTTTTTATTTAATAATTCTTCTTAGCGTAGCTGTGTAAATGGTTAATTAGGATATGGTGTGATTTAGCATTACATGTCGTTTTCCTCATTACTGCAGTAGAGTAGCTCTCTTAGAATAGATTTTCTCTTCTTCAATCAAAGAATCAAGCTTCTTCTGACTCTATAAAAGTTTGGCTTGGAACCCCTGGGGTCTCTCATATCATGATGCATTATCACATTTTTCATGATCAATTTCTTGCTTGAATCCTATATCGAGATTGAATATAGTTTTTTGACTTCTCTTCTTTGTTCCCTAATGCTCATATTTATTTGAACATACACTTTATTAGGCTTATGTTAAAAAAATTATTAGGTACATGACCTAATACAAGCCCATTTATAATATTTATTTATATATTCTACTTATTAACGTTCTATTGTTCAACATATTCAACATGTTGGTGGTATTATAACTATTATACCCATCCACACAAATTGTTAATTCTATTACTTTTCCCTTGGCTCCACCTCATGTGTTTTCTAAACATATATGAAATGTCTTACAAGTTTAAATATTGGAGTGCCTTCATGGAACCTTGGCTCTAAAACAAAGGTTATACGGTTATTAGTCCATGTATTGGGGCCACATTGTAGGAGACCACATGTTGGACCATGCCCAACCACATGATCTTGCAATGTCGACAGTGGTGATCGACATCGAAATGATCAACAGTCGGGATGAAAACCTATACAATTACGATAACCATATACCCTCTAATCCTCTACTTCATTATGTCATTTTTGTTTTTTGCTGCTCGAGAGTAGTGATCTGCGACAATGAAGAAAAATTGGAAGATCAAAGGTATAATGACGCATTTACAAGGTTAACTCCATGGATTGGTTTTCTTTGAAGGTATTTCGATGAAGGCTATGCCTAAGTTGGCTAATGGAGGTAGGTTTTCAACCCATGTTATCATTGATTCTTCCCTTTCCTCATCTATCGAGGTTTCCTTAAGTTATAATTTTTTTGAATTGAGCATGGAGTAAATATTCTAATTCTCATTGTGTGAATTCCTTGCAAGAAAAAAAGGTGAACTTCTATATGGGGTTTGGTAATGATAGCCAGAATTTTTATGGAATTTTGGCCTCATCCTCCTTTCTCATGGATTCTTGAAAGATAATTACTTTGGATGGAAACCCTAACTTAAAATCCTATATTTGTTTTCTCTTACCAGTAGGTTTTTCCTCTTCTTTTATTATGCTAACTGAGTGCAACTCCACTTTGTATTGGAAACAACGTTGGGATTTCACTTACTTTTTTCCAAGGTAAAACACTTTTTTGAGACAAACTTTCATTTGTATTTTTTTCTAACATAATTTACTCACTGTTCCAACATTTAATTAAGTGTTATTGTTCTTACAACTTCACCCTTGAATCTTTTTTGGGTTTCATTCAAAAGACACACTCTTGGTTGATTTTCTTGTGATGTTACTTGTTCCATTATGGCACTTATAGATACTCATTTCTCTTCATTCCTTTCGTAGGTCTCAAATTATTTGACCAAATCTTTGGCTTTGCCTCCTCAAGCTAAAACATATTTATAAGGGTTTAGGAAACATAAAGGATTATATAGTAATGGATTTTCCTATTTAATTTGTGTAGTTTATTGATAATTTTGTTCGGACACATGGCACAAAGCTTGACCTCTATAACTAGAGTAGTTATAAATTTTCTTGAATGAGGGCTTTCAACTTAATTTAAACATAACTACTTCATATACCTTAATTTTGGTTATGACTGAGACTTGCATAGATGAATGTTAAAAGCATTTTTCGTAGAATGGATATGATGTGTTTAATTACTTTACTCTACTATAATTTTTTTATACTGCAAGGATTATGGTTCATGGAAATGTTGGATATTAATTTTATTTTGTATTTCATTCATAACATGATTTCCTGAAGATGCTTTCTGCATGCACTGATATTCAATTATGCCATTTTTTTCAATATAAATAATGACAATCTTACTATACATAACAACTTGCAAAGTTAGTAACTATATTATCTTGGCTTATAAGTAAGTTTATAGGATGGAAACCCTGGTAGAATTCTATCATGTGTTTCTATCTAAGGTTTTCTTTAGAGCCTTAATATTATTATAGTCAAGGATTTCATGTTATTGGAGGGTCAACGAGGTTTCCCATTTTTCATTAACGACCTATGATATGCTAACCTTGGATACAGTTTCTATTCTCATGCTAAACTTGGCTACAGTAATCTTTCTATCTCTATGCAATTGAGATATACCCACTGGTTCATATAAACAAGTGGGATGATATCCATTTGAGGTTAAATATTCACATGTATTTATTTATTGTTCTGGATAGACATCAAATTTATCCAACTTTCTTTGAATTTCCTATCTTTATATTAACCATCGACTTACTCTCTCTTTAAATGTCCTATATTAAGCCTTTTGTCCTCAAATTCTAGTTCTTTGGCATTGGACCCTACAAAAAAATATGTATGCATTTTCATAGAAGTCATTAGTAGTATTAACCACTATAATTAATTAATACACAGTTGTAACACATATTCATAACAAAGTATTACCTCATACATTCACATTTCTGAACTTTAAGCTAAACATATTTAATACAAATTCAAAAATACTCATATACTTATAAAAAATTATTGGAAATACATTAGATGCTTCCACATTCCTTCCAACCATTGAACTACAATTATAATAGTCCCCCCTGAGCTGTAGGATCCTTCTTACCAAGAAACAATCTCAGAAGTCTTTCATAACTTACAACCACTTAACCAAAGTAGCGTCCTACTATTTATGGGTTCAAGTCCACTATTTCTCTCCCATTGGAACCTTTCTTTTAGTAACATCTTCCTTTATCTCCCACAACTCTTTTTCATACAACTTCCACCCATGACATTTATCTACATTCATGTTATCTTTTGGTGATATGCTTAGCCAACAATATCCTTGTCACCAGAATGGAAGATTTTTTTGTTTGTGTTGTCTATATTTTCCTTCCCTTCTTGGACCATAAAAAATTCCCACTATATCTTGGCAATTAGGAGACAAACATATCACATGATATCCTCTATTGTATTACCAAAAATAATAATAAGTAAAAAAAGTTCACTTTCTTAACAAACTAAATATTTACATTTTTGTTGATGTTATTAGATACCACCAACATGAAAGGGGTCCTCCTCGATGAAAATTCCTAATTAGACTTTACATAATTTGGTTTAAGACCCCTTTGCAAAGTAAGGTCTGGTTGCCATATGTTCCTATAGATTTTCCTTGGCTACAATGGTCAACACAAGAGATTAATTCGCGAGAACATTTGGATGAACAGGTGAGATGCCTTGTGGAATGTTTAGCTGTAGAATGTATCAAGGTTATTTTACCAAAAGGGAGAGAAAAAGTGGGCCTTCAAAAGAAGAGAAATAATATTGATCTAGTAAAGACACACGAGCATATACACATGAATGAATCATTAGATAGCTAGAAAAATATTTCACATAGAAGGAACAATTGTTAAAACACATACAATGCACATTCAACAAGACAAGTATGAAATCCACTAAAATAATTAAGTTTCCTTACTAAAGAAGAAAACAGTATACAACACAAACATTCAAAAAATAATATTACAATATTTATGACATATGCATGAAACTGTGCTGGCTCAACGAGCTTCAAAATTAAGAAAACGCTCCAAGATACATCATTACAGTAAAAACCGCTAGCTCCAATAGTGGATAATTAGAGCAACCACTTGCTCCTCTAAAAGAAATATTTTCCTCTCTAATTCTTGGTAGGATGAGCCAAGGTGAAAATTTGTTTGCATGAACTATGAGAGTGTATATATAACAAATGGATGACCATTCACTCCCCTTATTACTCTTGGACTTTCCTCATGATTGTTTGAATTCTCCATGACCTTTTGACTCCATGACTTTTCACATTCTATAGATGAATCTTGTACTTTCACTTTACGTTACATTTCTTACATATTGAAATTACATAATCCACAATGTTGTGGAGAATGATGACACCTTGACAAGACATGACATGATGTTGATGACATGGATGACATGATGATATGGCAATGTCAAGCCACTCTTGTTGCTGCTATCTTTGTGTTTTCTTGAAATATGGAACATGATCTTCTTCTTCCTCCTCCATAAGGCTTGAAGGTAGGGATTTTTTAGTATGATCTTAATATCCAACTATTGTCGCATTCTGGTCTCCCTTTATCTTTTCTTGCTTGATCATCTGGTCTTTGTAGAAAAAAAGGTGTCTTCTAGAAGGGTCTCCTCCTTCATCTCATTCATCATCATCCTATCATAACATGATACAATACTTGCAACTGAAATCCACTCATGAAAATATGACATCAGTCTGATAAACCCCTAATCTAACATGCTTCATGACAACCATAAATTGAGCTAAAACTGGGTGCTAGGCTAGGAGACTGGCTTGACGATTGTGCATTTTCATAGATCAAGAGGTTACGGGTCAAGACTGAGCCATGATACTGGGCAGTGCAAAGTTCAAGTAGGTCAGGGAAAGAAAACTGTGCAGTTGAGGGGCTCAAAGAGGTAGGCTTGAGGTTTCCCACTATGGAATTCTAGAGGGAAATAGGCATAGGGCTTACACAATTACACAATTCAAGATGTCAAGGTTGAGGCTTGTTGCTTGAGACTGTGTAGTTCACATAAGAAGGTGACTGGAAGGTGTTAATCTCAATCAGTTCAACCTGTCACCAGTGATCAAATATGCTCGTAGAAGGTGTTTTTAGGGTGTCAAGTCAAATTTTTGTCATTTCAGTGAATATTCAAATAAATTTTAGTCACTGGCTATTGTGTCTAGGTCACTGCTGCTCCCTTCACTTACTCATGGTCTTCATCACTCATCATGGTCATTGTCTTTTCCAAGGTATCATATCTTCATTTAAGTGTCTTGTGTCATGAAATGGTTAAATTCCTCATTTTAGGTCATGGTATAGGGTTTCACTCCATGTGTCATCATGATACCATATGTTAAAACAAAAACATGTCCATCATGTGATTAACTGGGTAAAAGGAGTCAGCAACTTAGGGAAAGAAAAATAAAGGTAGAGGTAATGTTTTATTTCAAATAAGACAGTGCTCCAGTACACTGCCTTGTCTCATCATTTCTCAAAGGCACATTTTTTATTCAAAATATGTTTATGACCAAATGGAGAATAATTTTACAAATGCGAAAGAGGTTTTTGTTAGTTATAGTCCAAGGAAAAAAATCCCCCTTCAGTTTATGCTTAGGTATTATGATTTGAGAGAAATTCCCAAACTACACTTGCAACGAGAGAGTTGTTACACTTTTTGAAAGCTTGAATTCAAGACATTTTTTCGGGGATTTGGAGTAGGTTTTGGGAGCTCTTAAGGAATCTATTATGTAGTAGACATCCTAATATTTCCAATGGTACCTTTAGATCATGATTTGGATTAGTGAAAGGCATCCAAAAGTTCTCTGCAAGTTGGCAATGCAATTTTGTCAGAGACACCTTGTGTTTTTGGAGTGACCTTGGGAAAATCAATTGTTCTCCCAGATGGAGTGTCCAAATTATATTTGTAGGGAGTCCATCTTGTAGCAGACTTCAAGATATTTCCAATGAGCTATCCAGTTTGAAATTTGGAGTAGTTTAGGTCCTCCAAAAGTGGGCTGTCTATTGACATTGTGCTTCTGTGAACTGCACTGCGCTTCTGGAGGTGGTGCTGCACTTCCATGAACTGTGTTGCGCTTTGGCACTGCGCTTCTGCCAACAACACTGCACTTGGGATAGAGTGGCTCAAAACTCTCCAAAACTCACCCAAAATTCAAATTAAATATTTATTTCCTATTCTTTTGATATTCTAAGTTGTTCTACAAGTAAGTATCATCATCTAAGTCACTTTTTTCCTTTAGCAAAAGTAAGTGTAAATATGAGTTTTCTTCATCTAGGGTTTATGTAAAATTTCATGCTGCAAATATAGTAAAAATGATGGGTTTTGTTAGTTATGAAATTGAAAACTTTAAAATTTATCATCTCATACCTTTTTATATATATAAATCTCTCTATCATTCAGTAATCAACTCATTTACCTTCAGTTTACCTCACCCTTACAAAAACCCTAGCTCATACCTATCATTTTGGACAATTTCCTAGCATGACTGTTTTTAAATTATTCTACTCATCTCTCTCTCTCTCATTTCACTCCATTCAAACTTCCAAAGTTTTCTACCACCCCTATCCATCACCCCAAATTCCCCTATCATCATCTCCCTTCCCTAACTCCCTCATTTCATCATTTCCTTCCTTGAGAAAGAAAATAGTCAGCTTGAGGCGAAACAACTCATGATGGAGAACAAGAAATCAAAGATGTTACATCAAGGAGGCAAAGGTAAATAAATGTAGGAGCCTGGTGAACATGATGAACATGAAAAACAAGTTGGAAAAAAGAAGCCAAGGACGAAGGGACTCAAAAGGGCACTGAAAGAAGAGAAATAACATAATATGTTAGATGAAGACTTAGACATTGAAGACATAATTGCCTCAGAGATCAATGAATATAGAGAGTATTTTCTAAGTAAGGTATATGTCCACTTATAACATCTTCTTGACAAAGCAAACAAGGACAACCAGCTATTGAGGCACATGGCCCACCATTATCAGACCAAAAACATGATTTGCAACATAAAGCTCAAGCAATTGAAAAACAAGGTAAAGGAAACTGTTATGAAACCAACTCAAGAAAAGATAGAAAAGATAGATCAACACCTTAGAATTTAGCCTCTTCGAGGGGGCAACCTCCTTTACAGTACATAAATGAACAATTCTTGGATGATACAAATGACAAAACCTCCTTTCTATATATAGGAGTCTAAGGAGTCACAATATAATCCAGCCGACCTAACAATAATAATATAAAGCCACAAAAATAACAATAGAGGGATTCTATGGGGCACAGAAATAACAATATGGGGGTAATAGGGGCACAAAAATATAAATAAGGGGTATAACTACAATAGTAATGGGGTAATCACTAGTATTATGGGGACCCAACATGCCCCTCTCCTTCAAAAAAGTGTTGTCCTCAACGCTTGAGTAGTTCTGGATACTTCTGCATAAAATTTTCATCCTCCCATGTGGAATCTTCAGTAGATAAGTTCTTCCACTTGATAAGATACTCTGAAATTGATCGATTTCGTAGCTGTCGAGTTCTTGTTTCTGTGACTGCTTCCGGTTCCAATATAATTTTTTCTTCCTCATCAAGTTCTGGCAATATTGTTTGAACTGGGAGCTTGTCGCCTATAACCTTCTTTAAACATGAAACATGGAAAACTGGGTGCAATCGAGAAGCTGCAAGAAGCTCCAATTTGTATGCCATAGTACCAATCTTTTGCAACACCTTGTACGGACCATAATACTTTGGTGATAATTTATTATCCTTCTTAGCTTGCTTTAGGGACATTTACTTATATGGTTGTAGTCGTAGGAATACCCAATCACCTACATCAAAACTTCTTTCATTGCGATGTTGATCTGCCTGTTACTTCATTCTGTTTTGTGCCAACACGAGGTTATCCTTTAAGAGTTAGAGGACTTGTTGTTGATGTTCGATGTGATGTTCCACTGCCTGAACCTTAGAATTTTCTCTTAAATATGATGTGATGGATGGTGGTTGGTACCCATAAAGTGCCATAAATGGGGTCATTTTTGTTGCTGTATGGAAGGAAGTGTTATACCACCATTCAGCCAGAGGCAACCATTTGACCCATTGTGTCTGTTTATTAGATACAAAGCAACGAAGATACCATTCCAAACATTTGTATACTATCTCAGTTTTCCCATCAGATTGAGGATGATAAGATGAGCTATGAGCTAACTGAGTACTAAAACAAGAAAATAATTTTGTCCAAAAATTTCCAGTGAAAATGGGATCTCTGTCACTTACAATAATCTTTAGGTTTCCATGTATCTTTTGAACTGTTTCCATAAATGCAGTAGAAACTGTACTGGCTTTAAATGGATGTGATAATGCACAAAAGTGTGCATACTTGGTAAGTCTGTCAACTACCACCATGATGACACTCTTTCCCTCAGACTTGGGTAAACCTGTGATAAAATCCATTGAAACCTCCTCCCAACGTTTGCTTGGAATGGATAAAGGTTGTAATAGACCCGGTGTCTTAATTGTTTCAACTTTATTTTGTTGGCAAACCAAACATTCCGCCACAAACTTTTGAATATCTGATTTAAGGCCATCCCAAAAAAATTCCTTCTTAACCCTGTGGTAAGTTTTTAAAAATCCTGAATGCCCTCCTAAGGGAGAAGTGTGCAATTCGATAAGAATCTTTTGTTTTAGCTGGGAATTCTTACAGAGGTATAAGCGATCTTTGTACCATAGCGAATCATTTTTCCAGCTAAATGTATCAGAAGTACTGGAATCTTGTTGTAGCTTTCGAATAAGTGCCCACACTTCTTCATCATTCTTCCATTCCTCCTTTGCTTCGTTTATCCAATCTGGTTGGATAATAGAAATGGCACACAACAATGCTTCCATATCCTCATCCTTTCTTGAGAGTGCATCTGCCACCACATTTTGCTTCCCTTTTTTGTAGATTATTTCAAAGTCATAACCCAACATCTTTGTGACCCACTTTTGTTTCTCTTCAGAGGATAATCTTTGTTCTAAAAGGTATTTAAGGCTATCATGATCTGTTTTTACCTTGAAATGTCTTCCCCTTAGGTAGGGTCGCCATTTCTTAAGTGCATGGAGTATTGCCAACATTTCCTTCTCATAAATAGCTTTGCTTAAAAACATTCCCTTGATTGGACGACTTTCAAAAGCAATGGGTCTTTCATCTTGCATTAGAGCAGCACCAATTCCATTTCCTGAAGCATCACATTCCACAATAAAGGTTTTTGTGAAGTCCGGTGTAGCTAAGACCGGTGCTTGGCACATTGCCTCTTTAAGATGTTTAAAGGCCTTTGTTGCTTCCAGAGTCCATGAAAATGAATCTTTCTTCAATAATGTTGTTAGAGGTGCTGCTATTCTCCCATAATTCTTAACGAACTTGCGATAATACCCTGTCAACCCAAGAAATCCTCGCAAATGCTTTATGGATGTGGGGATTTTCCATTCCTTAATGGCTTTAATTTTGTTAGGGTCTACCTTAACTCCTTCATGAGATACAATATGACCCAAATATTCCACCTCCTGGACTCCAAAGAAACATTTGGATCTTTTTGCATATAATTGTTTCTCCTCCAATAGTTGTAGCACCCTGTCAACATGTTCAACATGATCCTTCCAAGACTTGCTGTAGATTAGTATATCATCAAAAAATACTAACACAAATTTTCTAAGGAATGGTTTGAAAATTGAATTCATCAAACCTTGAAATGTTGAAGGTGCATTGGTAAGGCCAAAAGGCATGACCAAAAATTCATAATGACCCTCATGAGTTCTAAATGTTGTTTTCGGAATGTCTTCAATCTTCATTCTGATTTGATGATATCCCGAACGAAGATCCAACTTGGTGAAGTAAATTGATCCATGCAATTCATCCAGTAATTCATCAATGACAGGAATGGGGAACTTATCTTTAATAGTGAGCTTGTTGAGCTCCCTATAATCTGGACACATGCGCCATGATCCATCCTTCTTGTGCACCAATACTACTGGAGCTGAGAAAGAACTTTGACTCGGTTGAATTATACCAGCCTCTAGCATTTCTGCAACCATACGTTCAATTTCACTTTTTTGGACATAGGGATATCTGTACGGCCTAATGTTTGGAGGAACACTTCCTGGAATCAGATGAATAGCATGATCATGATCACGCATAGGTGAGAGACCTTTGGGAGTCTCAAATACCTTGGAATGATTGTCCAGTACTTTTTGGAGATCTGGAGAAATAGATGATTCCAATGTGGAAACATATAGCTAACATAATTGTGCAATTACACCTCTTTGCTCTTTTAGAAGCTTTGTCATGCCATTAGAGCTGTTTATCTTTCCTGATTTCCCTGCAATACCCCTTAATTCAAATTCCTTTCCTTCGACAGAAAATTCCATGAAAAGTTCTTGAAAATTAAAAGCTATTGTACCCAAGGATTGTAGCCATTGGACACCTAGTACAACATCATCACCTCCCATTGGAATGGAAAGCATTGGCCTAGTCAATACATATTCTCGCATGGATAGCTTGATATTATGGCACTTTCCAGAACAATTTATTGTTCCTCCATTTGCAATCATCACTTGAAACTCTGGTGCTAGATATAGGAAGCAATTAAATTCTTTTGCTACCCTACAATGAATAAAATTGTGGGTGCTTCCTGAATCAATCAACACTATTACCTTTTTCTTCTTGATTTGTCCTTCTATCTTGATGGTTTGAGGAGTGGTAATTCCCGCCAATGCATTACAAGATATGGTCGGATTTATTTGTTCTTCATCTAGGCTTTGTTCCTGGAATATATCCTCTTCTTTTGACCTTTCTTGCTCCTTTTATTCTTCCTCTTCACAATCTATGTAGAATAATTTCTTCTCAGCACACTTATGACCTTTTGTGTATTTTCCATCACAATTGTAACAAAGCCCTTTTGCTCTTTTCTCTTCCAATTTTTGTGGTGTCAACCTTGTAGGTTGTGGAAGACTATGGGCAACGACACTTCCGTCTTTATAGTTGTGAATGGTATGCTTCCTAGTTGCCATAATTTTGCTTTCCATTTTTCTTGCTAACCTGAATGCCTTCTCTAATGAATCAGGTTCCCAAAGGCGCACATCATGTTGGATATTATCCTTTAAAGACCTTATGAACACATCAATCCTATGCTCCTCTGGAATATCTTTTACCCTTATGTTAAATTTTTGGAACTCCTCAATGTGCTCCATTATTGAACCCTTTTGTTTGAGACTTATCAATTGGCTAAAAAAAGTGTTGCTTTTTGTATCCTCATAATGTGCTATCAATTCTTCTGTAAAAATTGCCCAAGTGATAAATTTTTTACGAGAACAAAGCCATTGATACCATACAAACTGATTTGGTTCCAAATATAAAGTTGCCATACGTACCTTTTGTGTGTTTTGCACATTATTGAGATCGAAGAATTGCTCCATCTGTAATATCCATGTGGCGGGATCCTTGCCATCAAACTTCCTCATATCGATTTTTGGAACATGGTGAGTCTTCGATCCAACATTAGAGTCTATGGAATCATGATTAACATTTCTTTTGTTCTCATCATGAGTTTCCTTTAGTACTCTTTCACCCTTAGTGACCATTTCTTGTAGCAACTTATTCATATTTATCTTCAATTCTTCCATCTTATCATCCATGCCATCAATTTTAGCGTCCATGCCATTCACCTTAGCTTCCATGCCATCCATCTTAGCTTCTACGCCTTTCTTTAAATAGTCCATCTTAGCTTCTACACCTTTCTTTAAACCATCCATCTTAGCTTCTACATCTTTTTTTAAACCATCCATCTTAGATTCTGTTCCTTTTTGTGCAAGGGACAGTTGTTGCACTTGGTCTTGTAATTTTGATATATCATGTTGCATTTCTTTCTCTTCTTCATAAGTCATGCTAGAGCTTTCAGGTTCCTTACTAGGTGTTTGCATTTTCTTTCCTCGGGGCATCAGTTACAGATAATAATGCTTTACTATGCCCTTTGAATTCCGTTAAACCAAGCTTACACAAAAATTAAAAAAAAAAAACTACACACCTTTTTTCACTTTATAAAAGCCTGATATTGAATCTGATGTATATCTGTAATTTCGGATCATCTAGTTCTGAAATTGCTACCTGTAGTAGCATTCTAGGTCCTCTTTCCAATGCCACAATTCTGAGCCAAATTGGATTCTCCAAGGAAGAGTTATCTGAAATCTCCCAAATTGACTTTCTTTTAGACTGGATCAGTAGAGCGAACTTGTACGACGTGCCACGAGTCACTGTTTCAAACTTTGAATCTGAAACACTCACACAAGAAACTATAGTCCGTCCTATTTCTATACCTTCTTATGAAATTTCAATCCGATCCCTAGAGAGAAAGTTATGACGATTTTCCCTAGGTCACCTGTTTTGAATGTAATTCAGGAGTCTGCAAAAAGACCAACTTCCTCAGAGCATATCTCCGCAAATATCACGCGAATAGATCTGAAATTCGGACCCAAGATTCAGCGCGATTTCTTCTCAAATGGGTTTTTTTTGCAACTTTTGAAACATCACATAAAAAAGGTTATAGCGAAAATTCCACGATGACCTGTTTGGAGCAGCGAAACCCTAGAATCCAAAGCTCTGATACCAAATGTTATGAAACCAACTCAAGAAAAGATAGATCAATGCCTTAGAATTCAGCCTCTTCAAGGGGGAAACCTCCGTTAAATTACATAAATGAACAATTCTTGGATGATACAAATGAAAAAACCTCCTTTCTATATATAGGAGTCTAAGGAGTCACAATATAATCCAGCCGACCTAACAATAATAATATAAAGCCACAAAAATAACAATAGAGGGATTCTATGGGGCACAGAAATAAGAATATGGGGGTAATAGGGGCACAAAAATATAAATAAAGGGTATAACTACAATAGTAATGAGGTAATCACTAGTATTATGGGGAAAAACAGGTTGGAAAAAAGAAGCCAAGGACCAAGGGACTCAAAAGGGCATTGAAAGAAGAGAAATAAAATAATATGTTATATGAAGACTTAGACATTGAAGACATAATTGCCTTAGAGATCAATGAATATAGAGAGTATTTTCTAAGTAAGGTATATGTCCACTTATAACATCTTCTTGACAAAGCAAACAAGGACAACCATCTATTGAGGCACATGGCCCACCATTATCAGACCAAAAACATGATTTGCAACATAAAGCTCAAGCAATTGAAAAACAAGGTAAAGGAAACCCTAAAGGACACAAATTAGAGGGATAACTTGGGGATATTTTCTGAAGCATCCTTGATAGCATGACACGCCTAATTTTTCACTTCGTCACCAATTTTGGAGTTTTTCTGAGCATTTTTGATTTTTTGGGTATTTTGGTGCAAAATCCAGAAATTAGGTTAGTCAAAAGGCGTTGTGCTTTTTCCTCAGGGATCCAAATGACAAGTGGATTATATTTTTGGAAATATTATGACCTCCTCTCAAAACCCATTTCATCATATTTCTCATACAGGTCTCAGATTTTGACAAAAAGGAGAAAAAGGGGTCAAAAATCATCATTCTGCCACTCTTTTTGACAGGCATTGCGCTTCTGGAGACACCTTTGCCAAATGCATTTTGGAAGGCCTTCCCATTGGTCATTTTCAAAAATTCAAGTTGTTTTGGAAACTAGATAGGCAAGGTTAGTTGATTATTCTCTTGAATCACAATTTGGACATCATGAAGGCACCTAACGATGGACTCAAAGTTGGCACTGCGCGTTTGCAAAATTTTGAGTTTTTATTTAAACATTTCACTATTTAATTTCCTAGTTTCTTAGTTTGACTTGGTCAAAGTCAAAATTCATGATGTAGTTGTAGTTTGAGGTTAGATGTTGTAATCATGAATAAATATACATGATAGGTTGTTTTATGGTTAATTAGGCCTCATAAAGGAAGCAAAATTCAAAACAAAGTCTAAGAGAAGAGTTTGTATTTGACCTTCTCACTCTCATCTGTTGGTTGAGAGAATCTTGGAAATAGTTCCACCACCTAGGAATTCGACTCCTGAAGGTGGGGAAACTATTTGATTGAGTCTATATGTATCATTTATCATTCAGAGAGATGGGTTGGACTTTCTTGGAGAAGCTTGTACCTTATGTTCTCTTACGACGAATACAAGAGGAGTTGCAACTATGTTTCAGGAAGTCTTGTTCAGTGAGTCTATGGTGTTGTTTTATTTTCCTATCAGTTTCTAATGGATAAAACATCTCTCTTTTCAGGTTTCATCATCTTCCTATGAATTCTCTTGCAGTTATATAGAAAAAAATATTATATTTAAGCTTTGTTTATATGGAAATCATGATTGTGTTTCTTTTCTTCTAAGACTAATGAATTCATGCTTTTATATGCTTATTATATTTTCTTAAACACTCAAGCCTATAATACATTGAAAACACTTTAATTTCACCATAAAACACTGACATCTAGCTCCTTTTTATACTTGTCACCACATACTTGAAGTCTTTACCTATTTGCCTACTCTAATCCCTAGTCCAACAACCCAAAAACCCTAAATTCACAAATACTCAAACAAGACTTGTATATCTAGCCTAAAACCTATTTATTTTTAGTTATTCATTGATAAATCCTTAGAGAGATCTCTCTCTAGTTCAGTAGGGCTAGCTACTAAACTGAAAGTGGTTTGATGTTAGCTCTTTCGATCTCCTCCTTGGCCTAGGAAATTGTAGGGGATAACAAAAGACAAGGTCAACACAGTTCTAGAGCTCAAGGGTCAAGGTTGAGCACTGAGATTGTGCAATGCACAAGTTTGGAAAGTACGCTCTGTGATTTGAGAAATTCCATTAGGAAAGGGTATGATATTGAGGGCTAAGAATAAACAATGTGCATTTCAAGAAGGATGAGTGAGGTCAAGTTGCTTGGGATTTGGTACTTTTCCTGATTTGGCCAAGTGTGGGATAAGGCTGAAGTGAAAAAGGAAAAAATTGAGTATGATCACACACATATTGGTTGATGACACATCATTGATCACTTAGAAGACATGAAATACATAATTCCTCCAATTTGACAATAATGTGACAACTTTCCCCAAGTCCGACACTAAAGGTACACTTTGCGACGATAGTGACAACACTTGCGCGATAGTTCTTGAAACTTTGGGAATGAGTTAAATGCATGTATAAATGATAAGAATGAATCATTAGCACCAATATTACCAATTAAAACAAACCAAATCTACATTTGTTCGATATGCGATTCTTTCCATGCTAAAATATGACACTTTGATTTTCTTCCAAACAAGAATAGGATACTTAGAGAAAACACATGTGACGAATCTTAATAATTGCAAAGAAAACATTAAAATTCAAAGAAGGCTCCAAAATTGTGATGGAGGCCAATATTTTGGAGTGTTTTGTAGTTGTGACAACACTTAGCAACACACTGGTTGAATTCTAGCTTCTCTACCTCGGTCAAATATTTTGTGCAGGGTCTACTTCCTCAGGGAGTATTGATTCATCGTGTAGATTAATTTTCTCCCCACTTACCCCATGAATAAACATAGTCCGCTTCATCCTTTCTTGTATGAACACATTCATAAAATCAACCATATCATAATGTTTCGATTCAAGACAAGGGTAATGTTATTTGTGAGATTAACATATTTAGAGTATAGTTTTTCATCTCTGGTGTTTCTTTGTTGCTAGCAGGCCTAGACAGTACCCAAAGTATTTCACTTCAGGAAAAAAATAATTGCTTCACTACAAGCAAGGCTAGAGAATACCCCAAAAAAGTTACTTGCTTCACCTCCCTTCATAGGAAGCCTTTCTCTTCCTTCATCCTTTATTTATTTATTTTAATAGGACTGTGCATCAATACTTATTTATTTCATGGGGTGGAAGAGGGTTACCAAATTATTGAGACCATAAGAGGTTGTTCCTTTAGAGAAGCATATATAAAACCTCTAATTAGTATGCCCATTAATATTTTCCCCTTGTCCTTCTCTACTTGATTGGATCAATGTGGAAAACCCCAAAACCTAAATAATTAAGTGTAGACATGAGGTTTATAGAATAGACACAAATATCATGGTTTGACACAAATATTTCCTTACACAAGGATCACATTTTCCATCAGAACAACATCAACCAAAAGGTTTTACCAAGATGAAGAAGAAGGACTAAAGGTTAGCCAAATTTTAAAAATTTTGCAATGTCACAAAGCCCCTTCCAATTTTGTCACATACATTGGAACCAAAAAAAAACCTTACACATGACACTTACTCACATGAAAGAAAAGACAAAATGAACAAAATTAAAATCAAAATAAAAGAAAATAAGAGACATGTACATAAGATAGGGTACAACCCTAGACTGTCATTGAAAACATTGTTTCAAATATTGGCCATTTACAGGAAGAGATTCAGTCTTCCCATCCAAATATTGGAGATGATAAGTGTGATGGCCAAGATTCTTATGAACAAAAAATGATTCAATCCATAGGGACTGGAACTTAGTATGTTTCCCCTTCTCTTCGTGGAATTTTTCCCACTTCAATACTAGGTCACCCACATTGAATTCCATTTTCCCCACAAACTTCTCATCAAGCCATATCTTGATACAGTTTTGGTGTAGAGAAAACTTTTGTTTTTCTTTATTTATTTCTTCTTGTAACCTAAAGAGAGTTTCTATCATATTCTAAACCAAGAGATAATTCTTACCCCGAGATTCTTGTGAAAGTTGAAGGGAAGGTGGGTAAATATTCGAAGGTAGGATGAATTCTTTTCCATACATTAGGAAGTAAGGAGAAGTATTCAGATAAGGTTTAGGTGTGACACAGCCAGCCCATAATTCATTCTCCAAAGTAGAGTGCCATTTCCTTTGTTCAGAGAATTTTTCCTTTTAATGATGTGGATAAGGTTATTATTGTTCGACTCAACAAGACTATTTCCCTATGGGTAGTAATTATCTAAATGCCTCAATATGATGCCATTTTCCAATGCGAAATCATGAATTTTGAGCGATGAGAAATACCTTTCATTATAAAAAAGAAGAAAAGTCGGGATGTCAAAATTGGTAATAATATTTTACTTGAGGAAGTTGGTGACTTCCTCATCATTCACTTTCTTGAGGGGAACCGCTTCTGTCCATCATGTGAAGTAATTTATACTAGTGAGAATATAGTGGTGTTGCTTCGATGAGTGCAGAAATATCTCAGTGATAAAATCTAAGCCACACTACTAAAATGGTTCTTCTACAGTGACGGCCTACAATGAGGTAGCTGACTTATTTTCTTGGCCAACACATTTTTGACAAAATGGACACCCGTGGGGAAAATTGTGATCATCATGGAAACGTGTAGGCCAATAGAGATTGATCCATATAACATTGTGTGATGTAGTGTCACTCATGAAATTTTCTATGGATGGTCCATCATGGGGGTCACATAATACCCTTTCTGATTCTAGTGGTTCCAAGCATATGAGAAAGACCTTATTATGGTGCTTCCTAAAAAGAACTCCCTGTACCAACTGATAAGATAAAGCTTTCAATCTAGTAGTCGTCTTCTATCTCACTAATAAATGAGAGGGTAGTGTACCGTTCCCAAGATACTATTTCACATCTACGTACCAAGAGGTTGGTGTGTCAGTGGGCGTCTCTTCTTCAATATTATACATTTCAATCTCCTGCTCTCATCCAGAAGGGTTGTCTTCTAGTGAACTTACTACTTTTGTTGCTAGCTAGCATAGACCATGGCCCTTGATTGTATGAATTGGTTTTAACTCAAGATCGTATTCTTGTAGGTTGGTCATCAAGTTCCCTCTCCTTTCACCCAACTCTTGTTGAATAAACAATGATTTCACAACTGGGTATGGCATAAATATAATAACACGATTCTTCAAAATATAAGTTCTAAAGTATTTTATCGCCTTGTAGACTACATAAGATTTTTTTATCTATGGTGGGGTAATCAAGTTCAGGTCCTTGCATGACAGTCATTAATGATATAGGCCGCTCATTTTTCTAATCATCCTTCCGTGTAATAACAACAACAAGAGAAGTATCAGAAGTGAAGATGTATAGTAGAAAATCCTTACCAAAGTTTAGACTATACAGTGTTGGTGCTTCTAAAATTGGTTGCTTTATATGGGTGAATGAATCCTTTTCCATTTTATTGCACTTGTAAATCACATCCTTCTTTATCATCTCTTGTGGTTTCACTATCTATGCATAGTCAAAGACGATTTTGCTGGGGAATTGATTTTCCACAAGAAGCACTGCATGGATTTCTTATTCACTGGGAAGGGAATCTAAGTAATAGTTCTAACTTGTTTAGGGTCCACCTTAATCCCACTCTTTTCAATGATATGGCCTAAGATATTTCCCTTAAACACCATGAAAATTCTCTTCTTAGGATTAATAGATATTCTGTATTTGCGACAATGCTTAAAAATTTTCTTTAATTCTCATAAGTGGTCAATTCTTCTTTTCAAAAAACCTGTCATGTCATCAAGATAAAACACCATGCTTTGTCTAATCAAACCATGAAATCAATTTCCATAGCACATTGAAAGGTTGTACCTGTATTAATAAGTCCAAAATGTATACTCTTAAAAGAAAATATACCCCATTTGGATCAAAATGTTGTTTTCTGCATGCCAGGTTCTGACACTAGAACTTGGTTACAGCCTACAAATACATCCAACAATAAAAACATATCAGACCCTGATATTGCTTGTAAAATTTGTTCCATCGACGACACTAAATAATTTTCTTTTTTTCCGAGGCGCAATTTAGATTGTGAAAATCCACACACAAGCGTATTTCCCTAAAGTTATTGATTATCATAACCAAATTTGAAACCCATGTCGAATGTCACACTTTGAAAATAATTTGAGCATCCAACACCTTCCTCAACTTTTTCTAAATCAAGAGCTCAATTGTTTGATGAAATTTTCGTAGCTTTTGTTGAAACTTGGGCCCTTCCCTAATTGGAATTACATGCTAGATTATTAACATGTAAGTTTCGATATCGTTGTATATCCATGTGAAAACATCTCAGTACTGCTTGAAAGGGAAGATGAAAACTTGGCACTCTTGAGGCATGCAACAAGTATCAAGATTGAAAAACTTTGGATCTTCCTCTGTACTAAGATTTATTAGTTCATGCGACATGGTCAAGCTATGGGTATTCACATTTACCGACCCCTTAAAGCAGTTTTTAAAGTTGTACAAATTTTTGAGTGACATCATGCCCTTCGGCATGGGGTTCCCTTTCATTGGTTGAGCTACATCCTGCAATTCTTTCTCGCGCTCGTCTTTGTCGATGGTTTCATCCTTGAACACATCAATGTTCACCATAAAATATAGTATATGTTGGTTGTCATTAAAAATATGATAATTATTAATATTAGCAAGAATGAATTGCCTATAAATAATTTCAATAGAAAATCCATCCCTTAATAGTGACAATGTAGTAGAAACATTTTATAATGTATTAGAAACAAAATTATGAATTCTAGGAACATAAACAATATTGAAAACTCAGAATTATGAAATAAAATTCCATACCTCTTGTTGATAACTTTTGAGATTATGTGACAAACAGTATATAATATTTCATACTTGGCGTACAATGATTCCAAATTCACCTATTGCTTTAGTACCTCAACTTTGAGGTCAATGGATTTCTTTAAAACCAACAGGAGTGCTTCATAATACAAAATGTTAATGGTGCAAATTCCAAGTGGTAAGAGATCAAATGTTTTCTCTTTTGTGGTTATATTAAAATGAAACCAGCTCTAGAGCCCTCCTACATTTTTGAACCATCAAAATATAAAATCCAAGTCTTATAAATGTTAGAGCTACTTCCTACACTAGTACTATCTACATCCACTGTATAAGTGTCATTAGCACCACTTGGATTTATAAGGAGTTCCAATTGTTTCTTAGGTGGGATAGGTGAAGGTTGTGCCAGATAACATCCGTGATTTACTTCCAGAAAATAATTTCTGAAGATCACCTCTGCAAAGACCATTGGTTGATTTTCTTCCTTAAGTTGTGTCATGGTATGCTTCATATACGGCTCACTTTCAAGTCGAATCTCATTATTTATACCCTTGTATGGAAGCCATAAATGAGACAAATACATCACAAAGTATCCTTGGATTTTTTTCAACCAATCTTTGCTTAGTAGTAAACCATAGGCTTCAGGAATGTCCACAAGTACGAAATTTATACACTGGTGAACTCTATGATAAAATGAATAATGGATGAGAACATTTCTAAGTTCACCTATGGCCAAGAAAGGTGATATGTCTATTGTATGATATATGCATTAGTTTTATCCCATTTTTCATTTATTTTCTTAGCAACTGAAAATGGAATAACATTTGTGGATGTGTCAGAATCAACCAAATAGTTGTGAAATATATATATATCTATATATATATAGATATATATTTTAAAAGTTAGCAGAAAGGGAGGGGAGAGAGTGCAAGAACTCAAATATACAACATTTACAATAAATTTGATGATGTTTTGAGAGTTACTGGATATTGCCTGAGAAGTATAAGCTTGTTTACCTACCAAAGTGTGTAATGAGAGTGCCTAGAGGATCAGTGCCCACTAGCCCATTATCTTTGCAAGATCAAAGAGTGAAATATTAGAGTGATCTCTCTTCATATATTCAATAATGTTGTAATAAATGCTTTATGTTGTAATGGGTTGTGCTAATGGATCAGGTGGTGTGACTTTATCTATTATAGTAGGAGTGGTGGACTTGTTCTAAGGAAGTTTTCTAGTAAGAAGGAGCACTTGCAAACTTGTTTTAAGAATTTTGAGCTATATTTGAAGGTGGTAGAACTATACACAACAATTTCTTCTTTATTTCCTACACAGAAACAAGTCTTGCACTCCTCAAGTTATAACAATTATTTGGATGCTTGGGAGGAGCTTGACTCAGTGACAGTTGATAAACACTTTGTTTATCATTGTTTTATATGATACTAAACATATTCACTGAATGTCCAACACCTAAAATTTCTTCGATCACAACAAGTTGAATTGTTCCTTCATTTTTCTTAGGTTTTTATTCTACTAATAGAGTATCAACGAGATTAGTGATAATAGTGTTCATGTTGTGGTTCCATTGCTTACATCTCTATCTCAATGTTTTTCTTGATGAAAATCATAAAACTTATCCATGCCCAAGATTTTGATATTGAAAATTATGTTAGAACTATGAGCACATTTGGTCGAATGTGAATTAATGTTCTTTTTGAAGAACGATGGCCTATAACACTTGCTTCTAGTAGTGGATGCCTCATTTCACCATCTCTTCAATTATAACACTTCCTTCAAGAGTAGCTCTAGAGACTTGTTCAAGCCTTTCATATCAAAAGATTCTTTGTCTTTAGTTCTATTGGATGAGGCTTACTTTTTATTACAAGCTTATTTGGATTCTTTGTGATCATCATCATCTACAATGACTCAAATAGATCACAATTATTTTTGAACAACAAGAGCTTCTATAGATTTTGAGGCCAATGTTTCCTTTGCTTCCCTTTTAACAAGTACATAAATGCTAGTTGGCAAGGAAAATATGTAATAATCCTTAGTGATATCATCATGAGGTTGCACATCGATAGGGAACTTATTTAACAAACACATAAACCTATGATTAAAATATTTAATTATTTATATGTCCCCCACATTCAATTCCCAATTTCTCTCAACAACATGGAGAGAGTCTTATCATCAACATTTTTTTCAAGAAAAATCTTCTCAAACTCCCTCTAGTTTCAGATTGAATTGGTTGGAAGCTTGTCATACCATACATACACCGTACCTTATAAAGGGTATAGAAAGAGTCAGTAAGCAACATCACAAAAACGTAACTCAAGCATCCTTAAATGCATGTAGAACTCATCTAGATGGTTTTCAACTTTTGTGTTCTTGTCCAGATCAAACTTTGACAACAAATTTTCTGGATGTTTAGGCATTTTTTGAAGATTGTCCTAATGAGAGAGTGGCCCATGGGCCATGCAATCCAAATCTACATCAACCATGTCTTCATCTTTTTCCTCCTCTTCTTTTGAATCTAAAGAAGCTTCTCCTTCACCATTCAGATCTGCATTGTAATCAGGATTATCCTGTTCAAAAAACTAAAAATCTCCCCCTTAACTATTTGGATTCTCCTCAATAGGTGGAAGCTCACCTTGATTTTTTGTAGGTTCAACCAACTCTTCAAGGGTTGAGATAACTAAATATTCCACCGACAAAACTAGTACACCACTAGGATTTACTTATTTCTTTACAATCTTATGAGGTATAATCGCAACAGTAGGGAACAAACCAAGAGCTCTCACAAACTGACGAGCAATGGGTCATATAGACCAGAGTTGGTCCTAAGTAATCTGAAAGGCTTGTCTCAGGCTAGACTGAATAGTTTTTTGTTTTCCAAGAGTATTAGTGGGAGTGGAAATGGGAATGTTACTACCATGTGTGAAAGTTTGTTTGTTAGGATGTGGTGAGTTTTGAACCATATAAAGGTGGTTTCCATCCTTTTAGCACCAGAATGTTGATGGTGTTGGATAACACCAAAATTCAAAGGGGGTCTCCCTAATGAAAAAGTCCCAATTGGAATTCACATTGTTTGGTGTAGGAGCCCTTCTAGAAATAAGGTCCAACTACCATACTTTCTTAGAGATTTTCCTTGGCTATAACAGTTAGCTCAAGAGGTTAATGCATAGGTACTTTGGGATGAACAAGTGAGTATGCCTTGTGGAATTTTCAACTATAGAATGTATCAAGGTTCTTCTACCAAAAGTGAGAGAAAAGTGGGCCTTTAAAATAAGAGTAATAATATTGATATAGTAAAGACACACGATCATATACACATGAATGAGTCATTAGAAAATTAGTGAAATAATTCACATAGAAGTAATGATTATTAAAACACATACAACACACCTTCAACAAGATAAGTACCAAAGCCACCGAAATAGTTAAATTTCATTGTACATGTGAGAAAAACATACATAAAAAACATTCAAAGAATAGTCTTACAATATTTATGACATACACATGAAAGTGTGTTGGCTCAAAGAGCTTCACAATTAAGCAAAACTTCAAAGATATATTAGTACATTGAAAACCACTAGCTCCAATAGTGGAGCGTTAAAACAACCACTTTCTCCTCCAAAAGAAATATTTTCCTTTCTAATTCCTAGTAGGAGCAACCAAGGTGAAAATTCCTTTGCATGAGCTATGAGGGTGTATATATAACAAATAGGGTGACCATTCACCTCCCTTGAGACTCTTGGAATACCCTGATGACTGTTTGACTTCTCTATGACCTTTTGACTCCTTGACTATTAGGAAATTATATATTAGAGAGAAATGGAACACATAAAATATATTGCAGAAATATAAACACATAAAACAAGAGAGACACAAATATACATGGTTGACCCAATTTGGGCTATGTCTGTGGAGAAACAACCAATCCTTGCTTTTATATTATCCAACAAATTAAAGAGATACAACCTACAACAGATCCCCTGTAATTCCCTCTTCACTCTCACACAATCTCCTCTCTCTTTCTCACTCAGAATACATATCTACATAGATGTAATACAATTCCCTCATATATAGTGAGGGGTTTCCATCTATGGCAAAAAAAACCTAAATTAAACATAACTTCTACCGTTAGATCTCTGCCTAATGAATGGCCGATATTGACTATGAAATTATAACATTTACAAGGAAATTCAACATCTAATTTTAGCTTTGAGGGCACTGCCTACGATCCCCTAATAGGGTGGGGTTTCGAGAGATTATAGCTGCCCCCCTTGGACCCCTCTTGCAATGTACATTTTACGGGAGACGTTGCTAGCACATTTTGAATTAGGGTCCAATGTCGCAATACCTCTACATAAAAAAGATAATCAAGCTCCACACCCAACAATCTCCCACTTGGAAACAGATTATAGCAACTCCACTGCTGCTTCATTTGTTGCACAATGACTCCACTTTGGACTTGGTTGTTTCTCATCTTCTTCATCATACTTGAAGACCAATTGAAACTAACAAGAATATCAGTTTCTCCCTGGTTACAACTTTTCTTAACATATATAAAGGATTATGGCTAGTGTGTATCTTTTCCAGCTTCAACTGTCCATCTTCCAATGTTGACCATATGAAATGGTACTTGAGATATATATGTTTAGTCTTGGAATGAAATGCAGAGTTCTTTGCAAGATGTATGGCACTCTGGCTCTCACTGTATAACCTGCCCAACTCCTGCTTCTTACCTAATTCATCCAGAAACCTTTGTAACCAAATCATTTCTTTACTAGCCTATGTAGCAGCAACATACTCTCCTTCCATTGTTAAGAGTGCAACAACCCTTTGCAGTTTTGAGACCCAACTAAAAGTTGTTCCACCTATATTAAACACATACCCTGTGGTTCTCCTCATGTTATCTCTATCACTCGCCATATCTACATCAACATATCCCTATAGAGAAATGTTTGAACCACCAAAGCATAATTCTTGATTTGTGGTACCTCTGAAATACCTGAGAATCCACTTCACTACCATCCAATGTTCTTTTCCTGGATTGTTCATGTACCTGCTTACAACTCCCACTGCATGTACAATATCAGTCCTTGTGCAGACCATTGCATACATTAAGCTTCCAATTGCTGATGCATATGGAACTTTAGACATATAATCCATTTCTTCCTGAGTCTTGGAACACATTTCCTTACTTAGTTTGAAATGGCTAGCCAAGCGTATACTAACTGGTTTTTCATTATGCATATTAAACCTTTTCAACACCGTTTGTATGTACTCACTTTGAGACAATGTTAATTTGTGATTCTTCCTATCTCTAATTATTCTCATACCAAGGATTTGTTTTGTAACACCCAAATCCTTCATTGCAAATGACTTTGCCAATTTTCTTTTGAGCACATTTATTTCATGCATGTTAGAACCTGCAACAAGCATGTCATCTACATACAATAACAATATAATATAGCTACCATCATTTTTCCTTTTGAGATAAACACAATCATCAGAGTGACATATAGTATAAACTTGTTCAGACATAAACCTATCAAATTTTAGATACCACTGCCTTGGAGTCTGTTTTAAGCCGTATAATCTTTTCTTCAACATGCACACTAGTTTCTCCTTCCATTTTACCTCATATCCTTGTGGTTGCTGCATATATATCTCTTCCTCCAAATCCCCATGGTGAAAGGATGTCTTTATATCTAAATGCTCAAGATGAAAATCTTCAATTTCTACTAGACTTAAAATAGTTATGATTGAAGTCATTTTAACAACAAGAGAAAATATCTCATCAAATTTTGTACCCTTTTTATGTGCAAACCCCTTCACCACAAGTTTATATCTATACATTTTTCTACCTCCATATTCTTCCTTCAACCTGTAAACCCATTTATTTTGAAATGATGTTCTACCTGTAGGTAACCTAACAAAGTCCCAAGTCTAGTTATGTGCTAAGGAGTCCATCCCATCTTTCATGGCTTTCTCTGTCTACCTGCACTGCTTCTTCATGACATTCTGGTTCACCAAAATCATTCAACAACACATAATATAATGAAGAAGAGTATCGTTCAGGGGGTCTACTTATCCTAGTAGATATTCTTGCACTACTTTGGGGTGATTGAAGTGTTTGTTTCTGTTGTGGTTACTGTTTTTGTTCTAGCTATTGATCATTATGATTTACAGGATTTTTCAGTGATCTCATGAAGCACTGTGTATTCTCTGTTTTCTTTTTCCTATTTCTTTTCTTTCATTTGATCCTTATACAAAACCTTTTCATTGAATATGAAATCTCTGGTCCTAATGATTTGGTTTTTTTCATAATCCTAAAAGCAATTACCAAAATTATTAACACCATATCCAATAAAGGTACATTTATTTGATTTTGCATCAAGCTTTGTTCTATTTTGTTTATTAATGTGGACAAAGGCTTCAGAACCAAAAGTCTTTAAGAATGAGTAGTTTATCCTTTTACATGTCCATATCTCCTCTGGAATACCATCGTTGATCTTATATTCACCCTATTAGTGACATCAGTTAAAGATTTATTAAACTAAGGTATTACAGACTCATGTGCTGGTGTGTGTGTTCTGTGTTATTGAAGCAACGAATCAATCAGATTGCCAATACACAGACATTAAAATGGAAAGACAACAGAGAAATAGAGTAAGCAAACACAAAGACACAAGCAATTTTAATAAGGAGTTACCCTATACTCCAAGGCTACGTCTCTGGTCCAGCTTTCAGTGGTGGCCTTGTTTTATTGTGTCTTTAAGCAGAGAAATTATAATACAGGGACTCAATGTGAGTTCTCTTGAAGCAAGTTTGCTTGGCAGGGTGGTTCTTGGATTCCCCAAGCCACTTGAGTACACAGACTTCTTCTTCCTACCAGCTCTGTGACCTTCTAGTCTATAGTGGAAAGAGCCAAATGTGATGCTTAATCCGGCAAATTCTTCTATGGGAAGGCTTGAATCTTCAATCTCTCTGGTGATCAATGTTGCCTTTGGTCAGCACAGCCCTCTGTCCCCTCTGCTTTGCTTTACTGTTCTCTATGTTCAGTCCTCCCCTCTGGGTTCGTTGTTCCCCTTCTTCGTCTCTTGACTTCTTACTATCTTTTCCTTCTTCTTTGATTCGACTATCTCTATTCACGGCTTTTAGCCATTTGAACCCTATTCCTATTCGGTTCCTCTTCTGCCTCTGTCGATTCACCTTCTGTAGCTGCGCTTGGAGTTCCCTGTTTGGCGTCATCATGAACGCTCAGGGAGTGGCCACTTTTCCTCCTCGAAATGGTGCCAGCATGCTTCATCGGTTTGTTTCTTCAGTTATGTCGTGGATGCGTTCTTCCTCCACCATGGCGGTCAAATCGATTCCAAATCCCTTCTAAAACGCGACTTAATTCTCTGTCGGTTCCACTTCCTCCATTGGGCGTGATCTCAGCCATCTGATCTAGGCCCTCCAGATCCGATCCGTATGCACATTTTTTCATGGTTTACTTGCTCTACTGATAGCGCGAGACCAACGATGGTTTTCTCTCACCTCTGCCTACCACGCGTTGATCGGTGTATGGAATTGCTCCGCTTTTGTCCAAAACCTCTTACCATTTAAGGGCGCCCCAATCAAAACCACCAGGTTTCCAGAGCATGGGTCTCACCTTGTACATTTAGCGCTTTTTTCCATTTTTTCCCATGGTCCTCTGGTTCCCAACCTGATCGAGTGCTCAAGCTTCCTCCATTTTCGCCCTGTTCACCCAACGATGCACGATTAACGCTAGGTGCTAATCGCGCATCAAAATCCACCTCCATTTCTAGATCCGAGGCTACTGGGGGCTACTTTGACCTCCCGCACAGTCTCCATGGGCCTCGGTTAGCACGCTTTGACCGAGGTCCTCGTCATTCCACGCTGGCTGCCATTGCCACTGGTTCAGGGTGTTTTTGATCGTTGTTTTGGATTGTTTAGAGATTTGTTCTGACCTGATACAGTCATGGTTCTTTGATAGTCCTCTATGGATCCAATTCAGATCACAACCTTCCCACTGCAAAGGCTTTTGGACCACCAAAAGTTGGTTTTCAAGCATCGACTAAGTGAGGATACTATTTCTTCACTTGTCCAATCTCAATCCACTTTATGCTGCTCGGCTTTGAACCTTTGAGCCCAATCGTGAGGTACTCAACATCTCCCCTGCGTGTCATTCTCACATTCCTTTCCAGCACTGTGTCTTCCTGCAACTCATTAAGGTATTCAGGTAGTAGGTCATCAATAGAAGGCAATTGACTTTGCTCTTCGGGGTCCTCAGTCATTAAAGGTTCAAACAATCTTAAGCAATCTGCATTTACGGCTGAGTAGATGTGCATGTGAGTTGGTAAATCAAGGTGAAAAGCATTTTCACCAATCTTCTCAAGTATCCTAAAAGGTCCATACCTGATAGGCTTTAGCTTTTTACCTTCACCTTGCATCCTATCCTTGCTTATATACAGCCAGACTTGGTCTCCAACCTAAAAACTATGCTCCATCCGATGCTTATCATGCCTAGCCTTGTACTTGGCCTAGCTCTTTTCCAGTTGTTCTTGTACCACCTGATGGATCTCCTAGATATGTTCAATGAACCTAGTTGCCTCATCCACATCACTATGTCCATCAACCATGGTATCTTTACCGAAGACAAAATCCAAAGGAGACCTTGGTGCGAAACCAAAACAAGTCTCAAAAGGAGATCTCTGTGTATAAGAGCGATTGGCTCTGTTGTAAGCATGTTGCACATAACACAAGTGTTCATCCCAAAGCTTAAGATGTTTGCTACAATAACCTCTCAGTAACTGGATCACTGTCCTGTTTACTACTTCTGTCTGGCCATCTATTTGTGGATGAAAAGTTGTGCTTTTCTTTAGTTTGGTGTCCATCAGTTCCCATAGACTTTACCAAAACTTCCCCACAAATTAGGTGTCTTGATCAGATACAATGGAAGTGGGAATCCCAAATGAACCCATACATGTTCAAAGAACAATTTTTTTGTTTGTTCAGCTGTAATCTGTTTATTACAAGGTATCAAAATACACATTTTTCTGAACCTATCCACAACAACATATAGATAATCATGACCTTTCCTAGATTTAGGCAGTCCTCCAACAAAATCAATAGAAACACTTTCCCAAGGGTGAGAAGGAACTGGCAATGGAGTGTACAAGCCTAGTTTTCTATTGATGGGCTTTCTTTTAGCACACATGGCACACCCTCTTACATATCTAGAAAATGTCTCGTTCATTTTCGGCCAATATCATAACCTTTGCAGCTGTGCAATTGCTTTAATTACCCCAAAGTGACCTGATATCAAAGAAGTGTGTGCTTCCCTAATTATCTTTATCCTCTCAGTTTTTGGAATGCAGAGTTTCCCACAATGATCAAAGAGTCGGTCCTTCACATGATATTTCAATTCTTCTACTCTTTTTCCTTGACTCAAAGTTGCATATACATCGTTAAAGTCCATATCCTGAGCATATTGTTCTATGTAGCTTTCATGTAGCATAGAATTATGCTTAAGTATGGTAGATGCATTTATAATGGGTCTAGATAACATGTCTGCAAACTTGTTATGTATTCCCTTTTTATATCTGATGACCAAATGAATCTATTGTAGAAAACCCATCCATCTGTAATGTCTTGATTGCTGCAACTTAGTTTGGGAGTGTAGATATTGAAGTGGCTGATGATCAGTATGTATTACTGTCTCTTTGCCCATTAAATAATGTTTCCACTTTTTCACACTCTAAACTAATGCATACAATTCTTTATCATATGTAGGATAGTTAATTACTGCAGGATTAAAGGTATCAGAATGATAACATATGGGTTTTCCGTTTTGTTTCAACACTGCTCCCATGTCATAGTCATTGGCATTAGTTTGGATCTCAAATAGTCTTTGTAGATCTGGCAGTGCTAGTATAGGTTTTGTACTAATTCTCTCTCTCAAGGTGCTGATGGCTTTCTGATGTTTTCCTCCCCATTGAAACAACTTATTCAATCCTGTTAAAGCATGTAAGTGAGCTGCAACCAAGGAGAAGTTAGAAATGAACTTCCTCAAATATTATGTTGCTCCTAAGAAGCTTCTCACTTCTATAGCAGACCTAGGTTTAGGCTAGTTCACAATGACTGCCACTTTAGAGGGATCTCTTTTTAATTCACCTCTCCCTACTATATAACACAAGTGGTTTAGAGATGTTTTGCCAAATTCACATTTTCAGAGTTTAACATAAAGTTTTTCTCATTTCAAAACATCTAATGTCTGCTTAACATGCTTTAAATGTTCTTCCCATGTTTTACTAAAAATTAGAATGTCATCCAGATACATAATAAAAAAATCATCAAGAAAAGGTTTGAGTACATCATTCATTAATCTCATGAAAGTAGCAGGAGCATTAGTTAAGACAAAAGGCATAACCAGCCATTCATACAATCTCTTCTTTTTTTTGAAAGCAGTCTTCCATGCATCTTACTCTGCAACTCTGACCTAATGGTATCCATTATGTAAATCCAGCTTGGTGAAATAAATAGCTTCCTTTAATTGATATAGAAGATCATCTATGCGAGGAAGGGGATAACGATTTTTTATTCTTATCTTATTCAGTGCTCGGTAATCAATGCACATTCTCCACGAGCCATCTTTTTTTTTCACCAAAATGATTGGTGACCCACATGGTGATGTGCTAGGCCTAATGAACCCTTTCTTGAGCAACGCCTACACTTTCTTCTTGATTTTAGCATTCTCTAAAGCTGACAACCTGTACATCCCAACGTTAGGCAAAGGAACATCTTGCTGCAAAATAATATCATGTACTATTCCCTCTTTGGGTGGCAGACCTTTAGGTTCTTGAAATAAGACATCATACTCTGAAACAACCTTTTCTATATTAGCTTGCTGTTCAACATTATAGCCCTCAAATACATTGGTTTTATCAAGTTTCTTTTCCTTTACAACCATCAATAAGAATTGTTTACATGAATTTGTCATTCTTTTCATCTGTCCTAAGTTTATGAGAGTATAATTAGTCTTGAGCTTATGAGCTCTTAAAAAGTATTCGATTCCATCTTTAACAAGTAAATACTTGTTCTCAGCTCTATAGAAAATAACCTTTCTATCATACAAGTAAGGGCTTCCTAAAACAATTCCACATATATCCAAAGGAATTATGTCTAATTCAACCTCATCTACAAATGCTGACCCAAAACAAAACTTGAGTTTGCACTGTCTAGTCACTTGTAGTTGTGCTTTAGCATTCAACCATCCTAATGGGTATGGTTTCTTGTGACGTGTAGTTGCTAATCCCAATTTCTTTACAATTTCTTCAGAAATCAAATTTACTTGTGAGCCACTATCAAACAAAGTATCAATCTTTTGATTTTTGGAAATAACTTGAATATGGAAAAGCTCATGTCTTCTTCTCTCATTTTCTTCATCAATAATAGATTGAGCAGAATTACAAGTAGATGCTTCAAAATTCTCACCTTTTATACCTATGACTGTTATAGTTGTTTCATCTCCCATGTCTGACCCCAAATCTTTCTGAATAGCTACAACTGTCTTCTTCTTCTTGCCCTCGGACTTCTTAAGTCTCATATTTCGATGTTGAATCCAACAATGCTCATCATCATGCCCATCCTTTTTACAGTGAGTGCATGAAGCTTTGGCTTTCTGTGCAGTGTTAGCCTTCCTTGCTTTCCACTTATGTTTTCTTTTCTCCTTTCTCTTGCTTATAGTGGGTTGGGATGGTCCCCCAACTTCTGGATTTCCATTCTTTCCTCTAGCTTCTAGATGAGTAGTTTGTACAGATACCTCATCTATACTAGTGGGATTAAACACAAGGATGGTCTGCCTCAAGTAGCTGTATAAACAACCAATGTACTTCAATAGAGTCTCTTGTGAGTCTAATGAGATACCCAACATCAATGCTCTCTTTCTAAATTCTTAAGTATACCCTTGCACACTTTGCCCCTTCAACTGTCAAAGATTTTGCCAACTCATCATGGCTTGTTGCATGTAGGCCAATGGATAGAACTTATTTTTGATTGTATAAACAAAGTCAATATAGACAAAGATGGTCTTACCATGTCTTTTCATATTAGCTTGGGTTCTGCCTTCCCACCAAACCAAGGTTGTGCCTCCTAGGCGTAGGCTTGCCAGCTGAGTCCTACTCTTGTCTTAGTTTATGTTCTGTACCCTGCAATACACATCAATTTGTCTAATCCAATTGTCCAACTTTTCAGTATTTAGCTCTCCATCATGTATAGGAAAATCAAATTTAACATCTAGCTTAATCAAAGATGTTTTCTTATTATGCACAGGGCTATTAGGAGGTGTGAGAAAGTTTTCCTTTTTCCCCTTTCCTTTGGAGTGGTCATGGCAGTGAGACACATCTTCTTCTTTATCTTGTTTATAACCAGATGAATCTTCAACCTTTTGCTTTCTAAAGTCTCTATACATTTCTTCTACCATAGACTTTATAGCTAGGAAACTCTTTATGAATTGAGGGTCTGGTCCAACAGAACCTTCTTCTGACATTGCCTTCCGAGGATAGACTTTCCCAATTTCAAGATTAGTTTCCACCAACTCTCCTTCTCCTAATTTGAGCTTTGATCTTGTGAGCATTCACAGCTAAACCAACACAAATTTGTCTAAACTTATAGCCTAGAGCTCTGATACCACTTGATCTAATATTCACCCTATGAGTGACATCAGTTAAAGATTTATTAAACTAAGGTATTACAGACTCATGTGCTATTGTGTGTGTTTTGTGTTATTGAAGCAACGAATCGATCATATTTCCAATACATAGACATTAAAATGGAAAGACAACAGAGAAATACAGTGAGAAAACACAAGGACTCCAGGGCTACGTCTCCGGTCTAGCTTTTAGTGGTGGCCTTGTTTTATTGTGTCTTTAAGCAAAGAAATTATAACACAAGGACTCAATGTGAGTTCTCCCAAAGCAGGTTTTTCTTGGCAGGGTAGTTCTTAGATTGCCCAAGCCACTTGAGTACACAGACTTCTTCTTCCTACCAGCTCTGTGACCTTCTGGTTTACAGTGGAAAGAGCCAAATGTGATGCTTAGTCCGAACAGATTCCTCTATGCGAAGGCTTGAATCTTCAAGCTCTCTGGTGCTCTATGCTACCTTTGGTCAGCTCGGCCCTCTGTTCCCTCTGCTTTGCTTTACTATTCTCTATGTTCAATCCTCCCCTCTGGTTCACTGTTCCCCTTCTTCCTCTCTTGACTTGTTACTGTCTCTTCCTTCTTCTCTGATTTGACTGTCTCTGTTCATGGATTTTAGCCATTAGAACCCTATGCCTATTTCGTTCCTCTTCCACCTCTGTCGATTCACCTTCTGTAGCTACGCTTGGAGTTCCTTGTTCAACGTCATCATGAACACTCAGGGAGTGGCCACTTGTCCTCCTCTAAACGGTGCCAGCATGCTTTGTCGGTTCGTTTCTTCCATTACGTCGTGGATGCATTCTTCCTCCACCGTGGTGGTCAAATGGATTCCAAATCGCTTTTAAAACATGGCTTAATTCTCTGTCGGTTCCACTTCCTCCATCGGGCGCGATCTCTGCCATCTGATCTGGGCCCTCTAGATCTGATGCCATATGCACATTTCACATAGTTGACTTTATCAACCGATAGCGCGTGATCAACGACAATTTTCTCTCACCTTTGCCTGCCATGCATTGATTGGTGTGTGGAATCACTCCGCTCTCGTCCAAAACCTCTTACCATTTAAGGGTGCCCCGATCAAAACCGCCGGTTTTCTAGAGCGCTAGTCCCACCTTGTACGTTTAGTGCTTTTTTCCTTTTCCACCGACGGTCCTCTAGTTCCCAACGTGACTAAATGCTCGGGCTTCCACCATTTCAGCCATGTTCACCCAACGATGTGCGATTAATGCTAGGTCCTAATCATGCATCAAAATCCACATTTGTTTCCCGATCCGGGGCTCCCAGCGGCTACTTTGACCTCTCGCATAGTCTCAATGGGCCTCAGTCAGCATGCTTTGACCGAGGTCATCGTTGTTCCACGCTGGCTGCCATTGCCACTAGTTTAGGGTGTTTTTGACCGCTGTTTTGGATTCTTTAGAGATTTGTTCCGACTTGATACAGTCATGGTTCTTTGACAGTCTTCTATGGATCCAATTTGGATCAAGCATCCACGGAACTTGAATGCCCTCTGTTTATTAGATAAACAAAAGTATCTACAACATCTACCCAAAATTGTAAAGGAAATCCTACATGCAATCTCATGCACCTTGCATGCTCCATGATTGTCCTGTTCATCTTTTCTAACACACCATTTTCTTATGGTGTTCATGTAACTATCTTCTCTTTGTGAATTCCATTATCTGAAAAATACCTATCAAACTCTTTGCTACAATATTCACCTCCATTGTCTGATCTAAGGAACTTCAACCTCTTTTCATGTCTCATTTTCAACCAAAGCTTTCCATTTTGTGAAAGCATCAAATACATCAGATTTATTCGAATACAATAAATCTAGGTTTTTCTGGTTGCATCATCAATAAATGTAACATAATAACGAGAGACACTGAGAGATTATACCTGAGCAGGTCCCCATACATCTGTATGCACAAGCTCTAATTTTTTGCTCTTCTTTTCTTTCCCAACTCTTTGGAATATGACTCTCTTTTGTTTTCCATAAACACAATTCTCACAGGATTTTAAATCAACATGCTTAAAACCTGGCAACAAATTTCTTGAGTGAAGAATCTTATTGGGAATAGGTTCCCCCAAGAGTAGTTTTGGGGCTAAAGCCCATGTTTTGGGAAAATTTTGTAATAAAGTTGTAAAGTCTCCACATTTTGTGGTCACAGAGTGCGAACATGTCAAGAGTCATAAAGGGTTGTTTGCCCTTATGTGGTAAAGTGTGAAGTCAACTGTAAAGATCTAGGCATGGTCTACAAACCATGGGATTGTATAAAAAGGAGGTAAGTAAGTAAGCTCTAGGTAGTTAGAGAATCAATTAAGCTTTGGGGGTTTTGGGTAGAGAGGTTTAAGCATTTCGGGTCTTAGCATTGGTAGCGGTTCTACAACTGAGTGCGCAGAGGCCTCAGGTGGAAGTCTGTAGCTGAGTGCATGGACCCCTACAGCTGTGTGCGCAGGGTCGGTAGAGTCTGTATTAAACTGAAAGGTATCAATAAAGAGAAGTATTATGTAATTATTGTGTATCTAGTCTATGTTAATGCATCTGATTATATTGCATTCTGGGTTTATTTTACAATGTTTAGTTGATGCGCGAAAGTATGTGATTATATCTGTTAATTGAACACAGGTAAAGATATCATTTTACGTGATGCTAACTGTAATTGATTGTTAAGATAAGTAAAACACTTAGGATAACTTGGGAACCTATACAATACATTATCATAGATGCGTGAAAGTACCTAAATCATGGGTTAGGTCTGTGCAAAGGAATATCGTACACCTTCGCGGAGGTACTGAAGGGTGGAATAAATGGTAGATTGATAAAGCCCTAATACTTAGCAACCTGCACAAAAGCAGAGGAAAGGGGCATAAAACGACATCACAACCATTTCAGGGTGTGGAAACTTGGTTCCAGTAGCCCCCCATATTACTTGGGTGACACTTTGGTCCATGCTCCACGGGTTGATGCCGAAAGGGCCACTAGTGTAGGGATTTGTTTGGCTGACTAATGCTGAACCTGGGTCAGGGCCCACCAAGCCAGAAAATGGTTCCGTTGTCGGGAACAAAATTTTCATAGAGATGTGTGATGTCGTATCACTAGAATCTAACTAAGAAAGAGATTAAAGATTGTTTGGATAGGAAGATCCATGAATTCATGGCACGGGAGAATAAAAATCCACTGCTGACAAAGGAACAGTGACTAGATAGGTACCTGTATATAGGAATCCATGAGATCTTTTTATGTTCCTTTCCAGTTGAGTTATACGAGTGGATCGCAAAGCTAGCGGATAGCCAAGGAACGTGGAGCTTAACGGTCCTATTGTCTGGACCTCGGAGTTAGTACAAAGACTGGAAACCTCTGAGCATAAGATTGCCCACGCTATCGACCATTGGATTGGTTGTATCATAGGAGGGTTTGTGACAAAATTCACGGTCGATAGTTCAGTCAATTACAGCGAGGCGGAGCGACGCTTTTTCAAAGGTCTGTCAGGTAAGTGCTTGAAGTCTTTAAATACTTGGATTAAGATGTTATTGTGTGAAATATGGGCTATGCAACTACCTTGATGTTAGGAGCTACGCGAAGTGGAAAGACTTACAGGAATAAAGGAAGAAAGGATCCTGAATATAGCCCACCGATTTCACATCCTTTGAGTGACGAAGAGGGAGTAGTGCAAGCTTCACCATGAAGTGAAGGTCAGTTGATAAAACAAGGGTTCCTGTGCCTACCACCTCCACCCACATGACATCCACCTTCACCACCGACACCTGCAATTTCGCCCACACCATCACCACCTCCACCACAGTTTAACATGGTGAATTCAGTGAAGGTGCCTGTAGTGTTCTAGCTAGGGTACTAGACTAGACTATATTAATTATCGACCAGGATGCGTAAGCTTAGAGGCATGCATCTAAAGTATATAGACATAAAGGATTGTTGACTAAGTGGTTATGATGTAGGTCACAAGGCTTCTTTACGGAAGACTGGGATATGTCACCTATCATCGAAACACTCAGGTCACCCCGCTAATATAACTGATTACAACGTTGTCGTTAAATGTATTTACCAAATTACACACTGAAACTAAACACTGTGTATCACTGCAACAATGATCTCAATCTCCTTACAAAGAAATTACACATAAAACCCTTGTTCAGTAAACACGCAGCATTCGCTAATATTTATACAATATCAAAATATACAGAGATCATAAATGAATTGTGAAATGAAAACAAAGTTTATGATGGTGCTTTTAAAAGACAACACAGGGATCGAATCCCTTATAGGATGCACTTCCAGATCTCAGCGATGACTGTTCAGCATTACCATAAACACAAACCAACCATAAGCGCAAACCATATACATTCAATGGAAATCAAAAGCTATGGAAATTGAAACCCAAGTAATTATAACTGCTGCGCAAACCATATAAGACCTATTGAAATCGAAATCAAACCATACGATAACCTAAGTGCAAATAAAATGAAAAGAACAGTATACCGGTTGAACGCAGGGCCCGTCCACGTTCCAGAGGTACACTGGACTATATTCGACCGGCTATCAAATCAATATACGAGACACAAATCGGAACTGTAACTGGTTCTTAGTATTAAGTTTCAAAACAGATTTTTTAGAATGATACAACGATTAACCTCCTATCCATTACTCGGACTGTATTTACATAACCATGTCATTTCAATAATGAATGTACATTCGGAATTTGGCTGTTGCCGCTTTTATTACATCGAGCTTTTCAAAATTTTTCTATCCTAACTGATAAAAAAGAACAAAAACTAAACCAAAATAGAATGAACTACTGTTTTTTCCTTTGTCGCCAGTGTGCCATGCTTTGACCTGAGTTGACCGCGCATGTAGGAGAGTCGATCCGGCTGTAAGATAGGTGTTTGTCCATGCTTGGAAATTCTACTTTTCATCCATGCCTTCCGTTCTCGCCCAGCTGTTGTGCCACATGTCAAACAATGAGCTAATTACAGGATGTTGGAACTTCCTGTAACCATTTCACCAAAAACTTCTAATTCTTCAACATAAAATCCCTAAATCAATTCCAATGCATTTTAATAACTATAAGACTATTAATAATTGATTTTCAAGGATTCTAAGGAATATATGATGAAAAGGAATGGGTAAATGATGTGTTTTTAGGAGGAAAAAGGGGTCTTGGGATGATACCAACATCTCTCCCCGACTTAAGGAATTAGCATGTCCTCATGCTATCCCCGAAGTGCTTCCCTTGAACTCTGTCCCTGCCTGGATCTCAGTTGCCTTGAGCAATGTGTCCACATTCTTTTTCACCTGGTTATCTTTTTGACCCTTGAGCTCCTGTTTTAACTTTTTGTATTTTTCTTTGAGGGTCTTCTTCTGATTGTACCACTTAGTGGCCCAATTAGAGATCTCAGTTTGCTCAGCCTCCAGTTCACTGATTCTTTCCTTTAACTTTTCATTCTTCTTCTGAGTTTCTTTACTCTGCGCCCGGAGCATTTCATTTTCTCTCTTGATAACCTTTTCTAGCATATTAGCCTCCATGAGCTCTTCCTTTAATTCTTCAATTTGTTTTACCAATTTCTTCTGTCTCTTGATGGGAGGTGGTGAACATTTTTCCTGCTTGTTATTGCTTTCTACCTCTATGTCAACTTCTGGTCCTGGTAGTGAGTGGTCACCACTCTCAACATCCATTTGTGCAGGTGCATTGGATTCAAATTGGTCTTCGTGTAACTGGGCTTTTGGTGTCCTCCTTGTTCTTCGTGAGTAAGTGGTGAAAATTTTATCTTTTTCGGCCCTCTTAGCATCTTCCTTTCTCATGTTCCTAGTCTTTATGCTGCCCACAGGTAGAGGTGCCTTGCTGGTTTTGGATACTCAGATTTCTTCATCAATGTCCTTCATGAACCCTGAGTCCTCTTGCACTTCTTCTTTATCTTCCTCATCTCTAATTTGATTAACAACTAGAAATTCTTTCCATGGTTTCCCTCTTCTCTGCAATTCATGCTCAATAAGGATTTTAATTAAGCCAAAGTGATACAGGCTTTTGTCTTCATTCCCCTTCTGCTTCTGGATAGTCTTGGACATCTTGGTTAAGCTTTGTAACAGAAAATATGGTACACTGATAACACATTGTTTCTTCAAATGGAGGAGTAGTTTAATGTGGTATAGATAGACAATACTGTAGCGGCCTTCACAGGTTATGAATTTTTGAAGGATGTAGACCATCTCATCCCAGGGATGCATCAACCAACTTCTTGGAACACCCTTCTTCCAGTTCACTGATGAGACTCTAGATCTAGACATAAACTGTGTCCACGATTTCTCTTTAAATTGCTTGGTTTTAAAATACTTCTCCCCTTCTGGACTAATCCCTATTGCCTGAGCTATAGTATCCTCTGAAACCCTGAATGAGAAGTTACCTATAAGGGCTTTTTCTCCATTGAAGGTGAAGGCAAATTGATTGGTAACCTCCTCATTGCTTCCATGAAATTTCTCTAGAAATGGTAACCACTGTATTTCTCTAAGAATTTCAATGCAATCCTCATGATATTGTGAATTGTCAAACACACTCGGTTCGACCCTATTAGTCATAGTGACAGAGGGTCGTGCTTTTAACCCTTCTCTGTTTATGTTCTTACAATTTTAACAAAGAAATTTCAAACTGGTTACCTGGTTTATCGCTTTCCTTAGTCTTCAAGATGATGCTCGGCCGGTCGATTGTCTTATGACTGTGGTGGGAATCGAAACAGAGTGGTGATACTTCCTTCTTTCGGCGCTCACTGCCTCCAATCCTCACTGTGTAAATCGACCCAAATGATAATACTTCTTTCGGCGCTCACTACTTCTGATTTTACTTTGAAAGTTATGGGAATCGAATGCGGAAATGATGGATATCTGGCTGTACTCACTTCACAACGTATTCATTCATTTTAAAACAAAGGAGTGTTGTATGCTTACATAGATGTCACCACAAGCTGTACGCTTACATAGATGTCACAACAAGAGCGCTAGGAGCATGTATATATAATGATGGGTATGGTTTTGGGAAGTCCCTTGAATCATTGGGTACGTCGGGTGGTGGAGTTATGATTTGGCTGTGTGGAATGAAATAGATAGGCCGCTTTACTTTTGTCTCTTTCCCTTGTATTTAAAAACACAATCCGCCACGTGTCCCATTTCAGTTGGTATTCGGTCAGATGGAGGATGTTGGTATGACTGTAGGATGTATGAATAGGTTGATGTGTTGGTAATGAGTTTAGGAGTATGAATAGGTTGATGTATGAGAATGATGAGAATCGGTGGAATAAGGGATGATAGGAAATGTAGATATCCTTGAAATCAATCATAACAGTTCACAGTCATCAAAGTTACATTAAAAATCAATCTAAGAAATTAAATGTTTAAGAACAAGAAACATATTACTCTTTTGTTGGTCGTTATTGTATTGACATGCTGAGTAGCTAGTCCCTTTTTGACTGTTCTTTTCCTTGTTGTAACAGGTCCTCTAAGGAAGATTGAATGCACAGGTCCTTTGAGAAAAATTTGAAGATATAACCTTGAGAAAGATTGAATGTAACAGGTCCCTTGAGAAAATTGAAAATGTTCATGCAGCTCCTTATATTGATACAGGTTCACTGAGCTTGGGCATTTGATGGAGTCTTGGTGCCCAAATCCTCGTAGAATCTTGATGGAACTTTGTTGAAGTAGCCCTTGGTGTCAATTTCTTTAACAGGTCCCTTCTGAATGTCTAAAACAGGTCCCTTACTGCTGGTGTTGGTAGCATAGTTGTCTGGACAAAACAGGTCCCCCTGCATAATGTTTATAACCAGGTCCCTCTGAGATAAAACAATGACAAAACAGCTTATTTATTGAAGTCTGGAATGTTGGAACAAGCTGCTTTGGAAATTTACAGTGAAGATATAGAATACGAAATCTTTAAGAATTTACAATGGAGAGATAAAAGAACAAAGTGTTGATGCCTCTCTCCCCGACTAAAATTTTGACTTGTCCTCAAGTCATGATTCAGCTGATCAATCAAACAGTAAACAAAAGAAAGAGAATTTATACCCGCCAGAGACTGGTTTTCAAGTAGGAATTCGAGGTTAGAGTGTGCCAGAGACTGGTTTTCACATCTAACCCATTATTATTTTTTATATTTTTTTTTTATATATATATTTTTTAATTTTTGTTTTATATTAATTTTTTTTTTTTTTTTTTTGACTCTGAAATTGAAAGGAAATGAAACTAAGGCAGTGGTACTACAGCTGAGGGCTGCAATACCTCAACCTCTCTTTGCTGAGATAGTGTATGGAGAAAATCTTGCTTGCTGATGGGCTTGGTGTAGAGTTTCAGGCGATGACCATTCACTGTGAAAGAGTGACCTTCTCCATCAATAGTTTTGAGCTTGACTGAACCATTGTCATAAGCCTGAACAATTTCATAGGGGCCCATCCAATGGGTGGTGAGCTTGGCTTTATGATCTCTGAATTTTGAGTCGAAAAGTAAAGCCCAGTCACCTTCCTTAAACTGCTTCTTCTTAATATGTGCATCATGCCACTGTTTCCTTTGTTTTTGCATGAGGATTGTGGTTTCCTCTGCTTGCTGCCTCATCTCATCCAGCTGGTTGAACTGCTGAATTCTTCTTTTTGTGCTTGGTCCAAATCAATTTGTAAATCTACAGCCAGTTTAAAAGTATGTATTTGGAACTCAATAGGAAGCATTACCTCTTTTCCGTACACCAATTGATATGGTGTAAATCCTGTAGTATCTTTGCAGGTAATTATGTAAGCCCAGAGTGCATCTTTGAGCTTCTCTTCCCAATTTTTCCTGTTCATTGCAACAATTTTAGTAATAATGCCTTCCAAGGTTTTGTTTGTGGATTCCACCTGCCCATTGGCCTGTGGATGGTAAGGGGTACTTTTCCTATGCTTGATTTGGTATTTGTCTGTGATGTCCTTGACTAGCTTTGAGGTGAATTGGGTACCTTGATCAGTCACAATTTCCCTTGGTACTCCATACCTCACAAAAATCTCCTCAAAAAGGAAATTGACTACTGTGTGTTCGGTTGCTCTAACCAGTGCTTTTGCTTCAGCCCACTTTGTGACGTAATCAGTACATACTAAGATGTACTTCTTACCATTGGAGGTTGGGTTAATGGGTCCTATGAAGTCTAGAGCCCACTTATCAAATGGCTCTAAGTGAACTTGGGGCTGAAGGGGCATCTCATCGGTAGCTGTGGGCCTGCCCATTCTTTGGCAGATGTCACAACTCTTTACATACTTCTTGGCATCCTTGAAAATGGATGGCCAGTAGTATCCAAGAGTAAGAACTTTGAATGTTGTCCGCTTTGCTGAAAAATGCCCACCACACGGTTCATCATGGCAAGATTTTAAAATATCAATTACCTCATGATTTCTTACACATCTCCTAATAATCATATCATAACCAGTGTAAAATAAATCGCCATTAAGCCACGAATATCTAGCACTTTGTTTGACTAGTCTCTTCCTTTCCTTTGCAGTAAAGTGTGGAGGTGTCCTTCCTGTAGAAAAATAATTGGCCAAATCAGCATACCAAGGAGTTACTATGGAAATTGCAAATAAGTTTTCATCTGGAAAAGAATCTTCAACTGCAACAACCTCACCTGGATTTTGCAGTCTAGAGAGAAAATCTGCCACCTGGTTCTCTTTGCCTGGTCTATCTAACACTGTGATGTTAAATTCCTGTAACAATAGTAACCATCTGGTAACTCTGCCACTAGTTATTGGTTTATTCATTAAATGTCTAATGGCCGAATGATCAGTATGTACAAAGACCTCATAACCAGTTATGTAATGTCAGAATTTATTCACAGCATAAATGATGGCAAGTGTTTCCTTTTCTGTAACTGTGTAGTTTAACTCTGCAGGTGTTAGATTTTTACTAATGAAATAAATGGCATAAGTACAAGATTCCTCTTTTTGGCCTAAGGATGCACCTACTGCAGTGTCGGATGCATCTGTAAAGATATGAAATGGTAGGCTCCAATTAGGCCCTCTCAAGACTGGTGCGGTTGATAACTTCTTTTTGAGCTGTTCAAATGCTTGTTGGCAGTTCTCATTCCAGTTGAAAAGTACATCTTTGGTTAGAAGTTTAAACAAAGGTAAAGCTATCTTACTAAAATTTTTAATAAATCTGCAGTAATAGCTTGCATACCCAAGGAAACTTCTTACCTCTCTTTGATTCTGTGGAATTGGCAAATCAGCTATGATCTGGATCTTGGCTGGGTCAACCTGGATGCCTTGAAAAGAAATATAGTGGCCTAACACTATCCCTTCGTTTAACATCATAAAGCACTTTTCATTGTTGAGGGACAGGTTAGCTTCAATACATCTTTTCAAACTCTCTCAAGATTTTCTAATGCATGTTCAAATGAATTGCCATATACTGAAAAATCATCCATGTAGACTTCAACACAATCATGAATTAAATCAGCGAAAATAGCTAACACAGCTCTCTGAAATGTAGCTGGTGTGTTACAAAGCCCAAATAGCAAAACATTGTAGGCATAGGTGCCCCAAGGACAGGTGAATGTGGTTTTGTCCTGGTCTTCAGAGGCTATCCTGATCTGGTTGTAGCCACTGAAACCATCAAGAAAAGAAAATGATGACTTGCCAGCTAGGGTGTCTAACACTTGGTCAATAAATGGCAGTGGGAAGTAGTCTTTGAGCGTTGCTTTGTTCAGCTGTCTGTAATCAACACAAATGCACCACTTACCATTTTTCTTGGGCACTATAACCAATGGGGATACCCATTGACTGTCAGAAATAGGATATATAAAATTAACTCTCAAAAGTTTTTGCAATTCCTCTCTGACAATATCTTGGAGCATGGGGTTCATTCTTCGCTGTGGTTGCCTCACTGGTTTAATGGTGCTATCTGTATAGATGTGGTGAGTGCATGTGTCGGGGTGAATCCCATGCATGTCGGTATAGTCCCAAGCAAAGGCTTTTTGATATTTTCTCAAGAGTTTAATCAATTTCTCTTGTTGAGATGAGTCTAGGTGATTGCCTATGTTCAGACTTTTCCCTAGACTAATCTCTATGATCTGACTCTATGTATTGGTGATGGATTGAACGGGAAAAATGTTGTGAAATGTAGTTTGCAAAGATTGGATGGTGCATGTTTCTTGAAAGCTTTGGGCCAGAAGTACATCCGCAGCATGATATTGTTCACTTCTCAAATTTTCAGACATATCAGGTTGAGAAAGGAATAATTCTACCAAATCATTATTGTCTTCCTGGAAATCATAGATTTGGTCAATGCTAAAAACAGATTGTACTTCTTCTTTATCATTAAATTTATCATCAAGCCACAAATTATGTGTTACTGCTGGTGATTGTGCCGATGGATAAAGGGTGAGTTGTTTCCTTTCGGTCCCCCTTGAAATGATCATGTTGCCTGATCGACATCCTATAAATGCATCAACAGTCGCTAACCATGGTCTACCTAGAATGATAGGGTGTCCTCCTAAATTGGATTTGGGTTGAAGGACTAGGAAATCCACTGGATACTCCCAAGAGTCCAGTGAGACAATGATGTCTTCCAAAATCCCTTTAGGAATGACTTTGGACCTATCAACTAGTTCAAGAACAATCGTGGTATGTTGCAAATTCATGAGCTGGAGTGTTCTCATGGTTTCAAGAGTCATGACATTGATTGCGGCTCCAAGATCTATCAAAGTGTTTGGAATCCATATGTTGTTAATGATGGTGGTCACTTTGGGAATGCCAGGATCAACATACTTCTCGATGGAGATGGTATTGGTCATAGGGCCTGCTAAATTTCCTAAAACATGAATGGTTTGAGGATCAATCCTTTTCCTAGCAGGCTTCTTGAGGCACATGTCTTTGATGGCTTTGGTATAGACAGGAATGTCTTTTATAGCTTGCAGCAGTGGGATTTTTATGTAGACATTTTTAAGCTCATCTAAGACATCAAATTGTGGTATAGACAGTGGTGGTTTTACTTGGACCAATCGGTCTGGAAAAGGTGGATGCAGTGGTTGCATCTGTTTCTCTTTGGTATCATTGATTGGTTTTGTTGGATTTTTCATTTCATTTTCCTTTTCTGCGTTTTCTTCTTGCTTATCTGTTATTGGAGAATCTTTGTTGAGCACCCTACCAGACCTCAAATTAATGTTTTGCAAAGGCAGTGTGGAATATGAGGTTCCTTCTTCTACATTGTAGGCTGGCCTCTCTACTCTGTTATTCGGATTTGGGACAGTTTGAGCAGGAATTTGAGTGGGTCTGGGAGGTTGTGAGTTAGCTGGAAATTGCAGCTGTGGTGCATTTATTGGTGGAGGAGCAGGCAGAGCTTGTTGAGGAGGTTGGGGCTGATAGACAACTTGCTGAGGATACTGCTGATATGGTTGAGAATGTGATGGATACGGCTGTTGGTATGGTTGATATGGTTGTGAGTAAGGTGGGTATGATTGAGGATATGTATGATAAGATTGGGAGTACTGTTGAGACGGTCTCCATTGGTGTTGTGGTTGGTTTTGTTGCTGCCATGGCATGGGTACATTCCATGAGTTTTGTGCATATATTTGACCATTCATAGGAAATTGCAGATTTTGATTTGGAAACATACCTTGGGTTGCTGGCCTTGGCTGCCATGGTCGCTTTGTGCCCATGTAATACACATTTTCCATCTCTGCATTGGCTGCCATATTACAGTTCTGCAAAACTTTAACTTTAGGACAGTTAAACATATCATGATATTCAGTACAGAAAGCACAAACTTGGATGTTCTCTAGAGGACAATCTTTTAATGCATGTTTCTTTCGGCATTTTGGGCAGAAGATAGCCATGATATGATCTTCATCTTCTTGTTTCTTCTTGGCTTTTAAAGTGTCAATTTGGTTCCCTAGAGTGCTTAACAAATCTGTTTTAAACTCTTCTAAAAGATTCCCTATTTCGGCCCTTGTAACACTTGCAGAGGCAGATTTTGTGACCCTTGATGACAGGCTTCTCTTTCCCATTTTAGCTTTACTCCTTGAATACTTTTCACACAACTCAGCGATTTCTTCAAAGGGTAAGGCAGAAATGTCACCTTTGCCCATCAGGTTGATATCATCCATGTATTCTTCTCGGATACCTTTAAAGAATATTGTGCGGACCAGATCAGGAGGCATAGTTCGGTGTTTAGATTTTTGTAAGTTATAGACAAACCGTTCTAAATATTCCTCTAAGGTTTCATCCTCTTGCTGACTCATTCTAAAGATATCATCTTTAGAGTCTTTGGATCTGCAATAAAGCTGATATTTCCTAAGAAATATTCTCCTCATACCATCCCAATCAACTATAGCATGCTCACCAAGCCCCATGAACCATTTTAAGGCTGATGCCTTTAGTGTGGCTGGGAACAATCTAAGCCTATGGGCATCATCTGTATAGCCATAAGTTCGACATACAATGTCAAACTCGAACAAGAAAGAGTCCGGATCCTCCAAGCCATACCATAGAAATTTGGTAGCACGGATGGGGGTATGTTTTTCATTTTGATCTCCTCATCCTCCTGTGGTTCATGTATAGGGAACTTAAAAGTTGACTCCTCTTCATCTCCTTGGCATGGTACTGAGCCAGATCCTTCCTCAGCCATTGTAATTGGTCTCTCTGTGTCAGTGTCACTTGGTGGAAAAAGGAGGAAGGAAGATTGTTCGGTAACTGTACTACTTTCTCCTTGTGTAGAAGGTTTAGGAAAGTGCTTCTTCTGCGATTTAGGTGTGAATAAAGTTTCCCTCTCAATAAGAGTAAGTTCCTGTCCTGAATAAAATTTTTCTGCCAATGTTTGGATAACTTCCTCAGCTGGTGTTGTATTCCCTAGAGAGTCTGGTCCTGATGATGATGGGTTAGTTTTTAGATGGTGGGGGGTTTTTACAAATCTCCCTTGACTGCCTCTAAATCTAGGCATAAATGAACATGATTTCTAACTGTGTTTTTGTTTATTTTTGTGTGTTGAAATTTTTTCTTTTTGTCTGAATCCTTTAAGTATGCCTCCCCGGCAACGGCGCCAAAATGTAGTGTTCTAGCTAGGGTACTAGACTAGACTATATTAATTATCGACCAGGATGCATAAGCTTAGAGGCATGCGTCTAAAGTATATAGACATAAAGGATTGTTGACTAAGTGGTTATGATGTAGGTCACAAGGCTTCTTTACGGAAGACTGGGATATGTCACCTATCATCCAAACACTCAGGTCACCCTGCTAATATAACTGATTACAACGCTGTCGTTAAATGTATTTACCAAATTACACACTGAAACTAAACACTGTGTATCACTACAACAATGATCTCAATCTCCTTACAAAGACATTACACATAAAACCCTTGTTCAGTAAACACCCAACATTCGCTAATATTTATACAATATCAAAATATACAGAGATTATAAATGAATTGTGAAATGAAAACAAAGTTTATGATGGTGCTTTTAAAAGACAACACAGGGATCGAATCCCTTATAGGATGCACTTCCAGATCTCAGCGATGACTGTTCAGCATTACCATAAACACAAACCAACCATAAGCGCAAACCATATACATTCAATGGAAATCAAAAGCTATGGAAATCGAAACCCAAGTAATTATAACTGCTGCGCAAACCATATAAGACCTATTGAAATCGAAATCAAACCATACGATAACCTAAGTGCAAATAAAATTAAAAGAACAGTATACCGGTTGAACGCAGGGCCCGTCCGCGTTCCAGAGGTACACTGGAATATATTCGACCGGCTATCAAATCAATATACAAGACACAAATCGGAACTGTAACTGGTTCTTAGTATTAAGTTTCAAAACAGAGTTTTTAGAATGATACAACGATTAACCTCCTATCCATTACTCGGACTGTATTTACATAACCATGTCATTTCGATAATGAATGTACATTCGGAATTTGGCTGTTGCCGCTTTTATTACATCGAGATTTTCAAAATGTTTCTATCCTAACTGATAAAAAAGAACAAAAACTAAACCAAAATAGAATGAACTGTTGTTTCTGCCTTTGTCGCCAGTGTGCCATGCTTTGACCTGAGTTGACCGCGCATGTAGGAGAGTTGATCCGGCTGTAAGATAGGTGTTTGTCCATGCTTGGACATTCTACTTTTCATCCATGCCTTCCATTCTCGCCCAGCTGTTGTGCCACATGTCAAACAATGAGCTAATTACAGGATGTTGGAACTTCCTGTAACCATTTCACCAAAAACTTCTAATTCTTCAACATAAAATCCCTAAATCAATTCCAATGCATTTTAATAACTATAAGACTATTAATAATTAATTTTCAAGGATTCTAAGGAATATATGATGAAAAGGAATGGGTAAATGACGTGTTTTTAGGAGAAAAAAGGGGTCTTGGGATGATACCAACAGTGCCATTATTTAAGGGCTTGGGAAATGAGGACCCAGACCAATTCTGGTTCATTGTAAAAGCTGTATGGGAAGCTCAGGGCATCACATACAATCACATAAAGAAGGAAACATTGGTTATCGCTTTGCAGGATCACACTAACTTGGTACATCAAGTACTCTAACGATAACCCAAACATTGGGTTGGCAGAGATCCAAACCACACTGAATAAAGAGTTCACTAGGCCTAAATCCGAGGCGCAATCAATTGTGGGGTTGAAGGAAATTGCGATGAAACTAGGTGAGTCACCTTGGGAATTCGATCAGATATTGAAGTGTAAAATCTGCAAAGTTAATATGAAATTAACAGATGGACAACACCTTGAGTGGTTTGTAGCTTCGCTCCTGCCTCACTCGAGGGTTGTGCTATCACAACAAAAGATTACAAATCAGGTAGAGGCCTTGGAGATTTCAATAAGGTTGCATGAAACTCTTATGCAAGATCTGAACTTGGGGGTTCAATAGATCAATGTGTGGTTGCAAAATATTTGCCGCGAAATGCAAAGTCTGAAGTAAGACAGAATAGTTCGACAGAGGCGCGCAAAGAGGTATGGTTCTTCAAATGTAAAGGTCAGGGGCATGACAAAGACCACTACCTGGTCTTTGAGAACTATATTGCAGGAGGAGGACTAATTCCTTTGAGGCTGGAAGCCTGAGCAGGATTGAGTGTGGGGCCTGCGTTTTGGTGTGCTATATGTTAGGTAGGAGGGAAACATATGACTGATAATTGTCATTTACTGCAGAAGTTTGTACAAATACTGCAACAACTATTTTGCAACTTCTGTAGCTTGGTAGGGCATGATGAGTGCAACAATCAAAGTTTTGAATTGACGATGGATAAAACACCCACCTATAGAGTTCAGGAAAAAACATGGCATCTTGACCAGGGCGCTGAGATGGTGCGATAGGCTTTCAGGGGCACGGATGAGGTGGAGGCGGAGGAGGACCTGGAAAACGCTGGGGACAACAAATCTGTTACGATTGTGGAGGACCATGAAAATATTCTTGTGAATGCACTAACCCAATGCATCCGTCGTGAAAATATTGTACTCAATTTGATCATGAGTTTAAGGATTTTCCTACACTGATAGCAAGGATACACGACAAAGGGGTGCTACCACCGCAACTGACTCAGAATTTGTAGATGATGAGGGTTGAGCCTCGTGAAGAGGATCCAAATGTGAATATAGTGCCTCGAAGTGGAATTGCAATGGTCAACGATAAGGGGAAACAACCTGAAGATAGTGCATGGGTTCGCAAAGCCCTAGATAAGGAGGCTAAATTTAATTTGGAGCACGCACATGAAACGTTCATGGAAGCAAAAGAATAGCTTTGATGGGGCCTCTACCTAAGGGAGCTGGGATAAACCTGTTTAGGAAATGGACCCTTCTATGCTTACAACATTTCTAGAGACCTGCATGAAGATGCTATGCGATAATAAGGCTGTGAAGGGGTTACGAGAACTTATAAATAGGTGCACCGGAACCACTCCGGTTGAACTACACATTGTACACAAGATCGGTAAGCATAAGGCGAGGACAGGACGAGAAATGTGACTCACCGCACAGATAGGAGAATATGAAATGGATCAAGTTATTCTAGATCTGGGGTAAGACGCGAATGTTTTTCCGAAGTAGACATAGGAGCGGATGGGGAAACCCGCACTGCAATGGTCTCTGATTCAGTTAAGGATGGAAAATAAGTAGAAGATCATCCCCATGGGAAGACTACAAGAAGTAAATGTAGATATTGAAGGTGCAAGCACATTGGTTGATTTTGAAGTAATAGAAATTGTGGATGACAGTAACCCCTACCCTGTGCTCCTCGGCAGTGATTGGGCTACTGACATGAGTAGGGTAATCAAACTAAAGAAGTGAAAGATGATATTTGGAAAGAAATCACTTTGCGTAATAGTACCCCTAGATCTTGCTAAAGGATCACACTATACTGAACCAGTCACGATTATGAAAGTGATGATGATTTGGAATGCATATATAAGATAATAATGTGAGACCAAGATTGGGTGAATCCAATAGTGTATGGACAAATTACATGGGATCGCGAGAGTTCCTGCAACTCAGAATTGGACAAAGAATTAGACCACTGGCGGAATCGGCTACATGAAGTAACCACGTTGAGCTGTAACATGATGACCCTGTCACTGTGTTATGTGTCGTCAGAGGTAAGAAGTCTACCCACTTATGATGGCTTGAATGATGTGAATTTTTTTTTGGATACATTTGAAAGGGAAGTACTAGGGAAGCAACGCTTCTAGACTTTGGGCTGGGCCTTGTGCACTATGCCCGTGAGATGGTGGGGCACGCACAAGGATAGTTTTGATGATTGGCGCGAGTGTAGGAGGTTGATGAGAACATGCTTTGGGAAGTTGAAGGTACAAGTGACAGAAAAGTATGACAAGAAGGATGATCCATGCGCACACTTGGCCAAATAAGCTAAGCCCTATGGAGTGAAGCCCCAACCTAAATGGGTGCACTTGTTTTGTCACACCTTGGATGTCATCCCAATGAACTGGTGCTTGGAGACAGAGCTCTTCCATGACACAAACTAATGGGATATTCTACAAAAAGGGTTCATAATGATTTTTAGCTTTGAAGATGGGTTTGACTATATTGAAAAAGTGCTACAAGAGGTTAAAGTAGCGACCTTTAGGATACCGCAGGATCCTTTGGATCCAATTCAATCTGATTCGACTAGTTAGCTGAGCCACACACTGGAATGTTATAACGTGACTGTTGAAGAAGAACATGAGGACCCATGAAATATTAATATTCCTGGAATCGAGGGTCACCGCGAGGTCGAAGGACATCTGATGAAGAATCCTGATATAACCATGCTGCTGAAGACTAAACTGATAAATATTGGTACAGAGGCGGAGCCCAAATTTGCGAAAATTGGAGATTATTGGCATGACGCACTCGTAGATAAGGTCACTGAATTTCTCCATGAATACCAGGATTTGTTCCCTACCAAGTTTATGGAGTTAAAGGGTATAATAGGAGACTTGGGCATCATGAAGATCACGTTAAAACCTGACACGAAGCCAATTAAGAAAATACCTTACCATCTCAATCTAAAGTATAAGGAGAAGGTCTGCTTAGAGTTAGATAAGATACTCACGACAAGCATCATTGAGCCCGTAGAAGAATCTCATTGGTGAGCCTAATGGTGGTATATGAAAAGAGGTAGAAGGATGAAATAAGGATATGCGTAGATTTCAGGATGTTGAATGACGCTTGCGTGCATGATCCTTTTCTTACTCCATTCATTGATGAGGTATTGGGATAATGTAGGGCATCAGGAAGCATACTCCTTCACTAATGGGTTATCTGGGTACCATTAGATCAAAGTTAGACCTGAAGATGGAAGCAAGACGACCTTCGCAACTGAATGGGGATGTTTTCAGTACATTGTGATGCCTTTCGGATTAAAGAATGCACCTACAATTTTTTCCTGCCTATTCATTGTTGCATGAAAAGACTTCATTCATAAGTTTCTAGAGGTGTACTTTGATGACTGGACTGTGTTTGGGTTGGTAAAACTCCATGTGGCAAGTTTCCACTTAATGCTAGATACCCGTTGAAGGTACCAAATTGTGCTCAATCTGAAGAAATGTTTGTTTTGTGTCCCTTTTGGGACTTTGCTGGGTCATGTGGTATGTAGACAGGGATTGATGGTAGATCCCACAAAGATCGCAGTGATAATTAACCTGGAGGTGCCGATGAGTGTGAAATAGCTACGTGCAACCTTGGAACATACTGGGTACTACAGGAAGTTTTTCAAGGGCTATGCCCAGATCATCACACCTATGGAGAAGCTATTGAAAAGGGATGTCATGTTCTGTTGGAACGAGGACTATCAGAAAATCTTAGATGGGCTGAAGGGAAAAATGGTCACTGCGCCAATTCTAGTCTTCCTTGATTGGAAGAAGGAGTTTCATGTACATGTAGACACGTCATGTATAGCACTAGGAGTAGTGCTGACATAGGCTGGAGGCGGAGAATTAGACCATCCTATAGCGTTCACAAGAAGGAGGTTATCCAAGGCTGAGAAGAAATATTCCACCACCGAGTGTGAAGGACTAGCCATGATATATGCACTCCAGAAGTTTAGACACTATTTGTTAGGTGCAAATTTTAAGATGTATACAGATCATTCTATGTTGAAATACCAGGTCAATAAGCCTGTGTTGGGGGGGGAGAATCTGTAGGTGGTTTTTATAGTTCCAGGAGTATGATTTTGAAGTTATTGTGAAGCCTAGACAACTAAATGTGGGACCAGACCATCTTTCGCACATCGAAACGGGGGAAGAGCTCACCAATTTGGAGGAGGGATTACCTAACGTGTAGCTCTTTGCAGTGTGCATCACAGATGGTCACTTTGAAGACATCATACACTTCCTAACGACAGGAACTGCCCTAGAAGGCTACACCACCCAACAGAAAAAGGAGTTAGTGGTGTGCATGACAGACTTTTCTGTCATTACTAGACATTTGCACAAAATGGTGTCTAATGAAGTATTAGGACGATATGTACCAGAGTTTGAAAGGAGTAGTATCCTCATGGATTCTCATGGGAGTGTCGCGGGAGGGCATTACGCAGGAAGGACAATCGCATAGAAGATCCTATGCGTAGGGTTTTGGTGGCCAATCCTCCATCAAGATTCAAAATCTTACTGCAAGGCGTGCAATGTGTGTCAAACAACTAGTAGGCCATCACAGAGAGATGAGCTGCCTCTGAACCCACAAATGACATTAAAACCTTTTGAGAAATGGGCAATAGATTTTGTGGGACCCATTCAGCGCCAAGGAAAGAATACGGGAGTGCAGAACATTATCACCACAACTGAGTATTTGACTCGATGGGAAGAGGCGCAACCTGTGATGGACTACACAGGCGTGACCACTGCGAAGTTTCTCTTTGAGTATGTACTGACGCGATTAGGTGTCCAAATATTTTGATGAGTGATTGTGGTATGCACTTTTTGAATGGAACGATTAGCACACTGATGGAGGAATTTTAGGTATATCACCAGAAAAGCACACCTTATCACCCATAGGCTAATGGGACAGCTGAAGCATTCAATAAGGTACTAGAGAACGCATTGACCAAGGTTTTCAACGCTCAGCGAAGTGATTGGGACCTGTGTATACCCATAGTACTATGGGCCTATTGAACGACATGTAAAAAGTTGACTAGGAAGACACCCTTTAGGCTTGTATATGGTGTTGAAGCAGTGATGCCCATGGAATACATTTTGCCTAGTATGCACATACTGACACTCACGTGTATGACGGATCAAGGAGCCATAAAAGAGAGGCTTGCACAACTTGATGAACTTGAAAAATAAAGGTTTCTTACTGGATTTCACCAATAGGTCCAAAAGTAGTTCGAAAAAGCATGACATGATCGGCACATTAAACTGTGCACCTTTAAGGTAAATGATATGGTTTTGTTGTATGACAAAATTTTTGATAAATGTCCATGGAAATTTAGGATGCACTCGATAGGGCCCTATATCATTAGGGAAATTACTAACGATGGAGCAGTTCAGCTGGATAAATTGAATGGAGATCTCTTCCGAGGAAAGGTGAATGGAAGCCAATTGAAGCGATACACTAGTGATCTAGCCAGGTGACTATATGAAGCTAGCATAGTCTTAATGCTCCAGGCAGTTGAAAGGATGTACGGGTGATCCATGAGGATCTTGTTAGATCAGTTACATAGTTTTAGTTTTGTCATCAACATTTAGTGTCCAATATCGTTAGCTTCGACAATAATGTTTATGGTTCAGGTTGTCCGGTAATGTATATGGTTTTCATGGTGATATGGTTTGGAACCTGTTTGTCGACATGTGGTTGTCGTCAGTTCCACCTGAATTTGGTTGTTGATATGTGATTGTCATCTGCCTCATAGTATTTGGTTGTCGACGAATTCGTTGTCATGTGATGTCGTCACAAATGTAGCTTTTTGTCGAAGACATGTGTGTGGGTTTGAATGTCACTTTGTGAAAAATGGTTGTAAATGGTTTTTGATGTAAAGGCTAAAGCCTTTGAATAAAACCTAGCCCTAAGAGCTATGAAGGAAAACATCAGTCCTAAAGTCTAAACCATAACCTAATACATCAAACCTAATTCCTAACACCTAAGTCCATACATTAAAACACCTAAACCTAAGCTCTAGACCATTACCCTAACTTCTAAACCTATCAGACCATATTACAACATTATGTATTAAAAAAATTCAAGAAAGTACATAAACCTATGTTATAAACCCTTGACCTATGTAATACAATATAATACATTGTGAATTATATACACAGTCATAAACCGCAGGCCTTAACCGCGCGGGGAGTCAACCATGGTAGCGAGCATGTGAATAGGGTATGGAGACCGCAACAGAGATGTTAGAACTTAACCGCGCGAAGAAACCATAACCACGGTTAACCATGTGAATAGTCAGGTGGAGGTTAACGATGGCATTAAAAGCACAGTCGGGTGGATGTATATCGTGGCGGTGATAGCATGTGAATGCACCGCAACTGTCAAGTAGAACCATTGGAGGTAACATCGCCAGGTAAGTCACAAGAGTCGAAGGTTATAGCTATCACATGCAAACCGATATAGCACCACAAGCTGGAACCGTCAGGGATCAACATGGAGATGGCAGCCTACGATTAGATCGTAACTAGTCACATGTAATGGCCTCCCTCCTCCACCCAGTCAGAAAACCGCCAATGGTTTTGATTTATTATATGGTTTGTTTTGGGTTTTTCAATGGAGTTTTGACCTATATTAATTCAACCACCATGCATGTTAACCCTAAGGTGTTCAAACATGATAATACTAAGACCCTTAAACCCTGTTTGCTAGCTATTCATGCCAATCTTGGCTGGGAAGACCTCGGATGTATCTACAACCCTTTAAATGCACCTTTTTGTTCATGAGGAAGACATTGGTGGTTTTGAGTTCTAGAGTGCAGATTCTAGAGGATATTGTCGATTTTGGTTTTAGTGTAACAGGGGAATCAAGAATCAGAATTGGGAACTGTGATAGGCATTGGAAAGCTGGTTTAGAGAGCTTTCTTATGAATGCAACTAGAAGTGCCTGCATGAAAAATAAGTTTGGTCAAATTTCTTTGTAATCAACCTCCTGATTTTCAATCCTAACAAAGAGGTCGCCCATATTGAAAGTGGACCCGGAGATGTAGTCCATCAGGGATGAACTCCGTAATCAATCTTGTTGTCTGGTACTGGTGTGCATTTGTTGTTTTCACTTTTGTTTTGCATCTTAATTATGTTTTATCAACTATCATAAAGTCATTCTTCTCAAGCAATTCTCACAATTTCAACACTTAAAGTTAACATTCATTTCACTGTTGGCATAATCAATTGTGCTTCAGTTTTAACATATGATCATTTTAGATCATATAATTTGGTATCATAGAAAGTTGCGTTTGTAGAATTTTCCATTGAATGTTAACCAGGTCAAAGTTGCAACGTGGAGAAGGAATCCTCAAGCAGATTGGTCCAGAGATTGGAATGTGAAGAGTCATTCATAAGTTGACCATGATAGGATCTGATGTAGGTGAAAATCCTAAAACTAAGATGAGCAATGAACAGTTTCAGCAAGCCTTCTTAACTATGCAGCGGATGCTAGGACAACTTTATGAAGACAAGAAGGTGAGAGATGCAGCTTCTTATTCAAAGACATTGAAGAAGGATAAAGGTAAAGGCAAGGCTAATAAACCACCTTCACCTCCATCATCTCTATCATCATCATCATCTTCTTCTTCTTCTAGTGCAGAATCTGAAACATAAAAGAAACCTAAGAAAACATCTCTTTTGAAACTTGATGTAAAATTTGAGTTACCTATTTATGATGGAAAAATGAATCCTAAAAAACTAGATAATTGGATTAAACAATTAGAAGTGTAATGTCACATTCAGAACATTTCTGACGATAAAAAAATTTTGGTTAGCTACACTTAGAATGGGGGGAACATCTTTAATCTGGTGGGAAAGTAAAACTCAAATGGATGTAAAGAAAAAGGTGAATTCATCTCTTCGTGGTCTAAGTTTTTAAAACATCTTAGGAAACAATTATATCCTTTAGGATACATGCAGAATTTTTTTATTAATTGGCAACATTTGAGGCAAGGTAAAGGGCAGAGTGTTTAGGAGTTTACTCAGGAGTTTAGAAAGAAAGCATTGGCACTTGGTATTTAATTCGATACACGTGAAACTTTATTAAAATACATTAGCAATTTACATTCATATTTGCAACATACATTATTGATGTTTAATCTTGATGATTTTGATGAAGTGTGTGTTCAAGCCATACATATTGAATCAGGTGGCAGACCATTCAAGTTTTCATCGCAATCATCCAAAGAGTTGGAAATCAAGGATTCCAATGACAATAAGGGGAAGAAAAATTTGAAGATAAAGAAATCACTGATAGCTCAGAAGGAAAGACCTACTTGTTCTCATTTCCAGAGAATTGGTCATGATGAATCCAAGTGTTGGAAACTTCATCCAGAACTCAAGCCCAAAAAGTTCCATAAGGAGAAGGATGGAAAGAAGGAAATTGCAGCAGTGCAACAAGATATAGGTTTAGATTCAGGTGATGAAAGGTGGATAATAACCATAGTTTCGACAAGTAAAACTTCTGACACTGGTTCAAGTTCAAATAATATTGCATCTTCATCAAACATAAATCCTTTAAATGAGGATAAAAGAGTTGAATTGTTTAACATAAGGATAACTTCTAAACACACAAAGATAGATACAATGTTTGACAGTGGATCACAGGAAAATTTAATATCTGAATATTTAGTTAAGAATTTGGGTTTGGAGACACGGAATCATCCAAAACCTTACCCATTAGGATGGCTAAATAAATCAACTCAAATAAAAGTCAAAAAACAATGTCAATTAAGATTTGCCATTACAACTGATTACATTGATGAAGTGGAATTAGATGTGGTTCCCGTAGACATATGTGGAATTGTCTTAGGATGTCCTTATCTTTATGATCCTGATGCAATATTTTAGAGAAGAGAGCATAAATATCACCTTAAGAAATATGGGGTTGAATTTATTGTCACGGCACATCAAAACAAAAATCACTTGAATTTAGTTGTTGCTAATCAGATGAAGTAATTAATAAGTTCAAATAAGAGATTTGTAATCAGGTGTGTAAAGGAACAACATAAGAATCAAAATGATGTTTGTTCAAGTAATGAGTCTCAGCTTAAAGATAGTTTGATCAAAGAGGTAGAAATGTTTCCAGTTCTATTTAAAGAAACCAAACATCTTACTCATAAGAAGGGAATACAACATGAACTATAGTTGATGCCTAAAGCTCCTCTTCCTAATGTCAGGATGAATCAATTCAGTCCAAGTTTGGAAGTTATAAGTTACAGGGATGTAGGTTAGTATTGGGGAAATTAAATGTCAAATTTCTCTTGTATTGTGTCACCAATTCATGTTTCAAACAGTTTAGAAGCCTCTTTTCAAGTGGAGAGGAAGCCCATTTGTTTTCATATCAAAGCTTGTTTTGAAGTAGTGTCAAAGTATCCAATACATCTATGGAAAACTTATGCATCAAGGGAAAGCGCTAATCAATTGAAACATCATTTAATAAATGAAGAAATAGTGATTCAAACAAATCAACATCCATTTCAATACTTTCAAAATCAAACTAAGTTGCAGTAGTTTCCATATTATAGTTTGATGGGTTTATTGCAGCAAGTTTACTTAGTAAGCAGGAATCAGGAAAGTATATCAAGTCAAGTAGCTAGTTTGATGTCAAAAATGTCTTTGATTGTCTCTGTCATTCTGCAATATATATTTTTTAATACATGTCAATAGTATTGAACAATATCTTGTAGAGACCATTTTCAAAGATGTGTATGAATCACTAATTCATGATACTTCATGGAAATAAGTCAATTGCCATGTTCAATAGGTTGTTTGACCATCTTTGCAAGTTGTTCATACTGCAGATGGATGGAACAATTCACGGATTCAAAATATGCCATGGTTAGCATCATCAGGGTCATCGCTTTCAGGTGATTGATTGAATGTATTGGTACATCATCCGGACAAGGTGGAAAGTAAGGGAGCTCTACCCTCATTTCCTATCTGTCTAGTCAAACTTTTGTGGTCCAAAAGCTTTCAAGTGGAGAGGATTGATCCAGGAAGATCTCGTCAGATCAGTTACACAATTTTAGTTTTGTCATTAGCATTCAGTTTCCAGTATTGTTAGCTTTGAAAGTGATGTTTATGGTTTAGGTAGTCCAGTAATGTATATGGTTTTCATCGTGATATGGTTTGGAACCTGATTGTCGAGATGTAGTTGTCGTCAGTGCCGCCAAGATTTGGTCATCGATATCTGATTTCCATCCACCTCACCGGATTTGGTTGTCTATGGATTTGTCATCATGTGATTTCATCGCAAATGTAGCTTTGTGTCGAAGATATGTGTGTGGGTTTGAATGTAACTTTGTGACAAATGGTTGTAAATGGTTTTTGATATAAATGCTGAAACCTATGACTAAACCCTAGCCCTAAAATCTGTGGAGGAAAACATCAATACTAAAGTCTAAACCATAACCTAATACATCAAACCTATGTCCCAACAACTAAATCCATATAGTAAAACACCTAAACCTAAGTTCTACACCATTACCCTAAGTTCTAAACCTATCGGACCATATTACAACATTATGTATTAAAACAATTCAAAAAACAACATAAGCCTATGTTATAAACCCTCAGCCTATGCAATACATTATAATACATTGAAAATTATATACACAGTGATAAACTGTAGGTCTTAACCATGTGGGGAGTCAACAATGGCAATGGGCATGTGAAGAGGGGTATGGAGACTGCAGCGGAGATGTTAGAACTTAATCGTGCAGAGAAACCATAATCATGGTCGACCATGTGAATAGTCAGGTGGAGGTTAACCATGGCATTAAAAGCACAGTTGGGTGGATGTATACTGTGGCAATGATAGAATGTGAATGCACTACAACTTTCAAGTGGAACCATCGAGGGAAAGACCAACAAGTAAGCCGCAAGAGTGGGAGGTTATAGTTGTGACATGCAAATTGATGGAGCATCGCAAGCCAGAACCACCGGGGATCAATGCAAAGGTGATAGCCTATGATTATACTGCGGCTAGTCACATGTGATTGCCTACCTCCTCCACTTAGTCAGAAAACCTCCAACGGTTTTGATTTATTATACGGTTTGTTTTGGGTTTTTTGTTTGAGTTTTGACCTATATTAATTCAACCACCATGCATGTTAACCCTAAGGTGTTCAAACATGATAAGATTGAGACCATTAAACCATTTTTTTTAGTTGTTCATGCCAATCTTGGCTGGGAAGGCCTCAGATGTATCTGCAACCCTTTAAATGCACCTTTTTGTTCATGAGGAAGACATTGGTGGTTTTTAGTTTTAGAGTGCAGATTCTTGAGGTTATAGTCGATTTTGTTTTTACTGTAATATGGGCATCGAGAGTCGGAATTAGGAACTGTGATAGGTGTTGGAAAGTTGGTTTACAGAGATCTCTTATGATATTGACTAGAAGTGCCTACATGAACATTCAGTTTGGTCAAATTTCTGTGTAATCAACCTCCTCGGTTTCAATCCTAATAAAGCGGTCACCCATCTTGATAGCAGACCCGGAGACGTAGTCCATCAGGGACGAACTCCATAATCAATCTTTATGTTTGATATCATTGTTTATTTGTTGTTTTCACTTCTATTTTTCATCTTACTTATGTTTTATCAACTGTCGTAAATTCATTCTTCTCAAGAAATTCTCATAATTTCAGCACTTTAAGTTAACATTCATTTCACTGTTGCCATAATCAATTCTACTTCAGTTTTAACATATGATCATTTTAGATCAGTAGGACTATAAACTACACTGCCTGGGTTGGGGAACTATGCAACTGGAGGATTGTGTGTGATGTGGAGATGTCATAGGGTTCACGAGAGTGCGGAGAGAGTTGCACTACCCAGGGAGAAATCGTGCAGGTTAGCTGGAAAGTGACTGTTAAAGTCATTGTTCATGATTTGACGATGAGAATGTGGCCAAATAGAGGGGGTAGTCAGAATTTGAGATGAAATTTATGGGTAAGAGCCTTGAAAATCTACAGCCAATCTGGCATCAATCAACCGAATTTGGGGGGAACAGTCGGATTTGAATTCAAAATGGCCTATAAATTACATGTGGAGGCCCAATGAAAAACACGTTGCATTTTGAACATTAATTCGATGAGCTCCCAGATGTTCATGATCCACACATTCTTCAAATAATTGCTTGACTACCCAATGTTTGATTTATTTCCAAAGTCCGATCGCAATTCCATTCGTGATTTTATCGGAAGAACTGAAGCTATGGACGTTGAAGCAATGACAGCCAAGGGGGGCTGTGGTGGAAGTTGTTATGGAGGCAGGGGGAGAAGCTCCAAAGGTTTTAGAGGTACTAGATGAATTCCCCAAGTCACCATAGATGCCTAGACCAAAGCCTACCCCAACCAAGGAGAATGCGAAGGATAAGAAGGGCAAGCAGGCTACGATACTGGTGTGTGTGTCGCCTAGAAGAATCCCATAGAAGGAAAAGCCCACCGCACAAGAAAAGGGCAAGACTATCAACTTAGAGCTAGAGGAGGAAGAGATTGAGGACATCTCGATGGATGATGAGGATTTGGGGTTGGAAGTGGAGGGCGTTGAAGTTGAGGGTTCTAACCCTAAGACTAAGTTTCTTTGCACATACCTCTATTGCCATATGAGATTGTCTTTGAAGGATGGCGCTTGGGGCAGGTTCTGCTGTTGAAACTAGAAGATTGGGACTTAGTTGACACTGAGAAGTTCTCACACTTGGTGACAGAATAGCTAATGTACCGCGTTGTTCACATAACCACCGAGATGACTGCGTTGGAACCGCAAAAGTGGCTTATGGGTTTAGACAAGGTAGGTCTTCTCAACCTGTTATGGGTGTCACACTACAATCACACACCCATTACAGTATTGGTCATCAAGCAGCTACTATTCTTGGTGCACGATGGGTGTCTGTGGCTGGAGGAGCTAATACCCATCACTGATAGGTTGATCCATAGGATCACATGACTTCCCTATATAGGTGAAAATCTGGCCATGATGTTTGGATGAAAAGGTGGTGAGCAGGCTCTCGTAGAGGCCATGAAGGAGAAACCCAAGATCATGAAGAAGCCATGAGGCTATGCCATCTCGAGTATCTATGATCCACGGTCAAGGTGGCCAACCATATTTTGGTAGGAAAAGTTATGAGAAATTTCGTGCAAATGAAGCGTCGACACCTGTCATCACTCTGGCAGCCCAATGCACTAAAGGAGTATAGTTTAATTGGGCACACTATCTCTGTTGTGAGTGCCTTGCGAACTTCTACGAGGAACAAGAGCTCAACAAGATCTTCAACTATGTCTCGTTCTTGTTGTCCATTGTGCTGGTAGCCTAGGAGTTGCATGAAGACAGTCAATTCCCCTTAGTCGCACCAAACCTACTAGAAGCAACAAGGTATACTTCTCTGTGGGTGACCAAGGATGATTAGTGCATCAAGGATAGCAAGATATCCTGGATCTTGATGGAAATTAATATAAACATGGCTATCAATCGCAAGCAGTGATTTTCACCTACTGTGTTTGCCAAACTATAGGAGTACATGGAGTGCAAGGTAGACTTTCAGTGCGTATCGATCAGGGATGGAAGGACCCTAAGCAGAAGTGGCATGACATACCTTACTTAGCATATGATGATGTGATTGATACAGTTATTTATCGTTGGTAAGTAGAGTGGCTCATTGCCTCAGACTCAGTGGTGGGGTTGAGCAAGTCCACCGCACTGTGCAAAAAGGAGGAGGCCAAGCTCAAGATAGTGCAACTAGCCTAAAAGAGGAAGAAAGAGGCCACTGATAAGGCCTAGGAAGAGCACGATGCCGCACAACAGGCAGAAAGGTAGATAAGCAAAACTGAGTGTAGATTTGACAAAGGTGCAAGCTTGATTTCACCCGAAATAGAGGAAGAAATAGACGAGCAGAGAGAGCAGCATAGAGTGGACCCATAGACGGCATCATACCATATCAAGCATCGAGGGGGATAGGAAAATGTTGGGCCGTGAAAGAAATCGAAGTCCAGTAAGGCATTGGTAGACCTAATCACCCTAACAGAGGGAGATTTGAATGACATTGGAGATACGATGTGGGATGTCACTGCTAAGGTACTGTAGTAGTTTGAGAAGCAACAACAACAAGTGTTGGAGGCCATCCAGATGGGTCTACATGAGTTGCAGATTCATGCATCATAGGCTAGCGCAGTGTCCACCAGCCTCGCTATCGGTACTTCAGAAGCCACAGGGATGTTGTGTGCAAAGGAATCTTGGGTGATAGTGCTACCGAATGGAGCCCTGACCACTGGAAACAATGCCGATAGGCTCGCTGTCAGCGCCCTCAAGGGAGTAGGGCTAAACTTGGCAGCACTTCCTAGTGAAATGCTCCACCTACTATAGGATGGAGTGATCGTGGAGCTGAGAGCCCATGAAAAATGTGCTGTGTGGGTGATCAGTGAACATCAGATCAATAATGTGTAGCTAGTCGTATAGTGAGACTCTGCCATCGCCACCATGACTGATGTAAAAGATCGAAACAAGCACATAGTTTAGGTCATGGCGGAAGCATGTCAAATGGTCCCAGAGTTGGCCATTCCTGATGGGGAACTAATAGAGGTGCGCATTCACAAGCTTGCTACAGGGGTGCATGACGCTCGCACAGAGTTGGCTAAGGCTCAGCTAGAGCTAAACCTACAGGTTGAAAATTTGCAGTTGAAGGACCAGCCTTTAACTCCATCAGAAGTAAAGGAGTAGCATGCAATTTCTTTCACAAAGGCAATAACAGCAGTAGATAATGCAGTAGCATACTGCACATGGCTATTTGAACAATTGTTTGAGGTCGTGACTAGTCTGTAGGAGAATCCCTATGTACAACAGCTGGAGATAGAGGTGGTAGAACTGCAGCAATGCTATGATGAATTAAAAGGAACAGCATGCACCATCGCTCTCACACTGAGACTAGAGAAGTTGTAAGAGGCCAAAAAATTGAAGGAACAGGTAGATGTAGTGCAACACGAAGAGGTAGTGTTGAAGGCACACTTGAAGCCTTGGTTGGAAGAAGCTTATTCATTCATGGCATTAATTGAAGGTAAGCTTGTTAGTTTACAAGTGACTCACCAAAAGCTTCAAGCAGACAATTCAGGACCAGTGACAGAGAAGTTGGTTGAAGAAGTGAAGCAGGAGGTCACGCATTGCACCACCGAGGTTTCCATCATATAGGTCAGGCTAGGAGGTCTTTGTGCCAAGATCTCCACGACCGTAGAGTGACTTGAGGGCGAGTCACCATGTTTTTATCGGGGTGCTGTTCGAAACGGGTTCCCCCAAGAGAAATTTTGGGGCCTAAAGCCCATGTTTTGGGACAATTTTGTAATAAAGTTGTAAAGTCTCTGCATTTTGTGGTTGCGGAGTGCGAAGGTGTCAAGAGTCATAAAGGGTTGTCCACCCTTATGTTGTAAAGTGTTAAGTCGGCTGTAAATATCTACCCATGGTCCACGGACCATGGGATTGTATAAAAAGGAGGTAAGTAAGTAAGCTCTAGGAAGTTAGAGAATCAATTAAGCTTTGGGAGTTTTTGGTAGAGAGGTATAAGTGTTTTGGGTCTTAGCATAGGTAGAGGCTCTACAGTTGAGTGCGTAGAGGCCTAGGGTGGAAGTCCATAGCTGAGTCCACGGACCCCTGCAGCTGTGTGCATAGGGTGTATAGAGTCTGTATTAAACTGAAAGATATCAATAAAGAGAATTATTATGAAATTACTATGTATTTAGTATCTATTAATGCATTTGATAATATTGCATTCTGGGTTGTTTAATTGATGCGCAAATGTATGTGATTATATCTATTAATTGAATGCAAGTAAAGATATTAGTTTATGCAAAGCTAACTGTGATTGATTGGTAAGATAAGTAAAACACTTGAGATAACTTGGGAACCTATAGAATATATTGTCATAGATATGCGAAAGTACCTGAACTGCGGGTTAGGGTTGCACGAAGGTCAATCGTACACCTTCACAGAGGTACTAAAGGATGGAATAAATCATAAATTGATAGAGCCCTAAGACTTAACAACCTGCATGAAAGCAGGAGTAGGCGGTGTAAACTGACATCACGACCATCTCAGGGTTCAGAAAATTGGTCCTAGCATCCCCCCATACTGCTTCGGGTGAGACTTCAGTCCGCGCTCCACGGGTTGATGCTGAAAGGCTAAGTAGTGTAGGCATTCATTTGGTTTACTAACATTAAACTTGGGTCAGGCCCACCAAGCCAACAAATCTTCATCCCCTTCTCACTCATGTGCCCAAGCCTATGATTCCACAAACCCATATCTTCTCCTGTAGAGGTTAAAGCATTAACAGAATTAGAAATACCATTGCATAAATACAATGTACCAACCTTTTCTCCTTTTTCTATTACCAGGGCTCCTTTAGTGACCTTCGAGGTTTTATCTGTAAAATTAGTTACACAACCTTCACCTCCCAACTACCCAGTTGAAATTAGATTTTTCTTCAGATCTGCAACATGCCTTACCTCTTTCAATATTCATTGATTTCCATTGTACTGTTTTATGAAAATTGTACCCATTCTAATGATTTTACCGGGTTTATCATCACCCAATCGAACCCGTCCAAAATCTCATTGAACATAATCATGAAAATGTTCCTATCATGCGTGGCAGGCCCCTGAATCTACCACCTAGGCATCAATATTATGTTCTAATGAAAGAATCAAAGCATCTTCCAACACATCACCTGTCACATTTGCTTCATGATTGTTTTCTTGTTGCATGTCTCCTTATTTTCCCTTATGATACTTGCAGTCTTTCTTTAGGTGTCCTTTCTTCCTACATTTCCAGCACAGTATCCTTGTTTTGGACTTGGATTTGCCTTTCCTTGACTTACTGTGACATCCTAGGCTCTTTCTTCTTTCCATTTTTCTTCCCCTATTCTCTGAAGTCAAAGAATTACTTTATGTCTCATAGGAGCTCTTCTATCACATTTCCTCACTAAGGATTGCACCAACAACATCATCAAACTTTAAAGTACTAGATCTAGAGACAGAGTTACTAATGGCCATAACTAAACCATTCCAACTTTCTAGCAATGAGCATAGAAATAACAGAGCCCTAATTTCATCATCAAAAGTTACCCCTACAGAACTTAATTAACTGGTAACTGTATTAAATTCATTGAAATGATCAGCAATAGATCCACCTTTTGACATATTCATATTAAATAAACACATAATAAGAAATACCTTATTTGAGGCTGAGGGTTTTTCATATAGTTTGGCCAATTCCGACATTAAAATCTATGTTGTTGTTTCCATTGAAATATTAAAGGCCACCGATGCCACTAGACACAGTCGTATTGTCCCAAGTGCCTTTCTGTCGAGAATATCCCATTTTGTTTCTGTCATACTTGTCGGCTTATTTGTCTTTTCGCTCAATGGTAGGTACATATCTTTCCAATACAAATAATCTTCCATCTGCATCTTCCACAGTTGGTAGTTTTGGCCGTTAAATTTTTTGACCCTAAACCTACCATCTTCTGCCATTTCTCCCACTCAAACCAGGAACCCTTCTCTCCTGCAACTTTATCATCCAAATAGACCTTCGGCTCTGATACCAATTGTTAGGAAATTCTATATTATGGAGAAATGGAAGACATAAAATATATTGCAGAAATATAAACATAGAAAACACATAAAACAAGAGAGACACAGATATATGTGGTTCACCCAATTTGTGCTACGTCCATGGAGAAACAACCAGTCCTTCCTTTTATATTATCCTGCAAACTGAAGAGATACAACCTACAACATATCTGTTGTAATTACCTCTTTTCTCTTACACAATCTCCTCTCTCTTTCTCACTCAGAATACAGATCTAGATAGACATAATACAATTCCCTCATATATAACAAGGGATTTCCTTCTAGGGCAAAAAACCCTAAATTAAACATAACTTCTATCATCAGATCTCCGCCTAATGAATGACCCAGATTGACTACGAAATTACAACATTTTTCAAGGAAATTTTACATCTATTTTTAGCTTTTGGGCTGCTGCCCCCAATCCCTCGTAAGGGGGGGCTCACAAAGATCGTAACCGCCCCCATGGACCCCCCTTTCAGTGTACATTTTACGGGCAGCATTGCCACGACATTATGAGTTGGGGTCCATTGTGGCGATACCTCAAAATAAAGAAGATAATCAGGCTCCACACCCAACAATCTCCCACTTGGAGACTGGTTATAGAAACTCCATCATTGCTTCATTTTTTGGAAAATGACTCCACCTTGGACCTGGTTGTTTCTCATCTTCTTCATCATACCTGAAGACCAATTGAAACTGACCAAAATCTCAGTTACTCCCTTGTTACAACTTTTGTTAACATATCTATAAGATTTTGGCTAGTGTGTATCTTCTCTAGCTTCAACTATCCATCTTCCAATGCCAACCATATGAAATGGTACTTGAGTTGTATATTTTTAGTCTTGGAATGAAATGGAGAGCTCTTTGCAAGATGTATGGCACTCTGGCTGTCACTGTATAACCTACCTAACTCCCGTTTCTTACCCAATTCATCTAGAAACCTTTGTAACCAAATCATTTCTTTACTAGCCTTTGTGGCAGCAACATACTTTTCTTCCATTGTTGAGAGTGCAACAACAGTTTGCAATTTTGAGACCCAACTAATAGTTGTTCCACCTACAATAAACACATGCCCTATGGTGCTCCTCATGTTATCTCTATCACCTGCCATATCTGCATCAACATATGCCTGTAGAGCAATGTTTGAACCAGCAAAGAATAATGCTTGATTTGTGGTACCTCTCAAATACCTGAGAATCTACTTCACTTCCATCAAATGTTCTTTTCCTAGATTGTTCATGTACCTTATTACAACTCCCACTTCATGTGCAATATCATGCCTTGTGTAGACCATTTCATACATTAAGCTTCCAACTGCTGATGCATATGAAACTTCAGACATATAATCCATTTCTTCCTGAGTCTTGGGACACATTTCCTTAGTTTTAAATGGCTAGCCAAAGGTATACAAACTAGTTTTGTGTTCTGCATATTAAACCTTTTCAACACCTTTTGTATGTACTCACTTTGAGACAATGTTAATTTGTGATTCTTCCCATCTCTAGTTACTCTGATACCAAGGATTTGTTTTGTAGCACCCAAATCCTTCATTGCAAATGAGTTTTCCAGTTTTATTTTGAGCACATTTATTTCATGCATGTTAAAACCTGCAACAATAATGTCATCTACAAACAATAATAATATAATATAGCTGCCATAATTTTTCCTTTTGAGAGAAACACAATGATCAGAGCGATATCTAGTCTAACCTTGTTCAGACATAAACCTATCAAATTTTATATACCACTGCCTTGGAGCCTTTTTTTAAGCCGTATAAGCTTTTCATCAACGTGCACACTAGTTTCTCCTTCCATTTTACCTCATATCCTTATGGTTGTTTCATATATATCTCTTCCTCCAAATCCCCATGGAGAAAGGTTATCTTTACATCTAACTTCTCAATATGCAAATCTTCAACTGCTAGTAGACTTAAAACTGTTCTAATTGAAGTCATACAACAGGAGAAAATATCTCATCAAAGTCTATAACCTTTTTCTATGTAAACCCCTTCACCACAAGTCTAGATTTATACCTTTTTGTACCTCCATCTTCTTCCTTCAACCTGTAAACCCATTTATTCTGCAATGTTGTTTTACCTGCAGGAAACTTGAATAAGTCCCAAGTCTAGTTATGTCCTAAGGAGTCCATCTTTTCTTTCATGGCTTGCTCCCACTTCTTCCTAGTTTCTACCTGCACTGCTTCTTCATAACATTCTGGTTTAGCAGAATCAGACAACAATACATAATATATTGAAGGACAATATCATTCAGGGGTTCTACTCATCCTGGTAGATATTCTAACACCACTTTTAGGTGTTTGAGGTGCTTGTTGCTGTTGTAGTTGTTGTTTTTGTTCTGCATATTGATCATTATGATTTTCAGGCACCTTCACTTTTTTGGTGATCTCATCAAGCATCGTGTAATCTCTGTTTTATTTTTCCTATTTATTTTCTTGCATCTGATCCTTATACAAAACCTTTTCATTGAATATGACATCTCTGCCCCTAATGATTTTGTGTTTTTTCTAATCATAAAAGAGATAGCCAAAATCATTTACACCATATCCAATAAAGGTACATTTCATTGATTTTTCCTCAAGGTCTGTTCTATTTTCTTTATTAATGTGGACAAAGGCTTCACAACCAAAAGTATTTAAAAATGAGTAGTTTACCTTTTTACTTGTCCATGCCTCCTTTGGAATACCACCATCCAAGGAACTTGAAGGCCCTCTGTTTATTAGATAAACAACAATATCTACAACATCTACCCAAAATTGTAAAGGCAATCCTACATGAAATCTCATGCACCTTGCATGCTACATGATTGTCCTGTTCATCCTTTCTGACACACCATTTTCTTGTGGTATTCCTGGAAATCTCCTCTCTACGAATTCCATTCTCTAAACAATACCTATCAAACTATTTTCTGCAACATTCACCTCCATTGTCTAATCTGAGACACTTCAACCTTTCTCCTATCTCATTTTCAACCAAATATTTCCATTTCTTGAAAGTATCAAATACCTCAGATTTATTTCGAATACAATGAATCTAGGTTTTTCTGGTTGCATCATCAATAAAAGACACATAATAACAAGATATACCAAGATATGATACCTAAGCAGGTTGCCATACATCTGTATGGACAAGCTTTAATTTTTCGCTCTTAATTTCTTTCCCAACTCTGAGGAATATGACTCTCTTCTGTTTTCCATAAACATAATTCTAACGAAATTTTAAATCAACATGATTCAAACCTGGCAAAAAAATTCTTAAGAGAAGAATATGCATCCCTTTCTCACTCATGTGCCCGAGCCTATGATGCCACAATGTCGTATCTTCTCCTGTAGAGGTTAAAGCATTAAAAAAATTATAAATACCATTGGAAAAATACAATGTACCAACCTTTTCTCCCTTTGCTATTACTAACGCTCCTTTAGTGACCTTCCAGGTTTTATCTGTAAAAATAGTTACACAACCTTGACCTCCCAACTACCCTATTGAAATTAGATTTTTCTTCAGATCTGTTACATGCCTTATCTCCTTCAATAGCCATTGATTTCCATTCTGTCATTTTATGAAAATTGTACCCACTCCAATGATTTTACAGGGTTTATCATCACCCAATTGAACCTGTCCAAAATCTCCTTAAACATAATCATGAAAATTTTTCCTATCAGGTGTGGCATGGAATGAGGCCCCTAAATCTACCATCCAGTCATCAATAATATTTTCTAATGAAAGAATCAAAGAATATTGCAACACATCACCTGTCACCTTCGCTTCATGATTGTTTTCTTGTTGTGTGTCTCCTTCTTTTCCCTTCCGAGACTTGCAATCTTTCTTTAGGTGTCCTTTCTTCCAGCATTTCCAACACACTATCCCGATCCGGACTTGGATCTACCTTTCCTTGACTTACTCTGGTATCCTGGGCTCTTTCATCTTTCTATTTTTCTTCCCCTAGTCTCTGAAGTGAAAGCATTACCTAATGTCTCATCAGAGTTTTTATGTCGCCTTTCCTTGCTAATAATTGCACCAACAACATCATCAAACTTTAAAGTACTATATCTAGAGACAAAGTTACTAATGGCCATAACTAAACCATTCCAACTTTCTAGCAATGAGACCAGAAATAACAGATCCCTAACTTCATCATCAAAAGTTACCGCTATAGAAGTTAACTGACTGGTAACTGTATTAAATTCATTTAAATGATCAGAAACATATCCACCTTCTGACATATTCATATTATATAAATGCTTCCTAAGAAATACCTTATTTGAGGCCAAGGGTTTCTCATATAGTTTGCCTAATTCCAACATTAAACCCTCCGTTGTCATTTCCTTTGAAATATTAAATGCTACCGATGCCACTAGACACAGTCATATTGTTCCAAGTGCCTTTCTATCAAGAATATCCCATTTTGTGTCTGTCATACTTGTCGGCTTCTTTGTCTTTCCGCTCAATTGTAGGTACAAATCTTTCTGATACAGATAATCTTCCATTTGCATATTCAACAGATGGTAGTTTTGGCCATTAAATTTTTCGACCCTAAATCTACTATCTTCCACCATTTCTCCCAGTCGAACAAGGAACCCTTCTCTCCTGCGAGTTTATTAGCCAATTAGACCTTCGGCTCTGATACCAGCTGCTAGGAAATTATATATTACAGAGCAATGGAACACATAAATTATATTGTAGAAATATAAACACATAAAACAAGAGAGACATAAATATACATGGTTCACCTAATTTGGGCTACGTCCATGGAGAAACATCCAGTCCTTCCTTTTATATTATCTAGCAAACTGAAGAGATACAAGTTATAGTAGATCCATTGTAATTCCCTCTTCGCTCTCACACCATCTCCACTTTATTTCTCACTCAAAATACAGATCTACATAGACATAATACAATTCCCTGATATATAGCGAGGGGTTTCCTTCTAGGGAAAAAAAACCCTAAATTAAACATAACTTCTACCATCAGATCTACGTCTAATGAATGGACCAGTTTGACTATGAACATTTTACAAGGCAATTTCACATCCATTTTTAGCTTCCAGGGCACTGCCCCCAATCCTTCATCGGGGGGGCTCCCAAAGATTGCAACCACCCCCCTTAGACTCCCCTTGAAGCATACATTTTACGGGCAATGTTGCCATCACATTACGAACTGGGGTCCAATGTGGCGATACCTCTAAATAAAGAAGATAATCATGCTCCACACCCAACAATATCCCCACTTGGAGACTGATTATAGCAACTCGATCACTGCTTCATTTGCTAGATAATGACTCCACTTTGGACCTCGCTATTTCTCATATTCTTCATCATACTTGAAGACCAATTGAAACTAAGAAGAATCTTAGCTTCTCCGTGGTTAAAACTTTTGTTAACATACCTACAAGATTCTAGCTAGTGTGTATCTTTCCAGATTCAACTGTTCATATTCCAATGCTGACCATATGAAATGGTACTTGAGATGTATATGTTTTGTCTTGGAATGAAATGTAGAGTTACTTTCAAGATGTATGGCACTTTGGCTATCACTATATAGCCTACCCAACTCCTGCTTCTTACCCAATTCATCTAGAAACCTTTGTAACCAAATCATTTCTTTACTAGCCTTTGTAGCAGAAACATACTCTGCTTTCATTGTTGAGAGTGCAACAACACCTTGTAGTTTTGAGACTGGACTGATAGTTGTTCCACCTGTAGTAAATACATACCCTATGGTACTCCTCATGTTACCTATATCACCATCCATATGTGCATCAACATATCCATGTAGAGAAATGTTTGAACCACCAAAGCATAATGCTTGATTTGTTGTACCTCTCAAATACCTGCAAATCCACTTCACAGCCATCCAATGTTCATTTCCTTGATTTTTCATGTACCTTCTTACAACTCCCACTTCATGTACAATATCAAAACTCGTGTAGACAATTGCATACATTAAGCTTCCCACTGTTTATGCATATGGAACTTTATACATATAATCCATTTCTTCTTGAGTCTTGGGACACATTTCATTACTTAGTTTGAAATGGCTAACCCAAGGTATACTAATTAGTTTTGCATTCTGCATATTAAGCCTTTTTAACACCTTTTGTATGTACTCACTTTGAGACAATGTTAATTTGCAATCATTCTTGTCTCTAGTTATTCTCATACCAAGGATTTGTTTTGTAGCACCCAAATCCTTCGTTGCAAATGAGTTTGCTAATTTTATTTTGACCACATTTATTTCATGCATGTTAGAACCTACAACAAGCATGTCATCTACATACAATAATAATATAATATAGTTACCATCATTTTTCCTTTTGAGATAAACACAATGATCAGAGTTACATCTAGTATAACCTTCTTCAGACATAAACCTGTCAAATTATAGATACCACTTCCTTGGAGCCTGTTTTAAGCCATCATATAAGCTCTTCTTCAACCTGCACACTAGTTTTTCATTCCATTTTACCTCATATCCTTGTGGCTACTGCATATATATCTTTTCCTCCAAATCCCCATGGAGAAAGGTTGTCTTTACATCTAAGTGCTCAAGATGCAAACCTTCAGCTACTACTAGAGTTAAAATAGTTTTGATTGAAGTCATTTTCACAACAGGAGAAAATATCTCATCAAAGTCTATACCATTTTTCTGTGCAAACCCCTTCACCACAAGTCTAGATTTATACCTTTATCTACCTCCATCTTCTTCCTTTAACCTGTAAACCCATTTATTCTATAATGATGTTTAACCTACAGGCAACCTGACTAAGCACTGAGTCTGGTTATGTGCTAAGGAGTCCATCTCTTCTTCCATGGTTTGCTCCCACTTATTCCTAGTTTCTACCTGCACTTCTTCTTCATAAAATTCTGGCTCACCAGAATCAGTCAAAAATACATAATATAATGAAGGAGAGTATCATTTAGGGGGTATATTTATCCTGGTAGATCTTCTAACACCACTTTGAGGTGTTTGAGGTGCTTGTTGGTGTTGTGGTTGCTTTTCTTGTTCTAGATGTTGATCATTATGATTTTCAGGCACCTTCACTTTTTCTATGATCTCGTCAAGCACCATGTATTCTCTATTTTCTTTTTCCTATTCCTTTTCCTACATTTGATCCTTGTACAAAACCTTTTCATTGAATATGGCATCTCTTCTCCTAATGATTTTGTGTTTTTCATAATCATAAAAGTGATAACCAAAATCATTATCACCATATCCAATAAAGGTACATTTCTTTTATTTTTCCTCAAGGTTTGTTATATTTTCTTTATTAATGTGGACAAAGGCTTCACAACCAAAAGTATTGAAAAATGAGTAGTTTAACTTTTTACCTATCCATGCCTCCTTTGGAATACCACCATCCAAAGAACTTGAAGTCCCTCTATTTATTAGATAAACAACAATATCTACAACATCTGTCCAAAATTCTAAAGGCAGTCCTACAAGCAATCTCATGCACCTTGCATGCTCCATGATTGTCCTGTTCATCCTTTCTGGCACACCATTTTCTTGTGGTGTTCCTGGAACTCTCTTCTCTCTGGAAATTCCATTCTTTGAACAATACCTATCAAACTCCTTGCTACAATATTCATCTCCATTGTCTAATCTGAGATGCTTTAACCTTTTTCCTATCTCATTTTCAACCAAATGTTTCCATTTATTAAAAGTATCAAATACATCAGATTTATTTTGAATACAATAAATCCAGGTTTTTCTGGTTGCATCATCAATAAAAGTAACATAATAATGAGAACCACTGAGAGATGATACCTGAGTAGGTCCCCATACATCTGTGTGCATAAGCTCTAATTTTTTGCTCTTCTTCTCTTTCCCAACTCTAAAGAATATGACTCCCTTATGTTTTCCATAAACACAATTCTCATAGAATTTTATCAACATGCTTCAAACCTGGCAACAAATTTCTTGAGTGAAGAATCAGCATCCCCTTCTCACTCATGTTCCTAAGCCTATAATGCCAGAATGTCATATCTTCTCTTGTAGAGGTTAAAGCATTAACAGAATTAAAATACCATTGCATAAATACAATGTACCAAGCTTTTCTCCTTTTTCTATTACCAGGGCTCCTTTAGTGACCTTCTAGGTTTTATCTGTAAAAGTAGTTACACAACCTTTACCTCCCCACTACCCTGTTGAAATTAGATTTTTATTCAGATTTAAAACATTCCTTACCTCCTTTAATAGCCATTGATTTCCATTTCGCTGTTTTATGAAAACTGTACCCATTTTAATGATTTTACAAGGTTTATCATTACCTAATCGAACCTGTCCTAAATCTCCTTGAACATAATCATGAAAATGTTTCCTATCAGGTGTGGCATGGAATGAGGTCCTTGTATCTACCACCAAAGCATCAATAATATTTTCTAATGAAAGCATCAAAGAACTTTACAACACATCACCTATCACATTTGCTTCATGATTGTTTTCTTGCTGCGCGTCTCCTTCTTTTCCCTTCTGAGACTTGCAATATTTCTTCAGGTGCTCTTTCTTCCTGCATTTTCAGCACATTATCCCCCATGTAGACTTGGATCTTCCTTTCCTTGAATTTCTGTTATATCCCGGGCTCTTTCCTCTTTCCATTTTTCTTTCCCTAGTCTTTCTAGTCAAAGCATTACCTAATATCTCACCGGATCTTTACGTCGCATTTCCTCGCTAAGGATTGCACTGACAACATCATCAAACTTTAAAGTACTAGATATAGATACATAGTTACTAATGGCCATAACTAAACCATTCCATATTTCTGGTAATGAGCACAAAAATAACACAACCCTAACTTCATCATCAAAAGTTACCCCTACAGAACTTAACTAATTGGTAACTGTATTAAATTCATTTAAATTATTAGCAACAGATCCACCTTCTAACATATTCATATTAAATAAATGCTTCATAAGGAATACCTTATTTGAGGCCGAGGGTTTTTCATATAGTTTTTCCAATGCCGACCTTAAACCCTTTGTTATCATCTCATTTGAAATATTAAAGGTTACCGAGGCCGCTAGACACAACAAGATTGTTCCAAGTGCCTTTCTGTTGAGAATATCCCATTTTGTGTCTGTAATACTTGTCAGCTTCTTTTTCTTTCCACTCAATGGTAGGTACAGATCTTTCTGATACATATAATCTTCCATATACATCTTCCACAACTGGTAGTTTTTCCCATTAAATTTTTCGACCCCAAACCTACCATATTCCGCCATTGCTCCCACTCGAACTAGGAACGCTTCTCTCCTACGCGTTTATCAGCCAAATAGACCTTCGGCTCTGATACCAATTGTTAGGAAATTATATATTATAGAGCAATGGAACACATAAAATATATTGTAGAAATATAAACACAGAAAACACATAAAACAAGAGATACAAAGATATATGTGGTTCACCCAATTTGGGGTATGTCCACAAAGAACCAACTAGTCCTTCCTTTTATATTATCCAGCAAACTGAAGAGATACAACCTACAGTAGATCCATTATAATTCCCTCTTCTCTCACACAAAATCTCCTCTCTCTTTCTCACTCAGAATATAGATCTACATAGACACAATACAGTTCCCTCATAGATAGCGAGGGGTTTCCTTCTAGGGAAAAAAATCATAAATAAAACATAACTTCTACCATCATATCTCCACCTAGTGAGTGGCCCATATTGACTATGAAATTACAACATTTTACAAGGCAATTTTACATATATTTTTATCTTCGAGGTTGTTGCCCCCGTTCCTCGGCCACAACGGGGCTTCCAAAGATCGCAGCCGCCCCCCCTGGACCCCCCTTGTAGCATCCATTTTACAGGAACCGTTGCCACCACACTATGAACTGGGGTCCAATGTGGTGACACCTCTTAATAAATAAGATAATCAGACTCCATACCCAACAATCTCCCACTTGGAGACTGATTATGGCAACTCCACCACTGCTTCATTTGCTAGACAATGACTCCACTTTGGACCTGGCTATTTCTCATTTTCTTCTTCATACTTGAAGACCAATTGAAACTGAGCAGAATCTCAGCTTCTCCCTGGTTAGAACTTTTGTTAACATATCTGCAAGATTTTGGCTAGTGTGTATCTCTTCTAGCTTCAATTGTCCATCTTCCAATGTTGAACGTATGAAATGGTACTTGAGCTATATATGTTTAGTCTTGGAATGAAATGGAGAGTTCTTTACAAGATGTATGGAACTTTGGCTATCACTGTATAACCTACCCAACTCCTTCTTCTTACCCAATTCATCTAGAAACCTTTGTAACCAAATCATTTCTTTAGTAGCCTTTGTAGCATCAACATACTCTCCTTCCATTATTGAGAGTGCAACAACACATTGTAGTTTTGAGACGTAACTAAAAGATGTTCCACCTATAGTAAACACATACCCTATGGTGCTCCTCCTATTATCTCTATCATCCCCCATATCTGCATCAACATATCCCTGTAGAGTAATGTTTGAACCACCAAAGCATAATGCTTGACTTGTGATACCTCTAAAATACTTGAGAATCCACTTCACTACCATCCAATGTTCTTTTCCTGGATTTTTCATGTACTTGCTCACAACTCCCACTTCATGTGCAATATCAGGCCTTGTGTACGTTAGGTTGTTTTATATTCTTTCCACAACTAGCCCATGTAGTTAATCGGGGGGTTAGAGGGGGGTCGAAGGGGGGGGGTCACGGGGGGTTTGAGGCATACCCGTAACCCCACTTTATGGGGTCTGGGGCAACGCCCTAGAAAATTTTGGTTTTTGGAACCTATGTTAGGTTGGGTGGACCCACCTATGGTTTTGTGCATAATTTCCGCACATGTTTTTTGGACGCGATGGCTTTCGGTCCATGGTATTGGACGTGATGGTTTTCGGTCCATGATATTGGATGCTTCAGCATGTATAAATATGTATTGTAAAATTGAAAGGAACATAATGAAAAATCAAGTTGGTAGTCCCGGTTTTGGAATCCAGGGGAAATATCTGTGTATATGTGTTTTATGTGTTATGCTCTCGCATTGTTTATTTTCTGTGCTTTAAAATTCATATGCAGGTAATTTCTGTACGGGGTTAAAACCTACATTTGGTATTAGAGCTATTTTGACTTCAAGGGGATGCCTTTGTTGCTGAGAGGTTTTGCTCAGACCTGTGGTAGACCTTGTTCAGTGGGAGATCTACGAGATCGATTCTGGTGGTGAAAGAAGATGGCGAGCAGTGGAAAGATAGAGATCGAGAAATTCAATGGTCAAAGTTTTGAGTTGTGAAAACTCAAGATGGAGGATCTACTGGTGGATAAATATTAGTGGATCATGGTAGGTCCAGGTACTAACCCAATGGGAGTGTCCGTTGAAGAATGGAAGAAGTGGGATTGGAAGGCAAAGAGCACAATACGATTGTGTGTCTTAGATTCAGTATTGCTGAATGTATCAGGGGAAGCTACGGCGAAGGCTTTGTGGGACAAGTTAGGGACCTTGTACCAATCTAAGTCTCTCATGAATAAACTATTCCTGTGGAAAAAGTTGTATAACCTGAGGATAAAAGATGGAGACTAGGTGACAGAGCATTTGAACGCATTTAATACTATGGTAAGTTAGTTAGCATTTGTTGATATTAAAATTTCAGATGAAGATAAGTGCATCATTTTGTTGCATTCTCTACTGGATTCGCGGGATAGTCTGGTTATTACAATAGGCAGCAATGCAACTGCCTTGCAGTTTGATGAAAGAGTCTCATCCTTCCTGACAGAGGAGATGAGACAGGAAAATGTGGAGAGCCAGAATGGTGATTCCTTGTCTGTACAAGGACGATCCCAAAACAGAAACAAAAATAATTCATCAAGTGGGAGATCTAAATCTAGAGGGAGATCTAAATCTCTAGGGAAACCTGTAAAGGTGGTGTGCTGGAAATGTGAAAAGGAAGGGCAATACAAAAGGGACTGTAAATCTAAAGCTCCTGAAAAAGGAAAGGGATCTGATGATGCTCCTTTTGCAAAGGTTAAAACTACCTTAGATGAAGGTGGGGATGTGTACTTGGCTTCTTCAAGTACACATGTAGATCATGAGGCATGGTTGATTGACTTAGGTGCATCCTTTCACTTCACTCCCCATAGAGAGTGGTTATGCAAGTATGAGAAATATGATGGTGGTGATGTCTTCTTAGGGGATGATAGGAAGGCTAGAATCATTGGTCGCAGAAAAGTAAAGTTGAAGTTGCAAGGTGGAAGGGTTAGAACACTTCTGGGTGTTCTGCATATTTTTGCATTGGCCAGAAATTTGATTTCTGAAAGCAATTTGGATGATGCAGGCGTAAAACAGTGTTCAAGAATGATACCTGCAAAATGGTTTGGAGAGCACTGGTATTGATGCGGGGAGTTTGAATTGGAACTCTGTACAAGATGCAAGGTACCATTGTTATTGATGGTTGCAATAGTTTTGTGGTTCCTGAAAGTAGAGTAGAAAATCTAGTGGTCTCTAGAGAGAAGACCATGTTGTGGCATCAAAGGCTTGGACATATTGGAGAGAAGGACCTTCGAATACTTCATTGTAAAGGTATGGTAGAAGGTATGAGTAATAGCTCTCTAGATTTTGATTTCTGTGAAAATTGTGTATATGAGAAGCAAAATCAGGTGAGTTTCCCTCTGGTAGTAAGAGGGCAAAAAAGATATTAGAACTTGTGCACAGTGATATGTTTGGACCTGTGAAGGTTCCATCACTGGGTATGTCTATGTACTATGTATCATTTATAGATGACTTCTCAAGGAATACATGGATATATTTCCTTAAGAAGAAATTTGAAGCCTTTGACAGGTTTAAAGAATTTAAGGCTCTCGTGGAAAATCAGACAGAGAAGAAGATAAAGGTGTTGAGGATAGATAATGGTGCAGAGTTTTGCAACAAGGAATTTGAAGAATTCTGTAAGAAGTGTGGTATAGCACGATAGAAGACTACTCCGTATACACCTCAGCAAAATGGAGTTGTATAAAGAACAAATAAGACGTTGATGGAAAGGGCATGAAGCATGCTCAGTGGTGTTGGGTTAGGACAAGAATTCTGGGCAGAGGCGGTGGATACTGCATGTTACCTGGTCAACAGGTCACCTTCATCAGCATTGGAGGATAAGACTCCACAAGAGGTATGGACTGTTAAGAAACCCTCTCTTTCACATCTAAGGGTATTTGGATGTGATGCATATGTACACGTTCCAAAGGAGAAATGAACCAATTTGGATAGTAAATCTAAAAAGTGCATCTTTATTGGGTATAAGGATGGTTTAAAGGGTCATAAGCTTTGGAACCCAGTCACATGGAAGGCTGTGTATAGTCGAGATATGGTGTTTAGAGAGGTAAAATGAGTTATTAAACATGAATTCCAACCAAAGGAACCTAAGAAGATAGAGTTTGAGCTTACAGAGGAAGAATCAGACTCTACAACAGAGGAGGAATTAGAATATGAAGAGCCACAAACTCCGGGTGTGAGAAGATCAGTTCGAGAAAGAAAGCAGCCAAAAAGGTATAGTCCATCTGCTTTCTATTCAAATTTTACTTTATCTATTACTGAAGATGATCCCAAAATTGTGAAGGAAGCAGTAGATTCAGAGGATGGCAAACTCTGGAAAGAGGCCATGGTTGATGAAATGGCATCTTTACAAAAAAATGAGGCTTGGGATCTAGTGGAGTTGTTGGTTGGAAGGAAACCCATTGGCAGCAAATGGGTGTTCAATATGAAGACAAATGCAGAAGGAAAGGTGGAGAAATACAAAGCTCGGTTGGTAGCAAAAGGTTATTCCCAGGTGCCAGGAATTGAATTTGGTGATATTTTTTCTCTTGTTGCCAAGGTAACTTCTATTAGATTACTTTTATTTGTTGCTGCTACTTTTGATTTTGAGGTAGAACAGATGGATGTGAAGACATCATTTCTTCATGGGGATCTGGAAGAGGAAATATACATGAAGCAACCTGAAGGCTTTGCAGTGAAGGGTAAGAAAGAACTGGGATGCAAGTTAAAGAAGTCTCTGTATGGGTTAAAACAATCACCAAGGATGTGGTATCAGAAATTTGATACATTTGTACAGGGACTTGGCTTCTCCAGAAGCAAAGTAGATCACTGTGTGTATTTTAAATTAATTGGTGACCCTGTTATTTATCTAGTCTTGTATGTGGATGATATGTTGCTGGTTGGAAATGACAAAGAAATTATCTAGGATTTGCAGACCCAATTGTCCTCCTAATTTGACATGAAAGATATTGATGCTGCAAACTATATTTTGGGAATGGAAATTAAAAGAGATCAGGCAAAGAGGAAGCTCTGGTTAAACCAGAGGAAGTATGTTGAGACAATACTGCAGAGGTTTAATATGCAGGATAGTAAACTGGTGAAGGTTCCTATTCCTATAGGTGTGAGGTTATCTGTTGAACAGTGTCCCAAGACACAAGAAGAGGAAGAGGACATGTCCCATGTTCCATATGCAAGTGCAGTCGGTAGCCTGATGTATGTAATGGTCTGTACTAGACCAGACATTGCACATGTAGTGGGAGTATTGAGCAGGTTTATGTCAAAACTAGGGAAGGAGCACTGGACAACATTGAAGCGGGTTTTTAAGTATTTGCGTGGCACTAGTGATTATGGTTTGTGTTACCAAGGAAGACCAAAATTGGATAGAATGTTGGATATTTGTGGCTTTGTTGATGCAGACTGGGCTGGAGATTTGGATCAGAGAAGATCTACAAGTGGGTATGTGTTTAACCTATTTTGAGGTGCAGACAGTTGGATGAGTAAGAAACAATCTGTAGTGGCACTATCAACTACAAAAACAAAATACATGGGAGCCACTCATGCAAGCAAGGAAGTAGTTTGGTTGCAAAGATTGTGTTCAATTATGGGGTTAGTACAGGGAGCTATAAGGATAGACTGTGACAGCCAAAGTGCAATTTTCTTGGCAAAGAACCCTGCATATCATTCAAAGACAAAGCACATTGATGTTTAGTATCACTTTGTGAGGGATATGATAGAAGACAAAAATGTGTTGCTGGTAAAGGTGGACACTTTGAAGAATACTGCAGATGCATTGACAAAATCTGTAAGCTCTAAGAAGTTCTCTTGGTGTAGAGAGACAATGGGCATTTCAGGGTTGGAAAAATGACTAAGCTCTCTTGTGGCCTCGTGAGGAAAGAGAACAACAAGTGGGAGAATGCTGGGTTGTGTTATATTCTTTCCATGACTAGCCCATGTAGTTAACCGGGGGGTTAGAGCGGGGGCATATCCCCCCTTCGTTGCATTGATTGTGTAGTGGGGGGGGGGGGGTTTACGAGGGGTATGAAGCATACCCGTAACCCCACTTCATGGGGTCTAGGGTAGCGCCCCAGAAAATTTTGGTTTTGGAACCTATGTTAGGTTGGGTGGATCCACCTATGGTTTTGTGCATGATTTTTGCACATGTTTTTTGGATGCGATGGTTTTTGGTCCATGGTATTGGACGTGATGGTTTTCGGTCCATGGTATTGTATGCTCCAGCATGTATAAATATGTATTGTAACATTGGAAGGAACATAATGAAAAATCAAGATAGTAGTTCTAGTTTGGGATCCAAGGGGAAAATCTTTGTGTATATGTGTTTTATGTGTTATACTCTCGCATTTTTTATTTTCTATGTTTTAGAAATTGTTTGCAGGTAATTTACGTACAAGGTTAAAACCTATAGTGTAGACCATTGCATACATTAAGTTTCCAACTGTTGATGGATATGGAACTTTAGACATATAATCCATTTCTTCCTGAGCCTTGGGACACATTTCCTTAGTTTGAAATGGCTAGCCAAAGTTATATTAACTAGCTTTGCATTCTGCAACCGCCCCCCGTGGACCCCCCTTGCAGCATACATTTTATGAGCGGCTTTTCTACCACATTACAAACTTGGGTCCAATGTGGTGATACCTCTAAATAAAGAAGATAATTAGGCTTCACACCCAACATTCACAACTTTTCACATTCTATAAATGACTCTTGGACTTTCACTTTACTTTACATTTCTCACATATTGAATTACATAATCCACAAAATGCTGTGGAAAATGATGACTCATATACATCTTGACATTACACCTTGAGAAGACATGACATGATATTGATGAGATGGACTGCATGATGATATGGAAATGTCAAGCCACTCTTGCTGCTACTATCTTTGTGTTTTCTTGAAAGATGGAAAATTCTCTTCGTATTCCTCCTCGATAATTCTTGAAGGCAGGGAGTCTTCAATATGATCTTAATCTCCAGTTGTTGTCACAATCTGGTGTCCCTTTGTATTTTCTTAATTGATCAACTTGTCTTTGTGGAAAAAATATGTCTCTAGTAGGGTCTCCTTCTTCATCTCCTTCATGATCATCCTATCATAACATGAAATAATACAACCTACTAAAATCCACTCATGAAAAGATGATATCAGTGCAAATAGCCCCTAGTCTAATGTACTTCATGAAAACCATAAATTGACCTAAAAGTAGGTGCTAGGATGGTAGACTCGATCAAGGATTGCATAGTTGTGTAACTCAGGAGGTCAGGGGTCAGGACTGCGCTTTGAGAATGTGCATTGCGTAGTTCAAGTAGGCCAAGGAAAGACAATTTCCCAGTTGAGTGGCTCAAGGAGGCAGGCTTGAGGCTTAAGGCTTGAGGTTTCCCACTATGCATTTATGGAGGGATAGAGGTCTAGGTCTTACATAGTTCAAGAGGTCAAGGATAAGGATTGTTTCTTGAGACTAGGCAGTGCACAAGATAAGGTGATTGGAAGGTAGGGTCAACATAGTTTTGGATCTCAAGGGTCAAGGATGAGCACTGAGACTACATATTGCAATGTTCTAGAAGGCAGGATCTATGCATTGCGTAGTACAGGATCGTTGACTGAGTTCAAGTTGCTCGAGAAGGAAATTTTCAAGATTTCACTAAGTGAGGGATCAGTAATTCCAAAATGAACAAGGACAAACTTGAGAATGATCACACACTCATATTCTCATGTCATCCAAATCGAAATTATACATAACCGTCTTGTAACAAATTTCCTTAATTGGAACAAAGTTGTAAGAAATTTCTAAATTACAATAGATTAACATTTAGAAATACTAACTCTTCAAACTAAGTGGGGTGCATTGTTCATAAGTGTCTCACTTCAAAGAACAAGTTTACTTGGACCATGTGTAGATCCATATCAATCTTTATAGCTTAATTGTAGAAGAACAAAGCATCCAAAGTAGGATTTGGTGTCATAGAAACATCATCAATGGGGTATACATTCCATCCTTAGCAAATAAAAAATAGGTAGATATCATCCTATAACAGCATCTGAAGAAGCCAAACCACCTTAAACAACCTTTCATCAATTCATCATTAAAAAATCTTTAAGCAATTAGCTTTTGTATCATATTATAAGAAAAAATAAATAATAAAGATGACATGCAAAAGAAACATATTTTTTTCCAATAATGACTAATGAAGTGATAAGGTATGGACTTTTATGGTCAAAATGGTAGGAAAATATAGGGAAAATAGGTACAAAAAAGGATCCAATTCTACATCCTAAGATATCCCACAACCTTAAGCATTTGCATGTCCTCATGAAAACCTTTGTAAATGGTTTTTGATGTGATGTGAATGAAACTATGAAAAACTAGATGCTCCTTTCGTATCTTCGACAGGTGCTCTGTATCCTCCGGAGAAAAGTAATTCTATTTCCCACATTCCATCATCTATTTAATATGGGTGCTAGTACTTATAGATAGGAAACCAAATGAGTGAAAACCTGAACCTAAGTCTGTGTCATCCATACCCACATTTCCTTATACATTCCACATACTAAGGTACCCTAAAAGGTGTATGTACAAATTTTTAAAACATTACGGATCCTCATTCCTCAATTCTTCTCTACATGCTTTCCATTTAATCCTACTTCCTTCCAATGCATTATGTTTTAGGACTCTGATACTCCTAGAACAATGCTCCAGGAACTTGTTTCTAATTTTCGTAAACAACTTCTCAGATGTTTGAAACTCCCAATTTTTATTATATGCCATGGATACTGTTTGAGAAGGCCTTGGTTCATTTCAAATGAGAAGTTTCATAGACTCTCCTTTTTTTGTTATAATGTTACAAGAAACATTCTATCTGACCTGACTTGATACCAATGAAGTAAAGGCCCTCAGCAAAAAATTTCCACATTAGGTGTAACATAAAATTCCTTGCTCCAAAACAAGCACAATTATGCAAATATAGTCCATATAATAAATTTTATTCTAAAAAATAAGCCTTATGTAAAGTTTCTAGAAAAGATTCAACATCCCTTATCGCATGTGGTCATTGATCTTTTATTCTTATAAGTTGCAAAAGGAATTTTTTTTCTTGTAAATACAGAGGGTAAGAAGAAGAAGGGGTTCTACAACTCAACACATTTTCTTCTTCCTGTAACAGCTTTACCGCTTTCTACAGTTCTTCTACCTGCAGTACTTCTTTCTTTATCTCTTCCTTACTCGTTTCCTAATATTTGTTGGAAATAATACTAAGAGGGGGAGTGAATCAGTATTAGCAAATCAATAATATTTCCATCTCCATTATCAGATTCATATATGCTACTTCAGTTAAGGCAACCCATGTGTATACGCAACTGTGTTTAATGCAAGTAGCGTATATCCAATAAACTTATAACTCAGTTACTTGATCTTCAATGAGTGCATTAGAAAATTATTAACCATATGAATAGTAAACAACTGCAGTAAAACAGAAAATATCATCACACGTAAGAAGCACACATGAACACCATGATATAAGGTGGAAACCCAATGTGGGTGAAAACCACCTGCTGCAATTTGTCTCTATCTTCTTTTAATAAGAAAATTCTTTTTACAATATTTCTGTACTGGTGCAGTCTTATGCTAGTATGTAGGCTTCTACTTGCAGAAGGTTACAACCTTCTCTCATTCTCCATCTTCTCCTGGAAGGGAGCTACAACCCCCTTAGCTTTTGTACTAGCTGATGTACTAGTACATAGTTGTTGACCTACAGAAGGCTACAACCTTCTCTTTTCTTCCAGGGACCACATTTCATAAATTTTCAGACTGGATCCATAAATACAAAATAATCACCACTGCAATACAATCATTAACTGTGAATCACCCAACAATTGAATCACTGAAACCCTGTCATCAAAACACAGTCACCAGAAGATTGACTAGAGCCCATAACTCTACAACAATCACTAGAACCAACAACAACCTGAAATATCAAATCTCATAATGTATACACTACTTGATTGTGTCAGACCAGCGTGTATATGCCGTTTCACTAGAGAGAACCTGTGTACAGATATGAAAATAATTACTTATACCTTCGCTGCAATTTTCAACTTTAGATATACCTAGAACATAAGATATAAAGGATAAGACATGTGTCAGTATTCAGATCTATTCATGATCATGCCATATAATGATAATGCATTTTAGTATTCATGATCTCGATACATCAACCTTTATCAAGCACATAGGTGCCTCCTTAGTTCAGATCAAGCAAAGCATCACAAACCCATAACCAACATACTAGATCTCACACTTCATCAGATATTCATCAATTGCACACATGCACTTCTTGGCCTAATGATCTTCTCCTTATATAGGTTTAGGCCTCTCTCAATACCATGGTACAAAATCACGTAGAACCAATACCTTGGACCCAATAACTAGGGTCAATACTTCGAACCAAATACCATGGACCAATACCAAAATACCATGGACCCAATACCATGGGCCAAAACTTAGTTTTCCAACATGTACGCGCCTTTCCTTCTGTGAAACTACATGTGTATATATATGTGCTTTTTGTTCTACTAACCCACGTGTATACTCACTTTCATCAAGGTTAACCTGTGTATACCTATCTCTAATCATTAATTCTTTGCTCTTGACCTGTTGCACTATGATTTGTCATCTGAGTGAGTTTCCATCAAGGACAACACTTATATCATACCTCTGAGAGAGTTTCCATCAAGGACAACACCTGTATCATACCTGTATCATAATGCCAACAATCTCTCCCTTTAGACTTGATGGAAACAACCACACCAAGTCACTCTCCCCCTTTGACATCAAGGGAAAAGGGTGAAGCAAGATATTCTCTTCCTTGATATACTTTTTTCTATCCAAACTCCCCTTGAGTACCTGCTAAAATCTTTGATTGAGCTCCCCTCTTGTATATGCCAAGATGTACCAATCCATCCATGCTCCCCCTGAGCACATGCAAGGTCTGCAAAAGCATACCATGACTCTATACACACATCAATATCCCAACCAATTGAGAATACACCATTTTTTACTCATCCACCCAACCAAGTGGGGACATACCAAATGTTTATACATGACTCAAAAACAAGAAACATTACATCATCCATCCCATGCATAGTGGGTAACAAAATTCATCATATGATTTACAAAGACCAAGGACCTAAACAAGACCATGATAGTTATTAGCAACTATCATACACCGTATGATCTACACCATAAGCATTTGTCACTAGCATCTAGACCTATAACCTGCAATCCATTCTCTTGGTAAAAAACAATCAATTGCAAGATGTGTCAATAAGCATCATCACAAAAGACTTCTAACCATAATGCCAACAATGCATTATTCGAATCATATGCTCCCCCTGAGCTTGTGCCAATCATCATATACCATGAACGAACTATTTCCTAAGTCTATTCTACTACCTTTTATTTAGAGCTCCATATACATGACTCTGAAACCTATAACTCGTGTATATACGTGACTTATCTTCATAATATCTGTGTATGCAAATTGGAATATTTAAGGTCTACACTTTCAGTTTCCCTTGTGTCTATTGCGTCAGCTAACTGAGTTATGCCACATCTTTTTGTCTCTAATTCTATCTGGAATTGTGATGATGTATGATCCTCTTGCTTTGGAGTTCAAATTTTTCTCTTGCATTCCCTTACTTTATGTCCAAACTTGTTACATGCATAACATCTTACATTTTTTAGATTCCTCCTGTAGCAGTCAATGGATTTTTTACCAAAGATATTGCAAGAAAAACAATATCCCTTGAAGTACCTAGAATATGATGATCTTTCTGTGTGACAGTCTTGAACCATTCTACTTCTGCATCTGGCTACAACATGTCCAAGATTATGACATACATGACATTCATATTCATTGGAGGAAATAATCATCTATCACTTCCATAGTTAGGAGTAAAAGATTTTCTTTGACGAATTTCTTTCCTTGGCTATTGATGAGGTTGTCCTCTCATCTCCTTGTTGAGCATTTCAGATTTCTCATTAGAGTTCCTTGCCTCACCTTGTGAGCTAGATTCACCTTCAACAGATTCATAAAAGCCAAGACCAGTTTTGATAGCAGGGAATCTTTGACTACTAAGAATATCATCCAAAATCTTAGTATTGTCTTGAAATCGTAACAGTTTATCCTTTTCTTCTAATTTACCTTTTAAGATATTTACCTCAACCTGATGTTGTTCTTCCTTTTCCAGATATTGCTCCCTTATGTTTTCTTCAGCGTTTCTTCCTTCTTCCACTTGTTGCCTTAATTCAAGCACTTCATGTTCTTGTTCTTCAAGAGTTTATTTATTATACTTCTTTTGTTCTTTAATATCTTCTTTTAGAGAGAGGATTTTAGATTCAAGTCTCTAAATTGTTATGCTCTGATCTTTTACTACATCCTGTAGCTACTCCCTTACTATGGTTACTATCTCCAGCTGTTCTTTTAATCTTGTAACTTCTTTTGTTTCTACATCCTTATTTTCATATGCCATGAGCAGTCTAATGTCTTCATCACTATTGGATGAGTCATTACTTTTATCATGAGTATAATAACTTCTATCACCTTCTTCATAAATCTTTCCTTTGTTATGAGGGCATCTAGTAGCGTAGTGACCAACTCTACCACAAGAAAAGCATTTGAAAGGTAGCTTACCTTTGAACATTCTAGATCCTTGTTCAAGATTCTTGACAAAATTTACCTCATATTCTTCTTTTGAAGTGTATCCAAATTCACTGAGTTTTTATTTTCCATTTGCTGATACATTGAATGTGACTTCTCTCATATCTTATGGTCCTCCTTTCCTCATCTCAAAAGTAGTTAAGATTCCATGAAGCTGCGTCATAGTGATTTTCTGCAGATCCTCCTTTTCTTCTATAGCAGGCACTTTGGATTCAAATTTAGTAGACAAGGATCTCAAAACTTTCTCAACTAAGACAACTTCCTTAATTTCTTCACCCAGATTCCTCATACAATTGACAATCTCATCTATATGCATGAAGTAATTAGCTATGATTTCATTACTATGCATCTTAAGAGTTTCATACCTTATTTTGAGAGTTTGAAACTTAGCACGTTTTACCTAATCATCTCCTTCATAGATTAGAATGATTTTGTCCCATATTTCTTTGGCTGATTTGAACTGCATGACCTTGACAAATTTTGATTGTGTCAAACTTCCCAATAAGACAGTAACATCTTTGGCATTGAGTTCATATTGCTTTCTATCTACTGTATCTGTAGGAATTGCTGATGGATATGTATATCCTCCTTCCACGATTCCCCAAATATTTTCTCCAAGCGATTATAGATATGATGTGGTTCTTATCTTCCAGTAGACAAAATTTCTCCCATCGAAGATTGGTGGTCTGATGGATCCCTCTCTTTCGTGATTACTCATCTTGATGGATCTTCCTTCAAGCGATAAATCTTCTCCTGAAGGACCTGCTCTGATACCAATTGTTGGAAATAATACTAAGAGGAGGGGGTGAATCAGTATTAGCAAATCAATAATCTTTTCATTTCCATTGTCAGATTCATATATGCTACTTCAGTTAAGGCAAACCGCGTGTATAAGCAATTGTGTTTAATGCAAATAACGTATATCCAACAAACTTATAACTCAGTTATTTGATCTTTAATGAGTGCATCAGAACATTATTAACCATATGAATAGTAAATAGGTGCAGTAAAACAGAATAGATCATCACACATAAGAAGCACACATGAACACCATGATATAAGGTGGAAACCCAATGTGGGTGAAAACCACCTGCTGTAGTTCGTCTCTATCTTCTTTTAATAAGAAACTTCTTTTTACAATATTTCTCTTCTAATGCAGTCTTATACCAGTTGGCAGGCTTCTACCTGTAGAAGGCTACAAGCTTCTCTCATTCTCCAGCTTCTCCTACAAGGGAGCTACAAACCCCTTAGCTTTTGTACTAGCTGATGTACTAGTACATATGTGCTGACCTACAAAAGGCTACAACCTTCTATTTTCTTCCAGGGACCACATTTCATAAATTTTCAGACTAGATCCATAAATACAAAACAATCACCACTGCAATACAATCATTAACTCTAAGCCACCCAACCACTGAATCATTGAAACCCTGTCATCAAAACAAAAGTCACCAAAACGCTGACTAGAGCCCAAAACTCTGCAACAATTGTTAGAACCAACAACAACCTAAAATATCAAATATCATAATGTATACGCTACTTAACTGTGTCAGACTAGCGTGTATATGCCTTTTTACCAGAGAGAACCCGTGTACATATCTAAAAATAACTACTTATACCTTCGCCACAATTTTCAACTTCAGATATACCCAGAACATAAGATATAAAGGATAAGACATGTGTTAGTATTCAGATCTATTCATGATCATACCATATAATGATAATGCATTTTAGTCTTCATGATCCCAGTACATCAACCTTTATCAACCACATAGGTGCCTCCTTAGTTCATATCAAGCAAAGCATCACAAACCCACAATCAGCATACTAGATCTCACACTTCATCAAATATTCATCACTTACACACATGCACTTCTTGGCCTAATGATCTTCTCCTTATATAGGTTTAGGCCTCTCTCAATACCATGGTCCAAAGCCACATAAAACCAATACCTTGGACCCAATACCTGGGGTCAATACTTTGGACCAAATACCATGGACCAATACCAAAATACCATGGACCCAATACCATGTGCCAAAACTTAGTTTTCCAACATGTACGCGCCTTTCCTTCTGTGAAACTGTGTGTGTACGTATACATGCTTTTTGTTCTACTAACCCACGTTTATACTCACTTTCATCAAGGTTAACCTACGTATACCTCTCTCTAATCATTAATTCTTTGCTCTTCACTTGCTACACTATGATCTGTCATCTAAGTGATATTCCATCAAGGACAACACCTGTATCATACCTCTGAGAGAGTTGCCATCAAGGACAACCCCTATATCATACATGTATCATAATGCCAACAATATTGAATCAACAAATTTTTATCCTAGGATCTTTTAACATTGTTAAAAATCCCCTTATGTTTATTTAGAGGGATGACCTCACCTTCCAATTGTTGAAAATTGTAATTAGGTTCGGTCTTCAATATGATATAGTTTTAATCATGACATTGTATATTATTTATAATGAAAGAAAATGAAAGAAAATAAATTATGTTTTATTTTTGGAGTATGGGTTTCATACTCAAGTTTGAGTCAAAAGCATGTTATTCATGCTTTTAGGTCTTCTAGGTCTTTCTAGGATAAAGAATGCTATTGTTCATGTGTCATAGTCCAACTTGGACTCATTGTAATGAAGGAAAATATTTATTTTGTTGAGAAAAAACCATATATAAGACCAATACCAAGTCGGCCAAAGAGCAAGATCAAGTTGGCCTAAAGGAGAGCTATTCAACCCTTAAGAAAGGTTATATAAACAAGTGCACTTTGACTCATTTGGATACTCAACTGAAGCAAGTTCAGTTTGCAATAGCAAAGAAGAAGAAGAGTAGATGGGAGGATGAAGATGAGGAGAATAAGTCTAAGTTTTCCAAAGAATATCTTTTTCATTTCTCTCTAGGGTTTCTGAAGTTGCTAGTTGTAGGAGGACAAAATTTTGTAGCAACTGCACGGGGCAAAAACTGTAGGGCCAAATTCTATTGCATGGGTCAAAGTTGGAGTAGCAGTATCAATGTTTTGGAAGTTGTCCCAAGGAAGATATTGTTGGGGGTTGGCTTAGGGTTTTGAGGGTTTTCTTGCTTTGGTCTTTAAGTCTTGGACGTCTCTTTTGTAAAAATATTCTCAAGAAGAAGAGAATATTTTTTCAAGGTTTTCCCCTTACAAGGGGTTTTTCCTTGGCTTGGAGCCTATATCTTGTGTACTCTATGTCTTTGTGATATTCATTTTTTAGATAATTTCTTTATGAATAGATGTAACATCCACTCATTGATTTTCCATGTAAATAAAAATAAGACCAATGTCATGGGACACATATTCCAAGTTGAATCGTGGGTGAACATCATAGTGGTGATCACTTGTGGTTTATTTATGGCTATGGAATCTAGAAAATGCAAAGAGGCAATAATTGGCATTTAATTATGAGAAATAAGGAAAATAGGAGAAAAGGAAGGTCAAGAGACAAAAATTAGCATGCAGGGGAAATTAGAGGAAAAATGAAGGAAAATGACCAAATAGGAGACATCAATGATAAAAAGTCACCTGAGAATCAGTTAACAACTTTTTACTTGTAATTGGAGTAGCTGTAGCAAAAAAACGAGTTAAATAACTTGGAAAAGCAAGCAAAGGAAGTAAAAGGACAAGTAAAGGAAAGTTAAGAAAAGAAAGGAGAATATTGGATCGATAGCTTCAATAGGAGGATCCTGCAGGTAATATGTTGCATGTGTGATTTCATTGCTGGCATGTGAATGCATGGTACATGCATTTGTTTGTTTGGTTAATTTGTTGTCATTGGCATGAGTTTTTCCTCTAGTGACATTGGTTTCAACCTCGCCTTTGCATTTCCTAGATATCCATGGTGTGATGGGGCTGGGGTTTATTCTTGGTTGAAATTTCTATTTCTAGAATGTTTTAGAACAAGAGGAGTTGGTCTCAAGAAATTCCCAAGGGTTGGGGGTGGAGATGGTTTTCTCTGGGAAGACCTCGAATGTTGGTGGGGAAAACTTACCTAAGGTATGGGTTTACAACCTCAACAGATCAAAGGAAAAATATCAAAAAGAGGCATACATTCAAGCAAGAAAAATATGTAAACTAATAAAGTTGGGTTTGAGAGAAGTACCAGTAGGTCCTACATTTGATGTTGATCCCATAGGGTCCGAATACTTTTTTTCCTCCAAAGTGATCAGAACTGCAACACAGTTCAGAGAAGCATATACATAAAAATTAGTTCAAAGTGAGTGCATAATAAAAATTTTATAACATCAAGAATTAACATATAAATCATGATATATTAGACATGAATCATAAAAAACATGAGATTATAGCATATCAGGAACAAGACAAATCTTCTTTATTGATAGCACCAAATAGTAGTGGAAAGATACAACCTGATCCAACCACGACACTAGTGAAACATTCCTCTGGATCCATCTAGCCCAAGCCTCAAAGGTCACGTCTCAAGCATGTGTAAAAGGATGCCATATAATGGAATATGGGCATCTATTCAAGGAAAAAAGGGTTTCCTATGACCCGGAGTGTAAGAGGCATAGGGAAAATCAAACTTGATTTGAGGATAAAAAGGACTATAATGTTGATATCCTATCTCCTTCTATGGTTTAGGCCTTCCCATGAGGTGTATAAATACCACCATAAATCAGTTGATTCAATTAGTCCATGGGCTCCTGTCAGTGGGATTTTGGTGAAACCCATAAACCTTGCCCGAGAATAGGAAATATTTTTAGTTTTTCATATTTTTAATTATGTACTCGAGTTCTCTATTATGGTACCCACGTCATGTGTACACAATTTTTAAAGGGTAGAGTTGAGTATGGAATTGAAACTATTTTTTTTAATAAATGATCAAGTCTAAATGAGAAAGGTCTACCCAAGGCCATATCAGAGCATCAAAACTACAAGAGTGGTGAGTGATGCTATAACATCGACAGGTAGGTGGAGATAGGAAAATTCCTCAAGGTATGGTGAAGAAATCCTGAAGCATCCAAGATTAGTTTGGTTTTGTGATTTCGAGACCAATTTAGGTGACATCACAATAGCTTGGTGGTGCAGGTGATTTAATCTTTGGAGTCCCTCGTGTTGAGAAATCAGTGCTTATAGAAATTAGGGTTTGATTTTTTTTTTTGGTAGTTACTTGTGAATTATTTTGGCTTATTTTACTTCTCTATTAGTTTACATTTCATCAATAAATTTACCAACTTATATGTATATGAAGACCACAAGAACAAGAGACACAATATGTAGGCACTCAACCATGGAAAAACTCCTATAAGGGGAAAACCTAGTCAAAATATTCCTTCAGTAAACTCAAATGAAGATGAGACACTTCCAGAATTTTTAGGCCTAGACAAAGACCTCCTCTAACCACCAAGTCAGCCCTTCCCTTCAATATATGATCCCTATCTAATGATTCAAGTAACAACTCCACAACTGCAGCTTCAATCCAGAATTACATCCCCCTAACAGCAGAACCTTAGTCCCCAACAACAAAATTTTAGATCTGCAGTAAACAAAAAATTTCGTCCCTACAAACTTCCCATAAAATTCACACGTGTGAGAGATAAATAGGCCCACAACTTGAATTAGGTCTTCCCAACAAATGTTTTCCTTCTCTAGCTACTTCACTCTCTTTTCCGCCTCTCTTCCTTGAAGATTGAGCATGTTGAGTGAAAATGCTCCAAATAGGTTGAACTATCTCTTTAAATATAACCTTTCTATTGGGTCCACTTTCCCTAATGTAGGACGACTTCATGGGGATAGGGACAACTCGGTGTGTAGGTGAAAAATAATATTTTTTACTCAAGAATAATTTTTTTTACATGATACAAAGGCCCAATTAGGGTCTAATAAAAATGAAAATGACTCTAATAATTAAAGATAAAACCTAGAAGCCTTAAATGGAATATTTGACCTAGAAAATATTGTCCCAAGCATGAAACCCATTCTTTAATAAGTCATTTTCCTTAATAATAATTTTTCTTTTTACAAGTACAATTATGAAGGCTGACACTAGCTACATTCTTCAAAACTCCCTCTTAACTAGGGAGGTATTCATAATTGCATACATATAAGAGTACATGGAAGATCTCAAAATGAAATGAACTACAAAGAGTTATAACACACTAAGTGCTACTGATTAGATACCTGACTAGGGTACTCTAAATGGGTGGGACTAATATGGACTCAAGATTTAGCCACTCTAAGTACCATCGTGATTTTAAGCTCTGCCATCAACCTAGGGATCTAGGTGCACATCCAAGGTTAGTGATCCATGACCAATGCCACCCTCCCTACTTTAGGATCTAGACATCAACACATAGGCCGACCAAATGTCCTCCCAAGCATCTTTCCATAAGATGCTTCATCTCTCCTAATCAACTAAATCAGACCTATCCACAAATTCAAGCATGCTTCAAAAGTTCAACCCTTTTACAGAGCGATCTTCTACAATCACAACCCCAATCAGTAATAAACCTTTAAAAACATATTCAAGTAAACAAAAATCTTCGGGGTTTGCAATCATTCAGATGTTTCTTATATCATCATCAAGTTATCCAAATACATAGTGTAAAAAGCTTTCTTCCTTCACAACACCAAATGCAACCTCAATACTTCTCAAGCCTTTTGATTGCAACTTCATGAATCACAAACATTCATCTGTAGTACTTTAATTTATTTGGTTTTATTCTTGCTTCAAGGAATTCACTATCATAATATTCCCTCCATCTCAACTAGGGAGATATACCCTTTCTTCTATCCAGGCTCCCTCTCAACTTAGGGATATCATAAAAACTTCATTCTTTCAAGGCTTCATACTTTCTCATGGCATCAAGGTAATATTTCTCATCACCATTCTTATATATTTGTTCATTATGCTCATCATTATTATCACCTTTAATTATGAATGTCTTCAACATCTTGAAGATTATGTACTTGCAAAACTTTAATAACAAGTACAACCAAATACAAATATACAAAAGCATGAAGTCAACTATATCAAAATCATGTTATTACAATGGAAGCATCAAAACATTTAATCTTTATACATCAGATACCTAGACCTAGTTAGTTTCATAGTTGGCAAGATACACATCCTTTTATATACTAGCCTTCAAGTTCTTTGCAGGGTTTTGGCATAGACCCTAGACTTCATCTTTGAGACATAAAGCCGTCAATAACAATATAATAATAGTAAAATATGTACAAGTTAATAATATTTTAGAATTACATGTTAGAATTTATTATGGTTTTTTGCAAACCCTAGATTTTATCATAAAAACCAAGTCATGTCGAAAACAATATCATCATATCCTAGAATATCAATCTCTATTAGGGTTTTGTTACAAACCCTAAATTTTACAAGTAAAACATGAACATCATCAATTAGGTTAGCATACTCACATATACAAATCTAGGATTCATTATCATTTGACATCAATATTAATTATGTAAACCCAAGACACAAACATCAATGCACCAAAGTTGGATATACAACAATTTTCACGAGGCCAGGGTTTTGATCAAACATATGAAATTACACCTAGGTCCTTATTCCTAGGATATTACTATAACTATTACAAAGGTTTTGTTCATAAAACCTAAATCACCAAACCCTAAAAATCTACAATTTCTATCATAACAATACCAAAACGCTAAACATCAAAAGAATAGGATTTCTAGAATTCATCAGCAACCCTAAGTAGACTAGGGTGTCATAATCATAATTTACATAGACTTAGAAACAAGAGGTTAGGGTTTTATAATGAAAACTTATAGATTAGGTTTTCACAAGAATGATCGAATGTTAGAATAATGAGGGAATATTAATGATTAATCACTATAACAAGAATCTTCGTGATTCAAAACCCTAAACATAACAATGTCAGTAATATAAAGAAAATTTCAAAAGAGAATGAACATACATTTCATATGAAGAGAACCTTGCAACGAAACTTATAGTTTAAGGCATACCTTAAATTGTTCTTTAACAAACCTTGTAGGACATCAATTATTGAACGACTTCATTTGCAACAGAACTTCTTCCATGTTTCAAGTCTCCTCCATAACATTTATGTATTTTGCAATCTTTCCTACCAAGGAAAAATATAAAGAAAAGGTTATTAGAATACAATACAAATAAATATTGATTCAAGGAGGAAACCGAACATGAGAAGATGAAACAAAGAACAAAATATTTATCTTTTGGTAAAATGGTGGAGGTTCCCTCTAAATCTAATATTTCTGAGGGACACCTACAACTTATCAAAACAATTAAAAAATGTTCTAACAAGACATGTTAGACCTACAAATTCTAGAAATCAAAACATAAAGGAAAACAATACAAAACTTAGAATAGAAGACTAAGAAGGATATGTAAGAGAGGAATTAGTAGTATAAATCTTTGACTTCTAATTCCTCAGACTTTTTCTTCTTAGGTGGAACTTCATAGGTGATATTTTCTTGTTTCCTATATCTCTTCTGATTTCTTAGATTCTTAGGACATTAGTTTTTGTAATGACCCATCAAATGATAGTTATAGCATTCAATCTTGGATAGGTCAATTTTCTTCTTTAGGCCTTTGAACTTCATGAAGGTTCCCTTCTTCTTGTGATGAGAAAAATAAGAATCACCATTTTTTTCTTCTTCATCCTCCTTTTTTTTGTTTACTAATGATATTATGGCTTCTTCTTGACTTCATGCATTCAAAATTTGTTTGAATGTTGGAGTATCCTTCTGATTGCTAATTGTTGATGCAAAAGCACTTCAAGATTTTGGCAGTCCTAGAAGAGTTGCAATTACGAGCTCCTTTTTTGTTAAAAGTTCATCTATTTCTTGGAGATTATCTCTTATTCTACATATATTTACAAATTAGGATGATACAATATAGTCTCTTGTCATCCTTATTGTCCTTAGTTCATTCTTGAGGTTTTCTATTTGACCAATGTTCTTGATGGTGAATAATTTGGAGAGAGCCCCATACATTTATTGAGTGGAGTCTATGTTGGATATATATGGAATTAGGTTGTCCTTTACTCCATATACCATTATATTCATGGAAAATATTAAGGATTCTCTAAACCTCTTTCTCTGCTTCAACTGTAGGCTTCTTAACGTTTCCTTGAACAAGATCCAAAACTTTCTGCTTAGCGAGGATAAGATCTATCCTCTTTTTCCATGACCTGTAGTTGGAGGCTCCTTGTAGTTTGTTTTCTCCATTCATTGAGTTTGTCATATTGTTATCTTCTGCTCCTTGTGACATTTTCTTGAAACCCATTTTCTTATATCTCCTTTCAATAGATCTCCATTCTGCCTTTTTTTTTCTTCTTTTATACCTTAGCTCTCATACCATGTTGAGAAATCAATGCTCATAGGAATTTAGGTTTGATTCCTCTTTCTTCATAATTACTTGTGAATTATGTTGGCTTATTTTAGTTCTTTATTAGTTTATCTTTCATTAACAAATTACTAACTTATATGTATATGAAAACCACAAGAAGAAGAGACACAAGATGTAGTCACTCAGCCAGGGAAAAACCCCTACAAGGGGAAAAACCAATTAAACTCTTCCATTAGTAAATTCAAATCAAGATGAGACACTTCCATAATTCTTAGACCTATACAAAGACCTCCTCGAACCACTAATTCATCCCTTCCCTTAAAGAGATGATCTCTCTCAATGTATCCAAGTAACAACTCCCCAAAACAACTTTAGTCCAAAATTTTGGTCCCCTAGAAACAGAACTTTGGTCCGCAATAAAATAATTTATGAGCTGCAATAGACTCATAATTTTGGCCCCAAAAAATACCCAAAAACTTGACACGTGTGACAGATCGATAGCCCACAAACTTGAATATGGTCTTCCATAAAAATTTCATCCTTCTCCAGCTACTTTTCTCTCTCTTCTACCTCTCTTCCTTGAATATTGAAGTTGTTGAGTGAAAATGATCCAAATGGGTCAAAATGTCTCTCTATATATAGTTCTTTTGCTAGGTTGAAATTCCCTAATGTAGGTTGACTTCATGGGGACAGGAATGACGTGGTGTGGAGGTGAAAAGCAATCTTTTTTACTCAAGAATAATTATGCTTACATGATATAAAAGCTCAAGAAGGGTCTAACATAAATGCCAATGACTCTAATAATTCAAGACAAAACCTACAAGCCTTCAATGGAGGATTCAACCTATAAAATACTGACCCAATCCTGAAGCCCATGCTTCAATAAGTCATTTTATTTAATAATAATTCGTTTTTTGACAAGTACAATTATGAATTCCGACATTAGTTACATTTTTCAACACCTAGTTGATTATGTCTTAGTTTATCCCATGATATCCCACATTCATGCTTGGAATATGACATAGGGACAATTGGGTAAAATATAGATTTGGTTCAACCCAATTTATGGTTGGGTGGTACGTGGAATTCCTTGAATTTGTTGGATTTTGCACAAGTTAATAGGATTTATTTTCCTATTGTTATCTATGAAAACTTGTACTTGTTATTATGTGGATTATATGGATGCTTTTTCATGGTTAATATTCTGGTTATAAGGATGGTTATATGATGTGCTCTAGATATGGATTTTCTTCATGATTTGGTAAGTATTTGAATGGTTAATGAATGCATGGGATAACAATTGTTGGTGCAAATACTTGAGAGGGAATTAGACCTTCTTGGTGATTCTCATATGAAGTTTAGAGGTTTATGAATAGATATGCATTCATGACCTATAACCTACAAGTTTATGTTGACGGTGCTGGACCTGGCAACATCAGGGGATCACCTGAGTATGAAGTCCCAACTAGACCTCACACCGTTTAGTGTGGGAGTCCCATCCAGTATGATGGTCCGGTTTCCATTATCTTAAATATTTGCTTGAACTCTTTCTTGTCAGCAGAGGAGAGTGGTCTACTTTGTCTTGCGAGAAGTGAGGTTCACATGCCTGGTGATTGTAAGTGTCTCTTGTCTCAATGGTTCTTTCACAATAGATGGAGAGGATGGGAGTGAGTCCCAAGTTGGTTGGGAGAAGTCCCAACTCTTCTAGGAACACAACACACGACAGGACATGTACAACTTCCGGTGGATCTGTCCACACGAATGCGGCAGTCACAACACACAAAGGAAGATAACACGTATAATAATTAGTGGATTAGTTCGCATGGGTGCAACAATTGTTATAGCAAGTTTTATGTGAAAGGTTTGTCTAATGTCCAGGGGAGTAGTCTACATCGGCGAGACAACGTTAATAGCAAATATAACACATTTTCATTAACACATATATATTACAACAAGTGAACTAGTTCAAGTGTTAAAAACAGGTTAAAGCAACATGCATTACAAGTGTTAAAGAATAGTCTTACAACAATTACAATACATATGTGAAAATGTGTTGACCTATGAGAAGGCTTATAAATTAAGCAAAAGTTCCAAGACACATCATTACACCATACATCACTAACCCCATGTGCAGGGCGTTGGAGCCACTACTTACTCCTCAAAGAAAATATTACAGATTCTCAAGGCTATGCAAGAGGAGATGAGGTGAAAATGTCCTTTCCATGTATAAATGAGGGGTATTTATAGCCAAGGGTGAAACTGACCCTTGTGGTTGTTCGACTACCCTCATGATTGTTTAACTTCCACGACTCTTCAACTTTACATGACTCTTCATACAACAAGTTGGTCTCTTGGACTTCCAAGATATATTACATTGATTGATAGTATTGCCCATAGTAGAGATGTGGATGACATGACTCATGAAATGACCCGACATGACAGTGCTGGTACATTCATGCTACTGCTGGTGTGCATGTCGAGCTGCAGTGTTACTAGTGATGGATTTCCTCATGGTGTTTCACAACTTCACCTCTGCATGAAAACATGTGCGGAGTATTCGATGGTTGTTGGTTTCTCTTGATGTTGCATTCATATATGTCTCCTTGCTTGTATGTTGGAAGGCTTGATAGGTTCGTCTGTTCACGAAAAGTGCATGTTCATCTGTTCGTCGATCCATGAACACATTTTTCATGTTTTCTCTTTCATCTGTTCGTGAACATATCTCTGCACGATCGTCCATTCGTGAGCACATCTATTTGCATGCATTGTTTGTTTATCAATTGACGAAATTGTCCTTTTGCATGTGCTCCCTTCATTCATCCCATCCATCATCACGCCATGTTTGTTTGTGTACTTATAGCTGAAATCACTTATGCCAAGAAGGCATCAAATCCAAAAACATCATAGTCTACCATGATGCATGATCATTTTGGATGCAGGTGACTAGGAGAGATGACAAGGTTGTGAGGCGGGATAGAGGCTCTGGGCATTGCTGATGAAAAATGCGCAGGAGTCACTCAGTGATCAAGATGGGAAATCTAGATTAATAGTTACTATCCACGGGGTTTGGCTTAGCTGGAGGGAAAAACTACGATGTTTTTGGGAGGAATAGTACAGGCTGTAAAAAGGCTGGGCAGGCAAAATTTATGCAATTTCCGGAATGAGTGGGCACTGAGAGCTTGGAAGCAAAAACTGTGAAATTGCTTAGGGGAACTTGTAGTTAGCTATTGGGTCATTAGCAGAAAAAAATGTGCAATTCCTTAGAGTAAATGGTAGTTAGCTGCCGGGAGCTTGGCAACAAAAATTGCACAATTCCTAGAGGGAACTGGTAGTTAGTTGCTGGAGCTTGACAAAAAAAATTGCACAATTCCTAAGGGAACTACCAGTCGACTGCTAGGAGATTCTAGCGAGAAGAACTATGCTAGTGCTGGGAGGCTGGCCTGCTGGTCACCTTTGTGCAATCTCTGAGCTAAGTGGATTGCTGGGCAACAAAGGACTTTCTCATGAAAACTACACAAATTTTGTAGTGAGCAGTAGGTTGACTGTCGTGAGTGCTAGCTGGAAAAATTATGGAATCTTCTGAGGGAGACAGGGATGGGCACTGGGTGTCTGCCTGTCCTATCTACACAATTTACTTAGTCAGTGGAGCGAGTAAGGTCTGTAGCCTCTACATAATTTTTTAGGAGATTCAGTCCTAGGGTGGTTACTGGGTCAGACTCTCTGTTTAACCATCATGAATGTTGACTGATTTGCTTGTGGGTAGCGCAACTTGAAATGGATTTCCTGGTGCTTCTGGTTGTTCTAGGTGATAATCGATTGAGTTAATGGCAAGGTGATGGTCCGACTATCAGAGGGGGATCCTGTCGTCAGGAATACGGCAAGTGACTAAGTGTGTGATGAGCAAAAGATGCATACATGATCTAGCAAACAAACACTTACATGACTTGATGACGACATGAGTCAAACCATCCAGAAACACATGTTCAACATGACTGACTGACTGTTATGCTCTTAACCTGCAAAATGATACCCAAATACAGAATATGCGAAGAAAAGATACCTAGAACACAGAATAGCAATGATTTTATTATTCAGAGAGTAATGTTCACTTGCCTCTTCGAGGGGGCAACCTCCAATAGAGCAGAGCTCGACTACAAAATAAGACACGATGCTCCTCGCAGGGAGTCTCTATCCTTTATATATGACTCATACATGCAATACCATGGGCCAATACCGTGGGTTTTATTAATACCATCTATCTAATACTATGGCCCATTTGCAACTAATTGTGGTTCCGTCATTAATTGTGGATTAACCACTTACAATTATTAATATGGGCTTTATTGACTCTTGACTATGACGTGATCCCATTACATAAATAAGGGGGTTAGGGTGGGACCCTAACATTCCCTCCCCCTTAAGACTAGCCTTGTCCTCAAGGCTGAAGCTGTGGAAACTGCTGAAGAATAGTGGCTGGTTCCCAAGTTGCATCTTCCAGAGAGGTGTCTTTCCATTTGACGAGGACTTCCTTAATCATGCGGCCGCGCAGTTGCTTGTCTCGTGTGTCTAGGACATGTTCGGGTTGAAGCCAGATGGACCCTTCTTCGTCCAATTCAGGTAGACTGGTCTGAATTCTGCAATTGTTCCCAATCACTTTCTTGAGGCATGAGACATGGAAAACTGGATGGATTTTTGCAGTAGGTGGCAAGGCCAACTTGTAGGCCACTTCTCCAATGCGCTAAAGTACTTGATATGGTCCATAGAATTTGGGAGAGAGTTTCTGACACCCCTTGTCTTTGAGTGATGTTTTCTTATATGGTTGGAGCCGTAAAAAGACCTGATCCCCTTCTTGAAATTGGCGCTCTGAGCGATGCTGGTCTACCTGTTGCTTCATGCGGTTCTGAGCTTGATGAAGATTCTCTTGAAGATGGGCGAGCATGGTTGCGCGGTGTTGTAGGAGTTGATCCACTGCTTGTACTTTTGAGCATCCCTTGAGATACGAAGTAGGTGAAGGCGGGAGTTGACCATATACTACTTCATAGGGAGTCATTTTGGTGGTGGCATGCTAGTTGGTGTTATACCACCATTCAGCCAGAGGTAGCCACTGTACCCAAAGGTGTTTCTTTTCTGAAGTGAAACACCTAAGCTAGGTTTCTAGACATTTGTTGACGGCTTCGGTTTGACCATCTATTTGCGGATGATAGGAAGTAATGAGTTTTAGTTGAGTGCCTTGTATTCTGAAGAGTTCCTGCCAAAAATTACTTGTGAAGATCGGGTCACGGTTGGACACAATAGAAGTGGGCATGCCATGCAATTTGAAGATCTGATCCATGAAATATTGAGCAACCAAAGTTGGTGTAAATGGGTGGGGTAGGGCGCAGAAATGAGCATACTTTGACAGTCAGTCCACAACCACCATGATTACTGACTTATTCCCTGACTTTGGAAGACTTGTAATGAAATCCATAGAAACCTCTGTCCAAATTGATGCCGGAATGGGCAATGGTTGTAATGTGCCTGGTGTGTTGACGATTTCCCCTTTGTGGCGTTGACAGACATCACATTCTGCTACTAAGGTAAGGATGTCCTTTTTCATGCCTGTCCAAAAAAATGATATTCTGGTGCAAGCATACCTCTTCTGAAAGCCGGAATGTCCTGCAATGGTAGATGAGTGCAATTCTGCCAAAATGCGACTTTTGAGGGTGGATGTTGGTGATATTATGACTCTGTCCTTTTAGCGAAGAATATCATCCTGCCATGAGTAGTCCTTGGTGGAATTTGGATCTACCTGCAATTGAGAAATGAGTTGGGAGAGCTCGGGGTGTGAAAACCATTCCCTGCGAGCCTCTTCAATCCATTCTGGAATGGGGAGGGAAATTGCTAGTAGAGTACTTTCCTCCTCAAATTGGCGAGATAATGCATCTGCTACACTATTGTCTTTCCCTTTCTTGTAAATGGTCTCATAATCATATCCCAACATTTTGGCTAGCCATTTATTTTGTTGTGGGGAGGATAGGCATTGCTCCAAAAAATATTTAAGACTGTGATTATCTGTGCGGATTTGGAAATGTCACCCCAATAAATAAGGTCGCCAGGTCTCGACTGCATGTAAGATGGCCATCATTTCCTTCTCGTAGGTAGATTGGCCCAGATTCCTCCCACTGAGTTGTTGGCTTGTGAAGGCCAACGGTCGCCCTTCCTGCATTAAGACCATCGCAATACCTGTACCCGAAGCATCACATTCAATGACAAAAGATTTGGAGAAGTCAAGTAGTGCTAAGACTGGAGTGGAACACATGGCATTTTTTAGATCTTTAAAGGCCTGTTGTGCTTCCTCATTCCAGAAGAATGAATTTTTCTTTAGGAGTTGGGTGAGGGGCTTCGCTATGCAACCATAGTTGCGGACAAATTTACGATAATAGCCTATGAGACCCAAAAATCCTCTCAAGCTCTTCAAGGTCTTAAGTTGAGGCCATTCCTGCATTGCCTGGATCTTTTTGGGGTCCACCTTGACACCTTTACGCCCCACAATGAGACCCAAATACTCTACTTCTGCCATGCCAAACGAGCACTTGGACATCTTGACAAATAATTTATGCTTGCGGAGCAGTTGCAAGAGTAGATCTACATGCTGAAGATGTGTGGCCCAAGTGCAACTATAGATGAGGATGTCATCAAAGAAGACAAGGACAAATTTCTTGAGATATGGTTTGAGAATGTGGTTCATAAGGCTCTGAAAAGTAGACGAGGCATTACAAAGACCAAATGGCATGACCAGGAATTCATAATGGCCTTCATGAGTTCGGAAAGCAGTCTTGGGGATGTCGAATTCCTTCATGCGAATTTTGTGGTAGCCTGAGCGAAGATCCAACTTAGTGAAGAATTGAGCCCCATTGAGTTCATCCAGCAAATCATCAACCACCGGGATGGGAAATTTATCTTTGACTGTCAACTTATTGAGGGCCTTGAAGTCAGGACACATCCGCCACTCCCAATCTTTCTTGAGCACCATTACCACTGGGGATGAATAAGGACTAATGCTGGGATGAATGACACCTGCTTCCAAAAGTTCCTTGATGATTTTTTTTATTTCATTCTTTTCGATGAACGGATATCTGTATGGGCGCACATTTGGGGGTTGGGCCCCTAGAACAAAGGTGATGCTATGATCATGTTCCCCTCGCGAGGGTGGAAGCTCATGAGGCTTGTCAAAGACTGGTAGATGGTTATTTAAAATCTGTTGCATCCAGGATGAATTGGAAGAGGCTTGGTTTCGACTGCCTGGATGGGATTAAATTGAGCTACAACTCCATGATTGCCCTTTTTTAACAATTTTTCCATCCTATGCGAGCTGATGATAGAGGTGGATCCCACCTGGAGTCCACGGAGGGTATGTGTGTAGTTGTTCTGCTTAAAACTCATATATAACTCCTGGAAATCCATTGTGATTGGCCCAAGAGTGCAGAGCCATTCAGCGTCGAGGACAATGTCGCAACCCCCCATGTGTATGGCAAACATGTGAGTTTTCAACTGATAATCCCCCATTTGAAGTTTGACATTTTGGCAGCGGTCTTCACATTTCATTGTGCCTCCATCTGCAATTTGAACTTGGAAGTTAGAAACTACTCGTACAAAACAATGCACTACTTCTGCGACTTTTTGATGAATGAAATGATGTGTACTTCCACTATCAATCAAGACTACTACTGGGCGATGTTTAATAAAACCTCTGATTTTGAGAGTTTGAGGGGAAGAAATCCCTGCCAAAGCATGCAACGAAATAACTGGTTCATTAGAGACATTGTCCTTTTGGTTGTCTTCTTCTAGCGGCTCATGTTCCTCCAGTGGTGGATCTTCCTCTGTTGAGCTGTACTCAGTGGCACCAATTTGAAAAAGTTTGGGCTCCTTGCATTTATGACCTGGGGAGTATTTTTCATCACAATAGTAACATAGGCCTTACTTTCTTCTTTAGGCCATTTCCGCAGGTGACACCTTTTGGACCTTAAGTGTTTGAGTCATGTTGTGAGCCTCTGGGGGGCGACCTTTAGCAGAGAAATTTGGGCGACTGTATTGGGCTGCTAATGCACGTTCCACGTTACGAGCGACCTTGCAAGCCTCCGTCCATGTGGGAGGTTGGTGCAGTAGGACTTGGGATTTGATAGATTCTTTAAGACCACTGATAAAACATTCCGTGTAGAACACATCTGAGAGACCCCAAGTGCGAAAGGCTAAGGCTTCAAAAGCTGTAATATATTAATCCACTGTACCAGTCTGTCGGAGCTTAGTAAGACGGCCCAAAAAAGATGATTCCTGGTCAAAGCGGTCTTGAAGAGCTTTGGTGAATTTGGTCCAAGTCCTAGAAGGTCCAGTGCAACGTTGATGCCATTCCCACCATTGCCACCTTTCATTGTCCAAGTACATGCTCCCCAACATAAGCTGAGTCTCATCATCGAAGATGTGATTCAGTTTGAAATACTGCTCCATTTGTGCTATCCATGCCGACGGGTGAGAACCGTCAAATTTATACATATCCAACTTGGGAGGTCGCTGACTGGGTGGTGGGTGGGTTTGCCGGACGTGAGGAGAGTGGATAGACTCACCTTCATTGTGTTCATTGCCATTATACGCCTCCTCGTGGGCTTTCTCCTTGCCCTTCGGGACTATTTTCTCGACCATGCTACATAGTCCGGTAAGCTGAATGTGGAGGTTGTGCACTGATTCTTCAAGTTTGTCCATCCTTTCATTGGCCATCGCTTGAGCTCTAGTTTCTACCATACACCAAATGGATTTTTTTAAAATTGGGACCGCCTAAAAATTTTTTCACTAAGAAGTGAATGGTACCACCGTGCTCAACTCATCGTCCTGATTCTAGTGGGCTAGATCACCAATAAGCACTGATCAATACTACAGTGGCCAAATCCTCAAAATGTCAATGCGGACAAAAGTCCTGCGAAAATTATACCCCGGTATAGGAACCCTTCACAACGACTCGGATCTGGGGGATCTGAGAGATCTGAATGGTGGATCTGATGGTGGAATAGACTGCTTCTGCAAATCTGATGGATCTAATAGATTGGAATGGCTAATCTGCGAACTCGAGACTGTGGGACTGATGTTTGCTGCTGCTGCACCCCTTTTACACAAGCGGATCTGGAAGAGATGCTGTGTGATCCCCCGATAGAAAAGGGAACTAACATCTTGAGGAGTGTCAGGTGCTACAGATCGCAACGTACATAAGGGTCTGGCAGTAGTACTCGGCCCAATGTTTCAGGGCTCTAACTAAGGAGGATCGACCGTACCCTTAGCCGTACAACCCGACTACCCTATCGTACGGGCGAGTAATCTCCCCGAGTGCTGTTCTTCGTGTACTTTAGCTGCAAGACGATTGATGGTTTATCTATGGTGAGGTTTCAAGGGAGCCTAGGGGGCTTCCGATATACCCAGAGGGTACGTGGAAGACAATCCGTGCGCGGTTCTGTCTAATGCGCTACTACTCGAAGGGGTACCCACAGGGGTTACAAGGGAGTCCAACAGACGTGACCACCTCTTGTATTTCCTGCATGCATGCCTCCCCAAATCCGCATGTTTATGCGCTCAACGATGGATCCCGTGGTTTAAAGACGCCGAAACACGTCTCTAGCCAAAAAAAAAATTGCTAAGAAATGGAGATCCCACTGACCCTGGAAAGTGCTCTGATACCACTTGTTATGCTCTTAACCTGCAAAATGATACCCAAATACATAATATGCGAAGAAAAGATACCCAGAACACAGAATAACAATGATTTTATTATTTAGAGAGTAATGTTCACTTGCCTCTTCGAGGGGGCAACCTCCAATAGAGCAGAGCTCGACTACAAAATAAGACACGATTCTCCTCGCAGGGAGTCTCTATCCTTTATATATGACTCATACATGCAATACCACGGGCCAATACTGTGGGTTTTATTAATACCATCTATCTAATACTACGACCCATTTGCAACTAATTGTGGTTCCGTCATTAATTGCGGATTAACCACTTACAATTATTAATATGGGCTTTATTGACTCTTGACTATGACGTGATCCCAGTACATAAATAAGGGGGTTAGGGTGGGACCCTAACACTAACGGTGTAAGAGACAAGCATGAAACTTATGATTGATCATCAGTCACTTGCATGATAGTGTATGTGAATCCGTGTGTGATTGCAACAGATGTTTACATAGCGAACACAACAAGTACACACGAAGTGAAGACCTTGAGTATCACCATAACATGTTTGCAAGCATGACATTGACATCAACATGCAAAAGTTTTGGTGAAATGATCAAGAAAGATAGGTACAAAAACTCGCATGAGCTCACGGAGTGAACTCAAGTGTGCACAACCATCAAGTTAAACTCTCAAGGGAGGCTCCGAAATTGGACGCAGGCCAAAATTTTGGAGGGTGGTTGTAGCCACAACAACAGTTCACCATATGTTTGATGTAATGAATATTGTGTACTAAGCATGTTTGGTAAATATCTTGTTAAATTTTGAATGTTTGGGAATTTTGCTATCTTAATCATGGTTTTGGAAAGTTACAAGAAATTTGGGTAGTGGTCTAGAGGCTAGCCTAAAACATTGGTAAAGATCTCAGAATCGTACACACGAAACTGGAATATTTTGGTTATAACTACATGGAGACATGATTATGGGTGCGGTTGGAGTCTCATAACCACATGCATGTTGTGTCATGGGTGTGGTTGGAGTCTCATAACCACATGCAAGCTGTGTTGTGGGTGTCGTTGGGGGTTAGGCATGTGAAAAAGCAGTTCTAACTCAGGATTTGGTCATCATAGGTTGTGAACTGACTTCTAGGTGATCTAGTGCTCCTGATGGGTATCAATAAGTTTTTAGTTTGTCAACCGCACTTCCATAAATGGAAATTTGAGGTCAGGTCATATCATAGTGACACTCAACTAATGTTTACCCTAGAGAGCTTGTGAAAGTGGGTAAATGTGGGAGTGGTTATTACAAAAGAACTAAAGAAGTAATAAAGAATAAACTAACATTACAAGTAATTATCATCATGAGGAAACTAAGTTCTAATCTACAAGTCTCCATATTTTCCAACATTGTATCAGAGCTAAGGTGCAAGGAGGAGATTGAAGATCACATATTTTTTGGCACTATGGCAAGAGTTATAAGGAAGAGTTTCAAGGTTCCTGGAAATCTTGCTATATCTGTCAAGAATTATCTGTTGAAGGTCATCTCCAAGCTCACAAAGGAAGTAGCAGATGTAAATTTATTCTCTTCTTTATCTAGGTTATTCAAGGAAAATAATGTATGGGTTATTGATGGTGGTGTATCCAAACATATGACAAGATAATGAGATTAACTCAAAACCCTATCTAAGGGAAACTCATATCATACAATCAAACTTGGAGACAAAAATACCTATCCAATGAAAGGCATTGCATCCACATATTTGGAGCTAACGTTCGGTGGAAGTGTTCACCTCAATAACATTTTATATATTCCAGTTTTGAAGAAAAAAATACTTTCTATTTCTTGTCTAGAGGATAAGGGTGATAAAGTTGTATTTTCAAATGGCAAGGTTTTGGTTTGGGGTAAGGATTTTAGTATTAATGAAGCAAGGGTGATTGGGATTCATGAGGGGACATTATATAGACTCTATACACCCCCATCTCAAGCTCTAGTTCACTTAGAAGTGAATCCTACTGAACTATGGCATAAAAGGTATGGACACCTTCATTATATGATTTTTACATCTCTGAGTCAAATTGACAATGGAATCCTAGAAAAAAAGGAATATCATGAAGGGATCTGTAAAGGATGTTCTTTATGCAAGAATGTAAAGAAACCATTTGCAAGTATTAATACTAGATCTAATGAAATTTTAGATCTCATACAGTTGGATGTATCTGGACATAATTGCAGTAAAGCTATTTGGTGTTCATTAATATTATGTAACATTCATTGATGATTACTCAATGAAGACTTGATTATACCTTCTCAAGAAAAAGGATGAGGTATTCGAAAAGTTTCAAGAGTTGAAGAATGAAGTGGAAAACCTAGACGAGAGATAGAGACAAATTCCAAGGTCAGATAATGGTGGAGAATACACCTCCAAAGAGTTAATAGCTTTCTCCAAGGAAGCAGGAATCAAGAGGGAGCTCATTGTTCCCTATAATCCTGAATCGAATGGCATGTAAAAATTAAAGAATCATACTATTAGAGAAATTTTCAGGGTTATTCTACATGATCAATATCTCCCTCAATTCCTATGGGGTGAGGCATGAGTGACAACTATCTACTTACATAATCAAAGTCCTCACAATATTTTTAATAACATGACTCCAAAAGAAGAATTTACACAAAAGTAGCCAAGTGTGGATTATCTTTAGATATTTGAGTGTCCTGCATATATTCATATACCCAAGGACAAGAGGAAGAAGTGAGATCCTACCAGTATAAAGGGCATATTTGTGGGATATAGTGCTTCATCAAAACCATATAGAATCTATATCAAGGAGGATCTTCGAATTGAAGTAAGTAGGAATGTCATCATTGATGAGAGCATAACTTACACGAAATAAAGGGATGTTCCAGTTGACTATGATGAAAACTAAATACCTATATTTGAGGATATTTCTAAGGATAATAATGGTCAAGAACCATGATCTGCTCAATAATATGTTGAAGGTCCCTGTGAGCCTATACAACAAGTAATTGTTCTAGAAAATCATAAGAGGCATGTTGGGATGAAAAATACTATTGAAGAAGCATAATGACATACAAAATTGGGTACATCGGAGGAAAGTAAGAGACCAAAGAAGTACTATGGATATTTTTCATACATGACAAGGCTTATTGAAGCAAAAACCTCCTCCTATGAAGATGCAACTAAACATCAAGAATGCAGGAATGATTTGGAGGAATAATACTAGTCCATAATGAAGGATGATGTCTGGCAGATTGTTCCTAGGCCAATTGAAAAATACACATTCACTTCAAAATGGATTTAAAAAATAAAGCACACTACATATGGGAGCATAGACAAATACAAAGCGAGGTTTGTTTCACGAGGCTTCTAATAGAAGGAAGGAATTTATTGTGAGGAAACCTTTTCTCCCACATCTAGTTATACAATAATAAGATTGGTTGTCTCGAACATCCATTAAATGGATGTCAAGACATATTTCCTGAATGGGACCATTGATGAAGAGGTTTACATTGAGAAGCATCAATGATTTAAAATAAATCAGAGGGAGACTCATGTTTTCAGATTGAAGAAAAATCTATATGGTTTAAAGCAAGCACCTAAGGCTTGGTATGCAAGGATGGATGCATATCTATTAAGACTTGGTTTTACCAAGATTACTACAAATCCTAGCCTATATATCAGGGTGGTCCAAGATGAACCAATTATAATACTCTTTTATGTGGATGATCAAATAGCTACAGGTGTAGAACATTAGATTCAGGAATTCAATAACCAATTAGCAGCAAAATTCAATATGAAGGATCTTGGGATTATGGATTATTATTTCTTGGGACTAGAAGTATGGAAGAATCCAAGAGAGATATATCTTGGTCAAGGAAAGTATGCGATCAAGATGCTTCAAAAGTATGGCATGATGGATTGCAAGCCTATGAGGACTCTTATGATTACAAATTTAAAGAAGTTGAGGATTTTAGAATCTAGTATGGTGGATCCTACTTGCTACAGACAATTGATTAGGTCCATGATTTATCTAGTAAATACTTTACTCAACATTTGTTTTGTAGTAAATGTCATAAGTAAGTTTCATATGGAGCCAAAACATGATCATTGGATTGAATCCAAGTATATCCTAAGATACTTATGTGGAACTATATATCAACACCTCTGATACGTTGGTAATGAAATCCAAGTCATGGGATTTACAAATTCAGATTAGGGTGGAAGTGAGACAAATGGAAAAATCACAACAAGTGGATGTTTCTTCCTAGGATCTTGCATGGTCTCATGGACAAGCAGAAAGTAGGATAATCTTGCTTTGAGTGGTGTTGAAGCTAAATATTTTGCTACAAGTGAGGTTTGTTGGGAAGTAGTTTAGCTCAGGAAGTTACTATCAGACTTTTTTGAAGGACCACTTAGCCCTACATGGATACATTGTGATAATCAGAGTTTCATAAGATTGATATAGGACCTTGTGTTTCATGCTAAGGAAAATAATATTAATAATAAGTACTAGTATATTAGAAACTTGGTATGAGATGGGTCATGGAGAAATACTATCTTCCTACAAATGAACAGGTAGCAGACATAATAACTAAATTGTTACCAAACAAGAAGCTTGACTACTTGAGAGGTAAGCTTGATTTGGTGGATATCTCTTCCCTAATTGAGAGGGAGTGATATGAGATTGTTCTTGTCTTTATGGGCTAGGAATTAGACTAAGACTAACAACAATTAGTCTTAGTGAAGGCCATTAAGGAAGAATGGAGTGTAGAGGATTGGATAAGCATCTAGATTGGAACTTCTTGTGGATTGGAGAATCTAGGGAGAGATGTTGCTAATCGATGCTCTTTGAGGATGAGGTAGGGCATCCAAGAGAAGAGTAGTTTATGAGGATCAACATCCTTTGAGGATCCATGTTTTGGAATCCAAGATAAGAATATTACTAAAAGAGGCATACCTTGTAGACATTCAGATGGGGTATGTGCTCTGAGAAGTAGCATGGAATCCCACGTAAAGCCTCCCAACATAATTCTCATAGTTAAAATATGAGATTGTCTAGTTAAGGAATTCAGGGACAATCTCGGTTATGAAAAAAATATGCTTGAAAAAGAATGCTTTAATATTTAGATCCCTTATACCATTAATACCTCCCTAGGTAAGAGGGATTGTTTAAAATTGTAACTAGGTTCGGTCTTCATTATGATGTAATTGTAATAATGACATTGTATATTATTTATAAAGAAATAATGTGAGAGAAAATAAATTATATTTTATTTTTGGTGTATGGGTTTGATACTCAAGTTTGAGTCAAAATCATGTTATTCGTTATTTTATTTCATCTAGGCATTTTTAGATATTTCTAGGATAAATAATAACATTGGCCATTTGTCATAGTCCCATTTGGACTCATTCTAATGAAGGAAAATATTTAATTTGTCGAAAAAATCCATGGAAATGCCCAAGATCGAGTCAACCCAAGAGAAAGATCAAGTCGACCTAAAGGAGAGCTATTTTACCCTCAAGAAAGGCTATATAAATAAGTACAACTTGACTCATTTGGATACTCAAGTCAAGAAACTTCGATCTGAAATAAAAAAGAATAAGAAGAGTAGTTGGGAGGATGAAGAGGAGGAGAAGAAGTTGAAGTTTGCCAAAAAAAAATAAAAAAAAGTTGTCTCTCTAGGGTTTGTGAAGTTGTTAGTTGTAGGAAGTCAAAATTTTGTAGTAGTTGCAAGGGGCGGAAATTGCAGGGCCAAAATTGTGTTGCAGGGGTTGAAGTTGTAGTAGCTGGGTAGTAGTATTGAAATTTTGGAATATGTCTCAAGGAAGATCTTGTTGGGGGTTGGCTTAGGGCTTGGATTGTTTGTTGGTTTCGGTATTTGTGTCTTGGAATTCTCTTTTGTAAGCATATTATAAAGAAGAAGAGAGCCATTTTTATGGGTTTTCCCCTTGGATGGGTTTTCTTCCCTGGCTTGGAGCCTATATCTTTTGTACTCTATCTCTTTTTTATCTTCATTGTTTTGATAATTACTTGATGAACAGAACTAAAGAAGCTACAAAGAATAAACTAACATCACAAGTAATTATCATGATGAGGAAAATAAGGTCTAATCTACAAGTCTCCATAGTTTCCAACACCAATGATATTTCTAACCTTTTCCATCTATCTAATTCCTCATAAAAAACATTGATTTCAACAGTCCTCTAAGTCCTGATTGTGTTGTATTTGTTATTGTTACAATAGCAAGTTCAACAATTTCCTGCAATCCTTTTTTATCTTCCTTCTTCTCCAACCGTACTATCTCGACTATTGGTTCTTTTGTAGTATAAGCACCATCAAAAGGTTCTTGTGGATCAATAATAAAATATTCCCCTATTTACTTTGCTTCAATAGTTGGTTCTTGTGTAGCAATAATGTCATTAGTAGGTTCTTATCGATTGCGGTTTGATTTTTCTTAATCTTATCTGCTTCAAATGTTGGTTCTTGTGTAACACCATAATTTTTAGTAGGTTCTTATGGATTATTAGTCTAATTTTCCTCACTCAGCTCTACTTCAAATGTTGGTTCTTATGTAGTAGTAGCATCGTCAACAACTTCCTGTGGATTAGTGGTTTGGAACTCCATATCTTGCTACTCTACTTATATTCCAACCAAGACAATTATTGAACCTTCACACCATACTTCCTTAATATTTTTTTTACAACCCATACATAAACTCTTAGCTATGTAAACATGTGATACAATTCCTGTTTCTTGAATTGAATTTTCACTTTAAATATACCAAGTTTTCTCTTCAAATTTTCATTTTCCTTTTCCAAACCATTAATTTATTCGGTTAGGGGGTCAATTTGAATCTTACTCGGTGGAGGAATTCTCTCCCACTCCTACTTGGGTTCTTCTTTCTTCTCCTTTCTAGGTTGTTCCTGTGGAACCTCTAATTATGTTGTAGCAACATGAACTCCAATCATTGAGGAAGATAATGGTGTACTAATAAGTCTTACTCTTTTCTTAGGGTTTTTACCCCCGACTGTATTTTTTAGCATTGTTTCTTATTCTTGAAGGTAAAGGTTCTTCTTCCTCAAAAGGGCACCCATACCTAACACTTTCAGATTTTCTGCTAGAAATAGCCACTAGTTCTTCATTACACAACATTTTTCCTTTAGTAGGTGTCTCAAAAATAGTTTTTGTGAAACTCCTACTTTGGAGGTTTCAACGAGAAGACCTAGGAGGTGTAATTTCCTATTATTTTGGCCCTATTTATTCACTTTCCTCATGATACTCAGTTTCGCTCCTTTCCTCCTCCTGGGATGGTACTTGCGACTCTAGTAACAGTTTGGTCCATGTGCTCCCTTTCTATTACAATGAGTCAATTATGATCAATTTAATCAACTTGTAATTAGTTATGCAGGTTTCAGGGTGTTTTTCCATGCATATAATGTTCAATATATTTTGTAACAACTTCAACAAGTAATAATCCATATTTAATGTCTTTCCATTACGCAAGTGAACTAACGATTGAAAGTGATAATGGAACACAATCCCAAAAAATCCTTTGTAGGTTATAAAATTATGAATAAAATAAGCCACATCATCCTAGGGATGAGGAAGGGAGTTCCTATCAACCCCACTTCCCTTATACCTTACCTCCTCACCCTCCTTCAAAAATTTGTCTTTGACCATTGGAACTATTATTTTTCAGTAGAAATAAAGCTTTCCCATCTGTGGTAGACCCGTTACGCTAACACATACTTCCTTTGTAACAAAAAATCTTTTTCCTCTTACTACTAATCCCGATTCATTCAATTCCTGTGCAATTTCTGAGGAAATGTCCTCATTGAATCCTTGCAACTTCTAAAAATATTTCAGCCAAACCGTATTCTAAAATACTTCTAAGGCCTTCAGATGGTGTAGCAGAGCATCAATAGATTCAATTTTTTGGCGTATTTCTACTCCTCCCATGCCTACGTGGAATACCATTACAAGGTTGGCACTTGTTCATGCAAATGTTTGTTAGAGAGGAGAATGTTGATCTGCTAGAATTGGAAATTTTATCTTTTCAATGGTTTTATGCAATAATTACCAAGTAATGGGAATGATTTCAAGGTTGTTACTTCAATTTTATAGGAGTAATGGCATCTGGTTGTCATTAACACAAACTCCAGTCAAGAATTACTAATTTGTGATGGTGATGTCGGTGCATCGTATGATAGATACAATTAACCTCCCCCTTAAACTGGATGATAATAGCCATCCTTGATAGTGTGAGAGAGGTCCGCATAAACCTTAAATCTAGAAATTCAATTAAATGATAAAAATAATATGTGTTGTCAACTTACCATTATGCTAACATAGAAATTGTACAAGTGACAATAACTTGAACGACATTGTGCAACAACTGATTTGTGGCATTTATCCATTAGTGAAGCCTTCCATTACAATAATGTAGTGACAATGGTTTATTTGTCAACAAAAATTGGTTTATTAGCACAAGATTGTAGTTGTCAACCATGGAAACGCAAGATCACATAGTGTGTCAGCTTGTGGTGGTGAAAATATGAAAGTGCATGTTATCTATATCAGCGAAACTATGTAAAACTATAAAATTGGCTTGCAGATGTATAAAGATCTATTAGTAATAACTCTGTAAAACTATACCAATATAACATTTTTGAATAATTAACATCCTTCAATAGTAGAAAGCATGTGATAAGTGTAGTAGCTTATTGGGTTTGTAAGAACAAAAAAGTTAAACAATAAACCAATTAGAGGTGGAGAATAAAAAGAAATAAAAACATTGTTATAGAGAAAGAAAAATATATGTTGGCCACCAAAAAGATGGCTTTCAGCTACCACATTTTCCCAATAACACCCTAGAGGGGTTTTTACCACTATAATTTTATTTATTTATTTATTTATTTTTCTATTTTTTTAGAATAATAGAAAAAAACTAAGTGGCTGGAAGTGAAGGAAAAATTTCCCTTAACCCAACAAATTCAAGGTCTAAAACTACATCTAAGACAATGTTGACAAATGAATCCTTAGAAGTAGGATTGCGATAACACCACAAATTATGTGCATTCACAATTAGGGATGTTTGGGACCCATCAATGGTTGTTAGTTTCACAGTCCCATTGTTAAAGACTGCATCTACCTCGTAAGGACCTAGCCACCTGGTAAATAACTTCACTTTAAAATATTTGAATCTGCAGTCATACAACAAAGCCCAATCACCCTTATGAAATGCCTTCTTCTTAATAAATTTATCATGCCACTTGGCATGTTGTTGTTGAATAATATCTGTTCATTGCAAAGTAGCCAAGCACTTCTCATCTAACTCATTTAGTTGTTCTAGTCAATGCTTCTAAGCTACGATAAAATCTAAATTAACCTCCAAAGTAGTTTTGAGTGTCTTTATCTCCAATTCAATGGGAAATATGAGAAACTTACCAAATATAAACTCATAGGGATGGAATCCTATAGTATTCCTCAAAGTAGTTCTATAAGCCCATAACACTTTTGGAAGTCTCTCAACCCTGTCTCTTCAGTGGCCTACCATAGTCTTCATGAGAATAGCTTCAATCACCTTATTGGTGTTTTCCACTTGCCCATTTTCTCATGGATCGAAAGGTGAAGTGACTCGATGATGAATCTTATACTTCCTGACAAGGTCATGTATCAAATGACATCCTTTGGCATTCAATACCAAGCAAACATTTTCTCAAATAAAAGTTCTGAAAGAACACACTTAGTTGCCTTAATGAGTGCTCTTTCCTCAATCCACTTGGTAATGAATGTTAATTTGGTAGATCAATGAAACATTCCAACCATGGGACTAGATTACTCTTTTCGAGAGGACACATTTTTACTATTGAAGCGCTCAATTTGGACTAGGGAAAATATACTTATGAAGAAAATCCAACATATGCACATTTGGACTGATAAGCCCTAACAAGAAATTGGTCACCCTTAGAAGCCTATAAATACAAGTTACCTCAAGCTCATTTGGACATCACCAAGAATAATATTATTCTCTTCTTCATTTATTGGTTCACATGAGTTTGAGGTTGGGTCCAGGAAAGATGTTCGCACAAGTCTGAAAATATAGGGTCTGAAGGTCGCACATGTTCTAGGGTTTTGGTGTTTGAACCCAAGCTCATCAAAGGCAATCTTCATCTATAATGATAGGCTATAAGGCTCAAGGGTGTTGTTGAAAGGTCTCAATGCATGCACAATTATTCCTCCATGTGGTTGGGCTCTAAGGCTAAATTGTTGCATTTGATCGCAGTTGACCATAGATAGTGAACGTTGTCTATAATGTATGTTGATGTTGGGAACATATTTTTGAATTTTTTTGGGTTAATTTTGCTAGATTATTTTTTATTGAGCTCATTGTACTCTCTGATGAATATTTTATGAAAACCGACTAGAAAAATAATTTTCAAAGGGTTTTCCCCCTTGTGGGTTTTTCCCTGGTCATTGACCAAATATGGTGTCTCTTGTTAATGTGTTGATTATCTCCTTTATCATTGAATTTATTGTTCTATCTTCAATTACTATTGATTATTAGGAATATTAACTATTATTAAAAATATTGCTAATTGAAGAATTGTATTGGGATAAAAATAATTGAAACAAAATAGAGAAGTGTGAAAATTAACATGGTATCAGAGCTAAGGTAAAGGACAAGCCCAAAAGGAGACAAGCATTGAAGTAATCATCTTTTGAAAGTTCAAGTAGCCTACCTAATCAAGTGAATATGTCTTCCTCTTTCTTGAAGGAATATGAGAAGTTGGGTGACCCATCTAACTTTTCTTCATGGAATATTAGGTTGGAGATCATAGCTGATAGGAATGATGTTTTAGAATACATTCAAGGAAACGTACCTGAGCCTTTAGAGAATTCTTCTATTGCTGCCAAGAACAAGCACAAGAAAAGTGAGTTAAAAGCAAAGAAAATTATTGTTGATGGTTTACAACATAGTTTATTAGGGGGGAAGTTTTTACTTGGCCTGTTGGATCACCCATGAGAGATACATTCACATTGGGATTGATATTTCAAGGACTCTATAGGGTTACCTGAAAACCTCTTCTAGCATTGGTCCATGATACTAATCATATAAGCGAGCTATGGCACAAAATATTGGCCCATTTACATTATGATGCTCTTCCAAAATTGAATAAATTGGTCTTTGATATTCCCAATGTTCAAGCCCATGATGGAGAATGTCTAGGTTGTGCCAATGTAAAGAAAGGAAAGGGACCATTCCCATCTATCAATAACAAGACAAATGACATCCTCCATCTCATTCATTTTGATTTATGTGGTCTCATGCCTATACATACTATTGGTGGCCATATCTACTACATCACCTTCATTGATGACTTCTCAAGAAGGAAATTGATATATTATTTGAATCAAAAGGACGAAGCCTTCGAAGTGTTCAAGGAGTTCAAATATTTGGTCAAAAATCTAACAAGAAATAAAATCAAGATACTCAACAATGATAGAGATTAAATTTCAAATGAATTCATTGATTATTGCAAGAAGGAAGGTATCAAGAAATATATGATTATGCCCTATACTCCTAAACAAAATGGCGTCTTTGAAAAAAAAGAACAGGTCTATTATATGATTTTCTCGTGCCATGCTCCACGATCAAAAGTAGCCAAAGTTCCTTTGGGGAGAAGAAATGAATGTTGTCATATATGTTCAAAATAGGGTGCCTCATCAACCATTGGACAACAAGACCCCTAAAGAAGTATTCATAGGTTTCAAGCATGATGTTAGCCATATCTGTATCTTTGGCTTCCTCATACATTTCCATGCACCAAAGGACAAAACAAACAATATGGAAGCCACAAGAAGAAAAGGTATGTTTGTTAGATATTGTGAAGATTATAGGGCTTTTAAAATATATATTCCTGGTCAAAGGAAGGTTGAAATTAGTAGGGATGTAATGTTTTATGAATATGCTACCCTTGGGAAAGAAAAGGACCTTCCTCTGCCTCCTCCTCCTAAGAATAACAATGATGATAGAGATATTCTATATGGTCCTTCCGTTCTTGATTCTGAGATGGAAATTGTTGATGATCCCATGGAGCCCATGGATCCCTTAGACCCTACTCCATGTGATCCTCCTTTTAGGAAGAGGTCAGGCTGGCTTTGTGACACATTACAGGATGATGAGAGATAAGTTCCCATTCAAAGTTCATTTAGAGAAAGTAATAAGCCATGCAGGTACTAGGGTTATGTTGCAACCATGAGCACTATGATTCAAGCTGAACATCACACCTTTTAAGAAGATGTGAAAGATATAGTTTAGAAGGATGTTATGGCTAAAGAATATGAATCAATTATGAGGAATGACATATGGGATGTTGTGCCGAGACCGAAGGGGAAATGTGTGGTGACTTCAAAGTTTCTATTCAAGATTAAACATGAAGTTGATGGTAGAATTAAGAAATATAAAGCAAGGGTCGTGGCCAAAGGATTCTCCTAGAAAGAGGGAGAATATTATGACGATATAGTTGCACCCATGGTTCAATATAGAACCATTTTTTCCATAGTTTAACTTTCCACAAGTTAAGGAGGGACCCTACATCAGATTTATGTGAAGACAACATTCCTCCATGGAATGTTGCATGAATAAGTGTATGTTGAGTAGCCACAAGGATTTAAAATAGAGGATCAAAAAGCACATGTTTGTAGGTTGAAGAAAGAATTGTATGGTTTGAAGCAAGCCCCTAGAGCATGGTACCATTGCATCGACAATTATTTGGTCAGGCTGGGACTCACAAGAAGTAATTTCAATCCCAATCTCTACTTCAAGGTAGTCCAAGTTATTCCATTTATTTTGGTTTTATATATTAGTGATTTATTCTTGACAGGTAGTGAGCCCTTGATGATTGAGTGTAAGAGGGAGTTAGCCTCTGGATTCGAGATGAAGGACCTTGGATTCATGCACTACTTTCTAGGTCTTAAGGTGTGGAAAAGGCCTAGTGAGATTTTCCTTTCATAGGGAAAATATGTCCAAATGGTGTTGGAGATATTTGGAATGGTAGAATGCAAGTCCTTTCCCACACCAATGGAAATAAATTTCAAGAAGTTATGTGGAGAAGTTGGAAGACCCAATTTGGCGAATCCATATGAGTGTAGATAATTGATTGGGGCTCTGATGTTCTTAGTGAACAACCATCTCAACCTATGCTATTCAGTGAACATGCTGATTCAATTTATAACTAAGCCTCTCCATGCACATTGGAATCTCGCTCAACACATTTTGAGATATTTTCATGGGATGATGACACTTGATCTAAGATATTCTATCGGAGATGTTCGACTTCATGGATATACCATTCTTGACTAGGAAGGAATTTTATTGACAATAAGAGTACATCTAGATGTTGTTTTAGTCTTGGATCTACCATGATATCTTGGATGAATAGGAAGAAAAATTTTGTAGCATTGAGTACCACCTAGGAAGAGTACATTTCTGCTAGCATGGCTAGCTAGAAAATAGTTTCATTGAGGAAGCTCCTTGGAGAGCTATTTGAGTAGGTCCTAGACACTACAGTGATATATTGCAACAAAAAGAGTGGGATCTATCTGGTAGAGAATCCATATTTCATGACAAGTCCAAGCACATAAATGTTCAATATCATAACATTCGAGACATGGTGCAAATAGGAGTCATTAGACTCCATCATATATCGAAAAATGAGTAGATTACAAATATTCTCACCAAGGAATTTTAGAAAGGGAAGTTCTTGGTGTTCATAGAGAAACTTAGATTGATGGATGTGACCCCTCTTGAGAAGGGGTATCACTGATCGAGAACACTGAGTCGACATTTTCCCCGTTTCTAAGCTCCTAGGGTAAGTAATTGAGATGGAGGGCTCATGGGGTTGAAGGATCTCTGGACAATAGGGTTGTAGACTTTTCTTCCCTATATGTTACCCATAGGGTTGAGATGTTTCTCCCCTATCTATGCATTTGTATAGTATACCCTAGTTTGCATCATACCCACATGCTAGGTTTGTTGGGATTATCGCTCCCTGTTTGGCCAACAAGTTGAGAGTGTACATGGGGGTGTACAACCCAAGCTAATTATGATGTATATGTTCTACCACATGACTCTTTAGGTTCATTATTGTGAAGATTAGTGGGAAATAGGGTGGGTTGAGATTTTCTCCCCTATATCACCTATTTCTTGATATGGGGTTAAATATGTTTTTTTACCCATGAGATTCCAGGTTGAGATGTACTCCCTGATGTAGTTTCAGGTTGAGATGTGCTCCCTAATATTGTTTTCAGATTGAGATGTGATATTTTATGTTATAGATGGTGGTAATAATAATCCATGATTATTCTTCTTTAGATTTGAGAATGTTTCAACAAATAGAGTTGAGCAGAAATGGGACATGATATGATGACAAGATACACATGACATGATGTAGTTGGAATTTATCCCTTGCTAAGAGGGAGTGTTAATTTGGTAGGTCAATGACAAATTCCAACCATGGTACTAGATTCCTATTTTTGAGAGGACCAATTTTGACTATTGAAGTCCTTAATTTAGACAAGGGAAAATGTACTTATAAAGAAAATTCCACATATGCACATTTCGACAGGTTGACCCTAATAGGAAATTGGTCACCCTTGGAAGCCTGTAAATGCAAGTGACCTTAAGCACATTTGGACATCACCAAGCACCATATTATTCTCTTCTTCATTTATTGGTTCACATAGGCCTGAGGCTATGTCAAGGAAAGAGGTTCATACAAGTCTAAAAATATAGGATTTGAAGCTCACACATGTTCTAGGGTTTTGGTTTCCGATCGCGGGCTCATCAAAGGAAATTTTTGGTTATAACCACAAGCTAGCAGACTCAAGAATGTTGTTGGAAGGTCTCAACCACATGCACAACTCTTTCTCCATGAATTTGGGCTCTAGTGACAAATTTTGACTTCTCACCATGCTTGACCACAGACAGTAAAAGTTATCTCTGATATATATGGATGCTGGGAACATATTTCTAAATGTTGTTTGGTTAATTCTACTGCATGATTTTGTATTGGTATCATTGTACTCTCTACTAAACATTTGATGACAATCTAATAATAGAAGAATTTACAAAAGTTTTTTACCTTTGTGGGGTTTTCCCTTGTATTTGCCGAAATCTGATGTCTCTTGTTGATGTGTTGATTATCTCCTTTATCATGGAATTTACTATTCTATCTTCAATTACTGTCAATTAATGGAAATATTAATTTTTATTAAAAAGACTTCGAATTAAATAATTGAATTGGGTTAAAAGTAATTGAAACAACATAGAGTAGTGTGAAAACTAACAATGTAATCTATGCATACCAAAATATAAGTCTTTTGCTGAGATGGGGGATTAATGAGTATCACAAAACCTAAATCCCATCTCTCAAATGGATCCATCACTAGTTGAGGATGTAATGAAATTTCATCTGATTGAATAGGTTGGCCCATCTTATGATAGTTGTCACACGCTGCATATACTTCCTTGCATCACGAAATATAATAGGCCAAAAATACCCTATCTACATCACCTTATGACCTATTTTCATATCTACAAAGTTTCCTCCATGAGGATCATCATGAAAAGCCTTGAAGATATAATGTACCTCTTCCTCCCTCACACGCCTGATTTTTTTATCAAAACCAGTGTAGAAGAGGTAGGCATCCAACCAAAAACACTGCGCACTTTTATAAATGTTTTTTCGCTTCTCACTGGGAGAAAGGTGGTGGGGAAGCTTTATTGTAATAAGATAATTGGAAATATATGCATACCAAGGTGAATAAGTGGATAGTGAAAAGATATTGATATCTGAAAGAGTCTTTAAAAAGCATATTATCATTAGTGTTAGTCAATCTAGAAAGAAAATATGCAAAAAATGTTATCATTCCCAAGTATATCTACAATATTAATATCAAATTCTTGGATAAAAACAACCACCTAGTAACCATAGCATTATTGACTAATTTATTCATTAAAAATTGGATAGCAGAGTGGTAAATATGCATAAAAGTTTGGTAACCAATAATGTAATGCCTAAATTTGTCGATAGCATGAATAACAACAAGAAACTCTTTTTTTGTTATTGTATAATTTACGTCTATAGGAGACAAGTTCGTGTCGATATAGTAGATGGAATAAGGTTTATTTTCCTGCTATTTACTGAAAACAACCCCAATGGATGTATCAGAAGCATAAGTGGAGATGTGAAATAACATACTGCAATTTTGTCCTCATAGAATTGGAGTTGTTGTTACATATATTTTTATCTCTAGAAAAGCACTATTACGCTTGTCAGTCCATATAAAATATTTGTCTTCAATTAATAAAGAAAATAATGGAAGTGCAATCTTAGAAAAATTTTCTGTAAATCATCTATAATAACCTACCTACCCCAAAAAGATGCACACCTCCTGCTGTGTCTTAGCAGTGGGTATTGTTAAAATTACCTCAAATTTTGTTGGATTGACTTGTATACCCACAACAAAAATATAATGTCCTAAAATGATACCTTCATTCATCATCATATAACTTTCTTCAATAGTGACACTGATGTGGGTCTATAAACAACTCTCAAATACCTTTCCAACGTTGTGCAAGGCTTCATCAAACTCATCCCCATAAGGTGTAAATTCATCCATAAAAAATTTCAAAAATTCATTGAATAGATCAGAAAATATTCCTAACGCTGCTTGTTGGAAGGTACCTAATGCATTACAAAGTCTGAAAGGACCCTATAAGAAAATGTACCCTAGGGGCAAGTGAAGGTAATCTTGTCTTGGTACTCAGGGGCAATATGAATCTGATTATAGCCACTAAATCCATCGAGAAAAGAGAAAAAAAAATTAGAAAAAGTATCTATGGTCCAATCATTAAAAGGTAGTGGGAAATGGTCCTTTTGAGTGTCTTTATTAGGCTCCCTATAGTCAACACAAGCTCTCCACTTTCCATTATTTTTGGGGACAATAACAAGTGGAGATACCCATTAACTGTCACAAATCGGATAGAGGAAGTTTGTATTTAAGAGATTTTGAAGTTCTTCCTTAAAAATAGTCTTTAAGGATGGATTAATTATTCATTTAGGTTGTTATATAGGTTGAGATCCCTCCTTTTGATAAATATGATGAGTAAATAAAGTAGGATGTATACCCTTCATGTTGTTATAGTCCCCTGCGAATGTTTCTTTATTCTTTCTCAGTAACTACACTAACCTCTCTTTTTACATGAGGGATATATTAGGATTAATATTTAAATGTCTTTCTTGGATCTATATTCATTGGAACACCCTTAATACTAGGGGTCGTAGGTATTTCTTCTATAATAGGAATATCAAAAGTCTTCACCTCACTAGATTTTCTTATTATAAAACTTAACAATCAAGATGTTGATGGCATAACAATAGAAGGGTCATTACTGAAGTTGTTGATAGTATCATCCTCAATCTCATTTTTAAAATATAAACATTTTACTATAGTGAATAGTGGATGTGTATTAACTTCTTTTGGTTCAAACTCAAACTATAGAGGATTCTCATATTTTGAACTCGGCTTAGTTGGAGGATAAAGAACAAGACCCTTGGTAGTATTACCATTATACATTGTCATACATCTAAATATAAATCCAATAAAATCATCTACACTGGGTAGCAATGGCCTACCTAAAATTAGAGAATGTCATCCTAGGCGTGTTTTAGGCTATAACATTACAATATCTACTGGATACTATCAGGAATCTAGTGAAATAATCACAGTCTTATAATATTCCTTTGGATCAAATCTTATAATTATCTGCCAATTATAAAATAGTGGAGGTTGGTCTTAGGTTGGTAAGCCCAAGTACTTCAATAGTTTCCCTAGTTATTATATTAATTGTTGCTCCTAAATCAATCAAGGTATTTGGAAGAGTTTTTCCTCCTATATGGAAAACTAATGTTGGGTTCACACGATCATCATATTTTGTAGGTTTATTATCCCCTAACATTAGTTCTAATAGTTTTCCAATTACATGTACAGTAGGTGGATCTCGTGGTTTCCTACCTGTATTTTTGACACATAATTCTCTAACTATTTTAGCATAAATTGGAGCATCTCAGATCACTTGAAGTAAGGGAATTTAGACATGCAATTTTTTTAACTCCTTCAGGTAATCAAATTCATATTGAGGTGTAGTTTTAACTTTAGTTAATATTTCAGGATAAGGGGGATGCAAAGATGTATCATTACTATCAGTTGTTATAGGTCTCATAACTGGGGTAACGTCACCTATTATTGTTGTTGGGAAAAGTATCCAATACGGAATGACCCTATCCCACTCTAAGGGTGATAGTTCCTTAGCAACAATCAAAGCAAAGCTATCTGAGATTACTTCTTTATGAGATGTAAAAGAGGGGAGAAAGAGATCCACTAACCGATGTATTTCGCTAATGATTGATCTAATCTTCTCTCCTTGCTGCTTGCCCCCAGCTCCTTGCTCTTTCACTGGCCCAGCTACACCAAGATCCTGCAAAATGGCAAGAGAGGGAAGCTACAAGAAGCATACATTCATAATTGATTCAAGGATTAGAATAAATCAAATACACAAGTATAACAATACACCATTGAGACACATGCATATAGAAGAACCTCAAATGCTTTATTAATGGAAGAAGTAAGGTTCAGGAAGTGATACAACCATAAGAGGCCCAATCCAGCATCACCTTCCCAGCAGAAAGAAATCTCCTCTTCACCTCCTTCAAAGCAAATCACCCAATAGTTCTAAACTCAAACCAACAGCAATTCTTTACATTCACCAGATTCCAGCCTCTGGATCTCATGGGAGAGAGATCCATATATAGGAGTTTGGAGAGAGGATGAGTCAGCCTGAGATGTGACTAGTGTCCTCTCCCACTCCAGTTCTTCTTAAGTTCTTGAGTCCACTTGGAGGTTCTTGCTTCCACTTGGAGATCTAGAACCTCTTACTCATCACCAGTTGAATTCCCTGATCCAAGTGTCATTTTGGAAGCTTCCTGGGCATTGACACCTTGAGGAATGACTGTGCCACATGTCCAAACTTGCCCAGCGCAGGTAGCCTTCTTTGCAATTGACATTCAACGCAGGTAGACAGTGGAGCAGTTGACATTCAGCGCAGATGCTCAGTGGAGCAGTTGACATGATCCAGAATTACCTTGTTTTTGAGTGTTTTCAGGTGGAGAACTTTTATTAAGTGTTGTGGTTTGCTGGCCTTGTTCCTCTAGGGGTAGGAACAACATGTTTAGGGACTTTGGATCCCTTAGATTATGGACATTTCATGCTTCATGCTGTGGCACAAAAATGTCTATAACAATTATAATGACATCAAAGGTATCATTTGCTGCCACGGTGGTAGTGGTAGTAGAACCAACTGTTACAACTTCATGAGTATCATCAATTGATCTGACGACAATAGTAACATAGAGTATTATAGAATTTTTTGTCTCTAAAGATCCTTGAATTATGTTTTCTTCTCCTGATAAATTCTCTTTCTCATTTTATATAATGACAAGCAAAACACTAGGGTTTATTATCATTCCTGAGTGTGATTATATTTCATTACATTCCACAGGTGAGATATAGTCAGTAGGGAGAATTTGTGCTTCAACTTCCTGTACTACATTATTATTGGGATTAGGGTTAGGTTGTACACATATATTGGGGAGTAATGGAGTGTAACTTATAGTCACATCGGAAGGAATTTGTAACCAATGTTGTTCTATCGAAATCTGAATAGGAATTTGATTAAGGAAAACAATCCCCTGCCATGGTAAGGCCATGGGGGAGAAGACAACTAAGTCCAAGGAATTGGCTATTGGACGAAAGGAGGATTAGAAGTTTACCATGGAGCTAATGGGTATTTCATTTGTTGGGGAATTTGTTGAGGACTATACATGCTAGACCTACAATTTTAAGAAAGAGAATGGTACTTTCACCATAGCTGATGGCTGAGGCTGCTAGGGCTTCTTGGTGCCAATGAAATGTGCTACTTCAGTGTCTTCCCTTGTCTCCTTATAAATTTATTTTAATATGGGAAATGATGGGAACTATTCTATAGAATGAACTCGCTTACATATGTTACAACTATTGATTGGGAATTCCCTCACAGGAATTTTCTTCCTAAACTAAGAACAAAATATAGCCAAAGAATGTTCTACTTCAATAGGTTTTTTCTTCACCTATAACACATTAGGCTGAGAGGATAACAAGGTCATAATTTTAATTTTGAAAATTTCTAGTAGGTTCCCATTTTTTGCTAATGTTTCTCCACTATTAGCTAATTTTAATATCCTTACGAAGCACCATATGTCATAGTCCTATTTCTTGTTGATCCTCTAGAAATTATTTCGCAAACTTGAAAACATTCATCATTTCCTTCATTGGATATATCTCCCTTCCCCATAATATTTAACATATAAAGCATGTCATCCTACATTATTTTGATTAGATTTTATTTAAATGTTTCCTTGTCTTGATTACTATGTTGAGATTTTCGTAGATTGTACTGAAGGTTCTCAACATACCCTTCCAAGTTATCATCCATTGTTTGAGTTATCTTAAATAAATATTCCCTCTGAAAATTATAACGACAGTAATATTGATACTTTTCTGAAAAGGTATTCTTCATTCCATTCTGGGAGGTAATGGACGCCACACCGACTCCCATGTACCATCTTAATGAAAAATCCTTGAATGTAGTTGGGGACAATATTAATTTATGCTCATCAATGGTGTAATCGTAGGTCCTGTAGAGGATGTCAAATTCAAAGAGAAATTTATCTAGATCTTTAATAATTGTACTCTGAAAAGTAGGAAGTGCATTCAAAGGAATGTTTTTCATTGGGGTCTTCCCCTAGATATTTCTTATGGGAACTCAAAGGTGGTAATTGAGCTACCTGCTTTATGTCTTCCTAGAAGCTGTGATGGTTCCTACAACTATTATAGGTAGCTTCCTTAATAGAGGAGATTTCTCTCCTTTTAAGGGTGAGGGCTTCTTAGGATGTTCAAGCTATTTAGGTTGTTCAAACTATTCAGGCTATCTAGGTGATCCCAACTATTTCAAAACACATTCTACAACAAAGTGCTCAATAGATTGTTTCACAACACTAACTAAATCCTAGATGCAATGATCAAGTGATTGTTCTTCTAGACTTAGTTCCAAATCATGTTCATCTGTGTCCCCCCATCTCTATAACAAGCCTTGATATCCTTTCTTTTGTAATATATATGGAATATAAACTCTTAGGTTTGTCTCTGAGATCGAGGGTTTATAAAATTCCACCTCCTTGATATGTGCACACAACATATATGATTCATGAGATGCTGGCCTCTATAGAGAAACTTTACTCGATCCTTTCTTCTTAGATGTTGCTTCTCGAGAAGATGATTATGCTTGAAATTTTGAAATTATCTTTTTTATATATGTTACTCTTCCCAAATCTTAATTCCTCTTCTTTCTCCCAAACCTTGTTTAACCTACATGGTTAATTTCTTTGGGGGCACCATGTTTTTCTTCTTGACTATTCATGCAATGCAATCTTATGTGGCTTGACTCCTCACGAGGAAAAGGCCACTTTAGTATGTCAAAGAGATGCATAGATTTTGACCTCTTATCTTACCACTCAAAAAAATTAGACCTAGGAACACCTTATCACAGTTCCAATCAATGCGTTAAAAACAATGCTAGTCACACATATGGACCTTTAATAGCCCCCTCAATAATAGCACAAAAATGTTGGGCATATTAATTATCTTTTTAATTAATAACAACCAATCCTACTCACACATAAATTTTCAGTCCGGGTATGCTTTTTTGTTTCAAGGATAATGTGTAAAATATATGCATGAATAAATGGAAATTAGAACTAATAACATCTCAAATAAATAATTGAAAATACTACTCCCAACACTCTAGAAATATTTCTTGTTACACTTCAAATATTTCTCACACTTCTAAAAGAAAAAGAACATGTTGCAAAATAAATCATTCTCTACCACTCGATCACTCGTATTCATAAGAAATAAAACTCCTTGAAATCATTCAACACTCGATCAATGAAATGACAATCAGTGTACCAATAACTCAATAAATTAATGATATAAAAGAATTGTAACAATAATCAAACAATAGTCACACCTAATGTGTAGACTAGTCTAGAACCTACATTATTACATAATGATAGAGGCTACAATCCTACAACTGTTAAATACAAGAGCAAGATAGGTAACGGTAACAATCAATCACATATAAACCACAACATAAAGGAAATAAATATACAACTAAAATTCATCTCTAACCAATGCTACCTGCTAAGAAGGAGGGCGCTTCCACCTCAACAGGGTCTAATAATTTACATAACACACAAGCTAATAGGAAATAGATATGAAGCCACAAACAATAAAGAGTTTCATTGATGAAAGTTGCAATATAAGATTATTTACAATGATGGTTCTCTCCCCATTATTTATATCTATGCATGCCCCACAGGTAGGGGAAACACTATTTTATAATTTCATATTACATTCCTTGTTTTTTTAAAGTAGGATCATCATGAGAGTCTCTCGATTTTCATGTGATCAAAATCAAGATTATAAAAAACTATCTTGTAACAAATTTTCTTAATTGAAACAAAGTTGTAATAACTTTCCAAATTACAATAGATTAATATTTGGAAATCCCAACTGTTCAAACTAAGTTGGGTACGTTGTTCTTGAGTTTCTCACTTCAATGGTCAAGTTGAATTTGACCATGTGTCTCCATATCAATCTTTGTTTCTTAATTGTAGAAGAACAAAGCATCCAAAATAGGATTTAGTGTTGTAGAAACAACATCAATGAGGTCTCCATTCCATACTTAGCAAAGAAAAGCTAGGGAGATACCATCCAGAAATGGCATCTCAACAATCCACACCACTTGAAATAACCCTTTGTTAATTCATTAGTAAAATATCCTAAATAAGTTAGATGTTGTATAAAATTACAAGTAAAATTGAATAATAAAGGTAACATCCAAAAGGAACCTACTTTGTCCAATAATGACTAACAAAATGAGAAGGTATGGATTTTTAGGGTCAAAATGGTAAGAAAAAATAGGGAAAATATGTACAAAATGAAGCCAATTTTATGTCCCACCAAGGAAATAGTAACACCTCAAGGAATAATTACCATGTGTTTGACGCAACTTTGTATGAGTTTTGAATACAAAATATAAGTTGCTACATGAGTCCTATTTTGCTTTAAAGATAGTCGAGTGAGAAGGAAAATGCACTAAGGATGCAGTTTGAAGGTGGGATGAGTTAGGGGAAAGCTAAGAATGTTGAAAAGTGTGCAACAAGAAATGTTAAATTTAGAATGTGCTAAAAATAGACCTGCTAAAAATAGCATGTCTAAAAATAGCAGTTTGGCCAGTGAGGTCATTGGCCTCATTGGGTGAGAGGCAAAACTGCTAAAAATAGAAAATTCTAAACATAGCATTTCTGGGTCCCTTCCTATTTATAGTAGTCCCTAGTCTATATATAGGAAGTAAAATTAATTTTGGTCTTAACAGTAGTTGTAAATATTAATTAATTAATTTAGTTGAGTTAATTAGTTAAGGAAATTCGAATTTGAAGTCTTTGTGAGCATGCACATGAGTTGTCCCACTGATTGAGGAATTTATCCTTAATTTCCTCCACTGATTGAGGGAATAAGTATGAGTTCTATATCGAGAGAATCAGTTGGCTTAGTTCTAACTAGTCAAGTCCAGTTCATTATTTTAACAAGTTGTTAAATAATAAAATATATTTTCTTAATGATTGCATGCATGTGACAACTATTATTTTAGATAACTGAGGATTCACTCATGGATAATTGTTGCATGTCAGTTATGTCAGAGACCCAATTGAGATCAGATGTGGGACATTGTACTATTAGATGCTTGACTATTTCTAGTAATTAGTTTTTGCATGGTTGAGGAACTAGTGTCCTCAAGGATTGCGTATTTGGACCATTGGTTAATTTTGGTATGTTGGAATTAATAGCATATGATTTTGCTATTATTTCCTAAGCAAACTATGTGAGGACCATAGGTAAAGCCTATATAAACAGGGCTTGGTTGGTTCATGAGACTTATCTTCATATCTTCATAGTTCATTGAGAAATGAATAGCTTGAGAGCTAATTATTTTTGTATTGTGAAGAGGATTTCCACTTGATTGATAATACATGGTTGGGGTTTTATGCTGGTGCTTTCCTCTGGGTATATCTTGTGTTATGTGTGATTATTTCTCTTGATCAGTTATGCATGTTTCTACTTTATGTTGCTCATGAATTCGATTATTCTTCTGCTTAATGTTTTGTAGAAGTAGAACAAGTATTATGCTTTAGGACATTGCATATATCGGTTTTTTCTACAGGTGAAATTTCTACATGGTATCAGAGTTAGCTGATTTGTAGAAAAATTCTACATGGTATCAGATCATAGGTGATCAAGCAATAACAATATACTAGCAAGAGGAATTTGAAGTTTCTTATCTTGATATATATCTCAAGTTATTATCACATCTATTTCATCAATGGTGTTCTATGGTTTGAGGCTTGAGTATGCCCTTGATGGAACTAAAACTATATAGCTTCGAAGGATCACATGGAGGCAATTTTGAAAGATAATGGCCTTAAGGATTTCATTGATCAAGAAATTCCTAGCCTACTGACAAGACTAAGTAGGTGGAATGGAGGAAGTGTGTGGCTAGAGCCAGGATAATTCTCTTGGAGGGAGTGCGAGATCACATTGTCTTAAGCCTCCATGGGAAGGAGACTTTGCATGAAATGTTGAAAACATTGAAAGATTTATATCAGAATAGCAGTGATTAGAGGAAGCTGGCCCTAAAGGAGAAACTTTGAAAGATCAAGTGTGAAAGGGATGAGACGATCTCTATGTATATGACCAAGCTCATCACATGCAGGGATGACCTTGCAAGTGTAGGGGTCGTGACATCAGATGAGGATATGGTCAGTCTAGCACTCCTTGGCCTTCCTAAGAGTTGGCATAGCTACCAGGACATAGTGAATGGAAGGGAGAAACTGCCAGATTAGGAACGACTATGGTCAAATTTGATGTAGGAGGATATCAAACGGAGCACCATAGACAGTTCTTCATCCATGCATGATGAGGAGAACTATGCCTTAGCGAGTAAGGCGAAGAAGTGGAAGGAGAAGGTTTCTCTTTCCAAATCCAGTTCTTCCAATGATGGGAAGAAGGTTGACAAATCGAAAGTGTGATGCTTTCGTTGTCATGAGGTGGGCCATTATGCTGAAAATTGTCCACAGAGGAAATCCAACAAGGGATCCGGGGAAGGATCTGAAGGTGAGGCACTTGCTTCACAGTTTGAGTTGGATTTCACACTCTTTGAATGCATGGTTTCATCCATGGTGGGAAGTGGTTGGTTTCTTGATAGTGGAGCTTCTTTCCACATGACCGGTGATAAGAGTTTGTTTAGTACTTTGGCAGAGAAAGATCTCCAGATACTGATAGCGATGGGTAATGATGAGAAGTATAGTGTCTCAGGTGTAGGCATGGTTATTTTCCAGAGGGAGCATGGATCTCACCTTACCTTAACCAATGTCAAGTATGTACTAGGACTGGAGAGAAACTTGGTGTCAATCGCGATGATGGAAGATAGAGGCTATGACGTAGTATTCAGTAAGGGAAAGGTTTTCCTTAGACACATCATCACTAGATAGGTGAAGCAGATTGGTTCACGGGTCAAGAACCTGTATGCTCTTGAGTTTCAAGATGCATGCAAAGCCTTGAGCAGCAAGGAAACTGATGGAGACTTGGTGGCTGAGAGGGAGGGTATATTACCTCTCAACATGCAGCACCAGAAGAAGTCTCAGACGATTACGGATGAGCAATGATTGGTGCAGCAGATTTAGGAGGTTGCAGAGCAAACACAACAGGGGAGTTGAGTGGAGATCGAGTAGAGAAATCTACTCATGCAGAGACCTCCAGTAGGGGGAAACTTTGAGCCAGGTGGGTTGAGGGATCACATGCAGCCATACCTCCAGGTAGGAGGTGGGGCAATATAGAGTGATCGTCCCAAGGAGGAGTGGTAGGATCCTTGAGGTACCCAACCTCTTGGATGAGAGCTTGCTACAAGAGCCTTGATGTGGAGTAGCAAGAACTGACTGATTGGGTAGAGATAGATGTGGATGGAGTAACAAAGAGAGCGACAGTGCAGGGAATCCCAGGACAACGCATAAATAGCAGGCTGTAGCAATACAAGAGGCACACGTGTTTTGCACAGTGCTAGGTGGCACAGAGAGGTGTGCAATGGTGCGAGATGTATGGAGATGTTGCAGTAGCGTAGACGTCAGAGAAGGAGAACTTGTCAGCAGCAGGTAGAGCTTCAGCATGATAGTATATTCCTAGCCCAACAGAGTGGTCAGTTGGGATTGTTTTTGTTCCAAGTGTTGTTGGAGCAAGTGGACCGGGTAGATGTGTTGTGTGAAGAACATTCCAGAGTTATAGGATCGGGTTCGAGAGGAAGCCTTTCTTGTTGAGAGGGAGTGTTGAAAAGTGTGCAACAAGAAATGTGAAATTTAGAATGTGCTAAAAATAGACCTGCTAAAAATAACATGTCCAAAAATAGCAGTTTGGCCAGTGAGGTTATTGGTCACATTGGGTGATAGGTGAAACTGCTAAAAATATAAAGTTCTAAAAATAGCATTTTGGGTCCCTTCCTATTTATAGCAGTCCCTAGTCTATTTATAGGAAGTAAAAATAATTTTGGTCTTAACAGCAGTTGGAAATAATAATTAATTAATTCAGTTGAGTTAATTAGTTAAGGAAATTCGAATTTGAAGTCTTTGTGAGCATGCACATGAGTTGTCCCATTGATTGAGGAATTTATCCTTAATTTCCTCCACTGATTGAGGGAATAAGTATGAGTTCTATAATGAGAGAATCAATTGACTTAGTTCTAACTAGTCAAGTCCAGTTAGACTATTTTAACAAGTTGTTAAAATAATAAAACATAGTTTGTTAATGCTTGTATGCACATGACAACTATTATTTTAGATAACTGAGGATTCAATCATGGATAATTGTTGCATGTCAGTTCTGTCAGAGACCTAGTTGAGATCAGATGCGGGACAATGTACTATCTATTGGGTTGTGTTATATTCTTTCCACATGGTTAACAAGGGGTTTGAAGGGTAGCCGTAACCCCACTTTATGGGGTCCAGGGCAGTGCCCCAGAAAATTTTTATTTTGGACCCTATGTTAGATTGGTGGACCCACCTATGGTTTTGCATGATTTTTGCACATGTTTTTTGGACGCGATGGTTTTTCAGTCCATTGTATTGAATGCGATGGTTTTCAGTCCATGGTATTGGATGTGATGGTTTTCGGTCCATGGTATTGGATGCTTCGGCATGTATAAATATGTATTATAACATTGAAAGGAACATAATGAAAATCAAGTTGGTAGTCCCGATTTTGTGATCCAGCGGGAAAATCTCTATGTATATGTGTTTTATGTGTTATGATCTCACATTGTTTCTTTTTCTGTGTTTTAGAATTCGTATTTAGGTAATTTCTGTACGGGGTTAAAACCTACATTTGGTATCAGAGCAGTTTTGGCTTCAAGGGGACGCCATTGTTGCTAAGGGGTTTCGCTCGGGCCTATGGTAGACCTTGTTCAGTGCGAGATCTGCAAGATCGATTCTGGCGGTGAAAGAAGATGGTGAGAAGTGGAAAGATAGAGATCAAGAAATTTAATGGTCAGAGTTTTGAGTTGTGGAAACTCAAGATGGAGGATTTGTTGGTGGATAAAGATTAGTGGATCGCGATAGATCCAGGTACTAAACCAGCACGAGTGTCCGATGAAGAATAGAAGAATTTGGATTGGAAGGAAAAGAGCACAATACGATTGTGTGTCTCAGATTCAATATTGCTGAATGTATCAGGGGAAGCTACAACGAAGGATTTGTGGGAAAAGTTAGGAACTTTGTACCAATCTAAGTCTCTGGTGATGAACTATTCCTACAAAAAAATTTGTATAACCTGAGGATGAAAGATGGAGAATCGGTGACAGAGCATTTGAACGCATTTAATACTATGGTAAGTCAGTTAGCATCTGTTGATATTAAAATTTCAGATGAAGATAAGTGCATCATTTTATTGTGTTCTCTACCAGATTCGTGGGATAGTCTGGTCATTGCAATAGGTAGCAATGCAATTGTCTTGCATTTTCATGAAATAGTCTCATCCTTGCTGACAGAGGATATGAGATGGAAAAATATGGAGAGCCAAAATGGTGATGCCTTGTCTGTACGAGGACAGTCCCAAAACAAAACAAAAAAATAAGTCATCGAGTGGGAGATCTAAATCTAGAGGGAGATCTAAATCTCTAGGAAAACCTATAAAGGTGGTGTGCTGGAAATGTGGAAAGGAAGGGCACTTCAAAAGGGATTGTAAATCTAAATCTCCTGACAAAGGAAAAGGATCTGATGATGCTCCTTTTGCAGAGGCAAAAACCACCTCAGATGAAGGTGGGGATGTGTACTTCACTTCTTCAAGTACGCATGTACGTCATGAGGCATGGTTGATTGACTCAGGTGCATCCTTTCACTTCAGATATTGGTTCTGCGAGTTTGAGAAATACGATGGTGGTGATGTCTTCTCAGGGGATGATAGGAAGGCTAGAATCGTTGGTCGTGGAAAAGTAAAGTTGAAGTTGCAAGGTGGAAGGGTTAGAACACTTCTAGGTGTTCTACATATTCCTGCATTAGCCAGAAATCTGATTTCTATAAGCAAGCTAGATGATGCAAGTGTAAAAATTGTGTTCGAGAAGGATACCTACAAAATGGTTCAGGGAGCACTAGTATTGATGTGGGGAGTTCAAATTGGAACTCTATACAAGCTGCAAGGTAGCAGTGTTAATGATGGGTGCAACAGTTCTGTGGTTCTTGAAAGTGGAGCAGAAAATCTAGTGGTCTTTAGAGAAAATACCATGTTGTGGCATCAAAGGCTTGGACATATTGGAGAGAAGGGCCTTCGAATACTTCATGGTAAAGGTATGGTAGAAGGTATGAGTAATATCTCTCTGGATTTTGATTTTTGTGAAAATTGTGTATATAATGTAGGTTTTAACCCCGTACAGAAATTACCTGCATACGAATTCTAAAACACAGAAAAATAAATAGTGCGAGAGCATAACACATAAAACACATATACACAGAGATTTTCCCACTGGATCCCAAAATCGGGACTCCCAGCTTGATTTTTCATTATGTTCCTTTCAACGTTATAATACATAATTATACATGCCGAAGCATCCAATACCATGGACCGAAAACCATCGTGTCCAATACCATGGACTGAAAACCATCACGCCCAATACCATGGACCGAAAAACCATCGCGTCCAAAAAACATGTGCAAAAATCATGCACAAAACCATAGGTGGGTCCGCCAACCTAACATACGGTAAAAAATCAAAATTTTCCAGGGTTCTATCCCAGACCCCATAAAGTGGGGTTATGGGTACCCCTCAAACCCCCTGTTAACTATGTTAAAAGAAAAAAACAAGTGGGAGAATCTTGGGCTGTGTTAAATTCTTTCCAATAGTTAACAAGGGGTTTGAGGAGTACCCGTAACCCCACTTTATGGGGTCCAGGGCAGCGCCCCATAAAATTTTGATTTTGGACCCTATGTTAGGTTGGCAGACCCACCTATGGTTTTTTGCATGATTTTTGCACATGTTTTTTGGACGCGATGGTTTTTGGTCCATGGTATTGGATGCTTCGGCATGTATAAAAATGTATTATAACATTGAAATGAACATAATGAAAAATAAAGATAGTAGTCTCGGTTTTCGGATCCAGTGGGAAAATCTTTGTGTATATGTGTTTTATGTGTTATGCTCTCACATTGTTTATTTTTCTGTGTTTTAGAATTCGTATGCAGGTATTTTTTCTATGGGGTTAAAACTTACACTATCAGATGCTTAACTATTTCTAATAAGTAGTTTTTGCATGGTTGAGGAACTAGTGTCCTCAAGGATTGCGTAGTTGGACCATTGGTTAATTTTGGTATGTTGGAATTAATAGCATATGCTTTTGCTATTATTTCCTAAGAAAACTGCGTAAGGACAATATGTAAAGCCTATATAAAAAGGGCTTGGTTGGTTCATGAGACATATCTTCATATCTTCATAGTTCATTGAGAACTGAATAGCTTGAGAGCTAATTCTTTTTGTATTGTGAAGAGGATTTCCACTTGATTGATAATACATGGTTGGGGTTTTATGCTGGTGCTTTCCCCTGGATATATCTTGTGTTATGTGTGATTATTTCTCTTGATCAGTTATGCATGTTTCTACTTGATGTTGCTCATGAATTCGATTATGCTTCCGCTTAATGTTTTGTAGAAGTAGAACAAGTATTATGCTTTAGGACATTGCATATATCGACTTGTTCTACAGGTGAAATTTCTACATGGTATCAGAGCTAGCTGATTTGTAGAGAAATTCTACAAAGAAATGACCAATCATGTTTTTCCATGTACTCATAATCAATGGTAGATAGGTCTATTCAATGAATTGGTTACGTAGAGTCTCATGTAGATCTACAAAATATGAGATAGTACAATGAAAACACATAAAAATGATGAACAATAACTAAAGGCCAGCAATGAAAGTGAACTTAATGCATGAAAAGAAATGTTAACTAAAAAACTAATCATTATTAGGACTACCATGTAGTGCTTAAAATACTATGCAAGAAATATAATGTAAGCAAGCTAATTAATTAACCCTACATAAAACAATGCTTAGAAATTAAACTGTAGAAATAAATAAATGAACAAGTGCTTGAAAAGATAATAGTAAAACAAGTTCTTGAGAACCTATGGTGAGCCATAACCCTAGGAGGCTCAGATCCTTTGGAATTATCTTCTCTATATATGTTACCCTTCCCAAATCTTAATACCTCTTCTTTCTCCAAAATCTTGTTTAACCTACATGGTTAATTTTTTTGGGGGCACCGTGTTTTTCTTCTTGACTGTTCATGCAATGCAATCTTATGTGACTTGACTCGTTACAAGGCTGAGGCCACTTCAGTATGTCGAAGTGATGCATAGGTTCTGACCTCTTGTCTTACCACTCGGAAAAATAATACCTAGGATCACCTAATCACAGTTCCAATCAATGCATTAGAAACAATGCTAGTCACACATATGGACCTCTAATAGCCTCCTCAATAACGATGCCAAAATGTCGGGCATATTAATTTTCTTTTTAATTAAGAACAACCAATCCTAATCACACATAAATTTTCAATCCAGGTATGATTTTTTGTTTAAAGTCTATTCTGTAAAATATATGCATGAATAAATGGAAATTAAAACTAATGACATCTCAAAATAAATAATTGTAAATACTACTCCCAACACTCTAGAAATAATTCTTGTTACACTTCAAATATTGTTCACACTTCTAAAAGAAAAAGAACATGTTGAAAAATAAATCATTCTCTATCACTCGATCACTCGTATTTAGAAGAAACAAAACTCCTTGAAATCATTCAACACTTGAACAATAAAATGAAAATCAGTGTAACAATAACTCAATAAATTAATGATATAAAAGAATTGTAACAATAATCAAACAACTATCACACGTAATGAGTAGAATAGTGTAGAACCTACACTATTACACAATGATAGATGCTACAATCCTACAACTATTAAATACATGAACAAGTTATGTAACAGTAACAATAAATCACATATAAACCAGAGCATAAGGGAAATAAATATACAACTAAAATTCCTCTCTAACCAATGATACCTGCTAAGAAGGAGGGTGCTTCCACCTCAGCGGGGTCTAATAATTTACATAACACACAAGCTAATTAGGAAATAGATATGAAGCCACAAATAGTAAAGAGTTTCATTGATGAAAATTGCAATATAATATTATTTACAATTATGGTGCTCTCCCCGCTATCACTATCTATGCATGCCCCACAGGCAGGGGAAACACTGTTTTATAATTTCACATTACATTCCTTTTTTTTAAAAGTAGGATCATCATGAGAGTCTCTCGATTTTCATGTTATCCAAATCGAGATTATACAAAAATATCTTGTAACAAATTGTCTTAATTGAAACAAAGTTGTAATATATTTCTAAATTACAATAGATTAACATTTGGAAATCCAAAATGTTCCAACTAAGTTGGGTGCGTTGTTCTTGAGTTTCTCACTTCAATGGTCAAGTTGAATTTGACCATGTGTCTTTTCGTATCAATCTTTGTTTCTTAATTGTAGAAGAACAAAGCATCCAAAATAGGACATAGTGTTGTAGAAACAACATCAAGCAGGCCTCCATTCCATACATAGCAAAGAAAAACTATGGAGATACCATCCAAAAATGGAATCTCAACAATCCACACCACTTGAAATAACCCTTTGTTAATTCATTAGTAAAATATCCTAAAGCAGTTAGATGTTGTATTAAATTACAAGAAAATTTGAATAATAAAGGTGACATCCAAAAGGAACGTACTTTGTCCAATAATCACTAATGAAATGACAAGGTATGGATTTTTAGGGTCAAAATGGTAAGAAAAATAGATGAAATAGGTACAAAATGAAGCCAATTTTATGTCCCACCAGGGACATAGTAACACCTCAAGGAATACTTACCATGTGTTTGATGCAACTTTGTATGAGTTTTGAATGCAAAATATAGGTTGCTACATGAGTCTTTGTTTTGCTTTAAAGATAGTCCAGTGAGAACGAAAATGCACTAAGGATGCAGTGTGAAGGTGGGATGAGCTAGCGGAAAGCTAAGAAATGATCAATCATGCATTTACATGTACTCATAATCAATGGTAGATAGGTATATTCAATGAATGGGTGACCGTAGAGTCTCACATAGCTCTACAAAATATGAGACATTACAATGAAAACACATAAAAATGATGAACAATAACTAAAGGTCAGATACGAAAGTGAACTTAATATATGAAAAGAAATGATAACTATAAAAATAATCAATATTAGGACTACCATGCAGTGCTCAATATACTATGCAAGAAATAGAATGTAAGAAAGCTAATTAATTAACCCTACATAAAACAATGTTTAGAAATGAAATTATGGAAATAAATAAATGAACAAGTGCTTGAAAAGGTAATAGTAAAATGAGCTGTTGAGAACCTAGGGTGAGCCATAACCTTAGGAGGCTCAGATCCTTGAAGGAACAATAGTCTAAGACCCAAATATACCTTTGATTAATAAGAGAAGGCTTTTATAGATGAAAAGTTGCAGAATTGGAACTTCTAAATTAATGATTAAACTAACTCAACTACTATTGTCTCATGCTGACTTGATACCTCCCCTAATGGGCTACTTGAGCCCTCTATTTCTACAATATGGATTAGGGTAAACCTTTTTTAAAGTAGGATTTCTTTCCCTCCAAAATCTATAAAATATAGGAGCATGCTCCCTGAGTGATCTCGTAGCTATATGGAGGAGTAATTTTGTTTTGGCCAATTGTGACTTAGCAAATTATGTTTTAGCCAATTCTATTTCTGTTGGTGACTCTTATAACTCTGCCTTAAGATCTTCTGGCCCTATTTCTACCTTTGATTCTACCTCTATTTATACCTCTTCCAACTGCGTTTGAGCTTTAGCTTGGGATCTAAGAAATCCTATCTATCCATGTCAATAAAATCTACCCAAGAAATATGATTTTACAAGGTTTCCAAGGAATCCATGACTATTAGCCTGATTAAGCCATGATGAGCCAATAAATTATGTTTTCCCCTCCACTTTTTTGATCATTTATTTGATGGATTACAAGAGAAAACATGGAATTTTAAACCTCTCATGGAAATGTAAGTTACCATAGAATTTGAGTTGATATAGGGTCCTGAACTAGTAGGCATAGACAACGCTTAATCTCCCTTCACAGGAAATGTATTTAAGGAAGATATGCAATCTCATCCCATGGTGTGGTAATATTTCCCTCTTGGTCACATTATTATATTCTTCATTTATATTTTTGCATTGTGTTGTGGCAAACAAAAACCCCCTTTTTTGTATTTAACCATAATAAAAAATGGCGACGCTTTTTAAATTTTATCTTATAGTTTCCTATTTTTTATTAGCACTTTACGTTTAAAATCTGAAAAGTTTTTAAATTTCATATTTTTATTAATATGTGACTTAAGGAATTGAATTTATGCATAAATAAATACATTTTAAATAAATAAGGATAAAGGCTATAACCACTGCAATCAGGCACTTTAAATATAAACCAAAGTATATATGTAATCCTTAGTTGTTTTATCCTTGTGCACCTTTCGTTTGATGTGCCACTAAGATGTTATTCCCTAGATCTCTCACCATACATTCTATTCATTTCCTCCAATTATTTCCTTTCGGGATGATGCAAACATACAACTTGGCTTACATGGGTCCCCCTCTTCCATGCAACTTTCTTTTAAACTTTCACCCATGCACATTTTTCTAAGCAATAACGCTTCACCGCAGAACAATTTTCCCCAGATATTTCATGTTCTCCATTGAAAAGAGTCAGGGATGAAATCTCTGGATAACTCATTCTGACACATGTTCTCGTGGAACCTCCTCTCATCTATGTTTTCACTATCCCATTGGGCCTTCATTTCCCAACTTCCACGTAATCCCTAACCTTTCACCCCAAAACTCTCAATGCATTACCTCTTTGATTTATTTTGGGATCCCACTCTTGGGATGACTCAACCTATGGCATTCACATTGACTCATGACATTTTCTATTGGATCCTCATGTGTTCCCCTTAGCAAGTCATCCTAGAGCTAGTCACCCCAACTATTTATTAGAGCACACTCTTTGTTTCTTCTGGGTTTTAGTACAAGGGATGACATTGGGAACCATGAATATTTCCAACTCACCTCTCACCCTTATCAAATCATGCCACATGCCACCTCCAGGAAGCCTTCATATTACCTAACATTTTGATCGGCATACCCAAAATTAAATTTTTGTACCTACCACCTTTCATATGTTGTAACTCCTGCATGCAAATTTTAATGATTCAACAGTTGCATGTAGTTATATTGAATTGATGGGTTTTATTGTGTTTATCCTGGGAATGACATTGTAACCTATATTTTCACTTTAACAACGTAATACCTATGCAAGCTATGTTAAAACTATTAATATGGTGAAATCTAAGAAGAAAATGTTGGTTCAACCACCAAAAGGGCCGTTCTTGGAAGATATTAGTGAGAAATTACTATATCCTTTCCTCTTCCCCAATTCTATTTGCATATTGGAATCCAATATTTCATCCTGGAATCCAATGTATAAGTTGTTGGAAGAATAGTTACAAGAGGAAGATTACTTAAGGGTGACAATGGAAACCGATGACAATGGAAATTGATGATCAAGGAGGAAACAAAGCTTCGGAAGCTACACTTTAGGATGCTGCAAAATATCACCTACATAGAATTGCTGCCCATCTAAAACATCTGCCATATAATGATATAATTTAGTAGGTAGTGGAGAATGTGAATATTACAAAAAGGAAATTCATCACTTCAAGGGGCACACTAATCAAGTTGTCCAAGTGATAACACCTCCAAGGTATGTATAAACTATCCGAGCCACAACTTGTATATAATTCTTACTTTGTCAATAGTTTTATGAAGGAATAATGTGATAATAAAGAAAAAGAGCTTCCTAGTTTAATAAGAAAATGGGGGATAGTCCCCAACAAGAATAAGGAACAATAATCTCACAAATATTTCGTACAATCTTTAAATTCCCCTTTATATTATGTTTCCTCTATGTTGTGTAGATTTCCATTAGATTGGGCTTCTCTTATTCATAGGGATGTCAATGGGTTTACTTTCAATTGGGCCAAAATGTTATTTGATAATCTCGCCAATCATATTCTTTCTTTCCGCACCAAACATGTATCCACCCATAATACCCCATTTTATATGTCGACCTTCGTAGTTGATGCCATCTATTTCTCCTTGGATTTTCCAACGATGGGCTACTAGAAATGGACACTAGCTGATGCTCTTCACATCCACATTTATCATAGTAAACTGTAAGAAGATAATTATTTTGGCCATTTTTATTAAATATTTCATCTTATCATGATTCCGATGTATCAAGCCATTTTTGTTCCAAGCCTCTAAGAATGTATATGACTGCTATGGATTATCTACTAAAAATTGGATATTGGTTCTCGAAACATATTTTTACTTATATTAGGATTTGGGGAAGTTATGATACACCACATGTTTTTCCTCTTTTTGTTCGAGATAAGATCTTATGCGAAGAGGTTTCCCACCAAACAGTAGGGACATAGATAACACTTGAATTAAAGAATGCTTCCAAGAAAGTGTGGCCTAAGTTCCCCCCATAAATTTGTCTCTTCACTTTGTGAAATTATACTCATGTTGAAAAATAGTGAAAACCCTTATATGAGTTAAAAGTGGCTACCATTCCTACAAAATTGCATGATCATACCAAGTTAATCAAAGATATAATTGTTGCTACAAATATGAGGAAATATGTTCATGAGACTAATCATTACGATGAATTATTTTTTGGAGCTCGTTCATATTTATCAGTCTGCAATAAATCTAAACATCTGCCTCCAGGAAATTATCAACATTTTCTAGTTTATAGGGACACAAGAAAGTCTCCCTTGCCACTAGATTTGTTGAAATTTCTAGAAGAAGAAGTTATACCAGTAAAGGATTCTATTTCTTCAACAAAACAAGTCAATCCTCAAGAAACTACACCTATTGAGGTTCCTTCTTCAGAGTCTTAGGAGAAAACTACTTTAGAAAATCTAGTGATTAATGATATTATGGAGGACTGCGAAATATTTGAAGAGATTACTTCAAAGCCTATTAAACTAGTAAAAGAGGCAACAAATCCTTAAACAAGTGCAAGGCCTTTGGTTGGACAATAATCAATTGATGAATCCCCTAATGCCTTTAATATCACTCTTGCAAAATCAAATGTTATTAATAAAACACCTATTAATGTTTGACCTAGTGTAGAGACGATTACAAAATTTCCTACTACTATTTTTTAATTGGACATTAAAGAAATGCCAGCTATAGAGGTATTCTATGATCCAAAGCACAAGGGAATTCTTAAAAATACAAGAAAGAAGAGGAAGGTGGCTCGAACATAGGTTTTAATAACTCCCACTTCATCAACAACTCCTTTGGAGGTTATTTTCATAAGGTACCTTGGCATAACCTAATGAGGAATTTGAAGAGTTGTACCAATATGCAAGGGCTGATGCTTTTGCTAGTATGGATAAAAAAACTAAAAGAAGGAATTTATTAGGAAAGAAATGAAAGTGAGAAAAAACTCTTCACAGGTAGGGACCCAAATGCAAGCCCACATTTCTTTGGTCAGAGGCAAATATGAGTCTGAGATCAAGCTGAGGGATGACATGGTATGAATTACATGGGAAGTTAAATGAGGTTGAGATAATTATTTAGATCTTTCTAAGTTTAAGCATGAATCCCATTAGTTAAATAAACAACTTTAACATTAGCAACAATGATCCTGTAATTAATTAAGAATAATACAGGCTCAAGAAAAAATGGTAATTTTTTTTGGATGATTTGCTCGATATGGAAAATCGATATGATGAAACCAAACACAAGCTCAATGAGATTTATACATGGAAAGACGATCCATAAAGGTTATTTCAAAAATTTCCTAGAATCAATAAAATATAGAAGTCTAAAGTTCTTCATGTTAGGAAGAATAATATATTTTCAGTCAATTAATTGGTGAAATATGTTGAAATACCTTCTAACTCTATTGTTCAATCAATCATTCAACCACTTAAACATGCTAAAATTATACTAGGTGATTCAGAGGAAACTCTTCCAGAGGTAGGAACATTAAAAGAAAAATGGAAAAATGACAGGACAAAGTTTTGTGAAAGGATTGAACAATTGTTAAAAGTAAATTTCGAGTTGACTTGGGAATTTCTCATCAAACCTCACGGTTACCTTCAAGTAGATAAAGTCATCATTGAATATGAATCTGATTTATTACCATAATTGTAAGCTCAATCATATAGTTGCAAATTGAGCATTAGACCTCACTCACCTTCTGAGCTAACTCATATTCTAGAAGTATATCAACAATGGAAAGCACCCCCTAGATCCTCATCAACAACTATCCTTTGAAGTTGAATATTTCATTTCAATTTTAAAACTTGTAATAAAATGTCTATTTTATTCAAGTTTATTTTTGCATTAGTTGAGAGAATTTCATAGATGTAACTATTCTCCCTTTTTGTTTGAAATATATTTAAATCACTCTTTGGCCCATGTTTAGTGGTTTTGAAATTTTGAAAGAAAAGGACCTGTTGCACTTTTGTATGAGTCTATTTTCTAATATAAGATGAACTAATTTTGATTCCATGTCTTAGAGAAGCAAAGCATAATTAGTAGTATTATTGATTTTTTCTTGTTTATATTTTTTATTGGAGTCATCCATGTTTATCCATGCTTATAAGTGAAGGATATAATAATTAATTTTTGTCTTATTGTATCAGTCATTTGTAAATATAATTATTCGATATTATATGTGAATTTGTTAATATAAAAATTCAATTAACTATTTAATTGAATTGTTTATCATTCGTAGTTCTTTTAATTAAAAAAATTAACAAAGCGATATATATCTCTAGTTATTGAGTTATCTTTCATTTCACATATGCATTCTCACCTGAGATTATATATTAAATGATTTATTTTGCTTCCTTGTCATCACATAGAATCATTATCCATCTTGCTATATTCCCCTTTTAGTTAATATATCCTTAAACCTCCATCTGCTGGAGCATCTTTGATACAAGTAATTGGACCTAATTTAAAACCAGTCAGAATCACCACCCCAAATAAAAAAGCATCTAATTTGGGGCTATGACCAAGTGATTTACCAAATGTTGAAGAGGTCATTTTATGTCAACAATAATTTTGGTGCTAGAAGGAGGGCCATTAGACTGTTAATGGAAAGAAGATATAATCAGAAAAGTACAAGCCATTCAAAGAGTTCGTATCCACCCTCAATCTCTCCCTCAACTTCTATATATTCTTCACAATCTCCTCTTCCATGATATGAAGTTGTAGAACCTTCTCACACACTTCCAAGTATTATTTTATAGGTCTTCCGATGAACCTTAAGTTAATACACACTTACCTCAAGGTCCACTTGTACCACTTGAAATTTATAACATTGTTAAGTAGATCGAAGGACTACCAATTTCAAGAGATCAACCATAAATATCTGAAGCCTCTGAAGGAAGTGTTAACTCATCATTGAAGATTTTTGGCATTTTTAACATAGCTCAAAGTGAGAATTTAGGAGTAAAACCCTTTGAGTTTCCACTAGACACACATCGTCATAAAAAACCGCTCTCAGGTTCTTGTTCAGCACCTAGTGAAACTATTACTCCTAGTTCCCCTACTCCTACACCTACCATCACTTTAACCACTGTAAAATCATCTCAAAATATTTATCTTTTATCCTCATCTACATTTAATTCAACTAAATATATAATATTTTCTATTGTTACCAATACAATAGGTCCCTTATCACCCACTATCCCATCATCATCCACTACAACCACCTTTCCTAATGTTACAGGTATAATCCCTGTTATTACCTGAATGGCACAAAGACCTTAGAAACTCTTGGATATATGAATTTTGGAGGTCAATAACATCCTCTCCCTAAATATCGTAAATGATGGCTGCCAAAATTTAATCCCAATAATGGTTCCTCCTATAAAACATATTAATAATTTTATGTCGGCTATCAAGCTTACAAGTGTTTCATAAGAAGATGTAGTCTATAGATTCTTTCCTCATATTTTTGAAGGAAAATCCACCTCCTGGATTACCTGCTATCTCCTTAAACTATTGGTATACTTTTGAATATGATTTTAAATAAATTTGGTGATGACAAGACCCCAACTTTAGTAATAATTGAACTTTCCAATATAAAAGTGGGTCTTGATGAAAGAATCAAAGGTTTTAATTCAAGATTTACTAAAACTTTGAATAAGATACCAGGTACATCCAATCCATGTGAGAATTTTCAAGTTGATTAGTATAATGGAGCTCTTCCCTCCTCAATGGCTACATTCATGGAAAAATATAGAAAGACTACTCTTTCTCATAATACGAAAGAAGCAATAAATGTTGAGAAACAAGTGATCACCCTTGCCAAGAAAGCTCTTATAGAAGAAAATAAAACTTCGTCTCACCTAGCTAAAAAGATCAAATTTAAGGAAAAGAAGAATAAGATGAAGAGAACTAAATATTCCTTTGATATGGAAGGCCTTCAAAAGGTTATCAAAACTTTTTCAAATAAGGTTGTTGACCTAAATAAGCAAGTTGTGAAAGAATCATCTTCAGGAATACCTTTCAGACCATTTAGAAGGGCTCAACAAACTCCTCCTCCGGGGAAAAATTTAGTAGATGATGAAGAGGATGATGAGTAAGAAGATCGACAACAATTTGAAGAGGAATAAGAGGAAGAAGAAAAAATTGATGCTAATGCAACTTGGGATTATGTTTTCACTTTATTAGATGACAAGCAAGAATCTCTTCGTGTAACTTGATAGAAATAAAGTCAAAGTTTGAGGTGAATTGAAGGATTTCTTACTTAGATTACCTTCCCAACCTAAAGTATTTGAGATCATTTATATTGTAATAACTAATATCCTTGAGTCCTATCGTCTTATTTTAAGTAGGTATTGGTCAGTAAAATCGAAGGGTTACTTTGCAACTGACTGGTTGCACCTTCAACTACCATATAATGAAAATGATCACAATCAGATAAGAGTTCATTGGGAAAAACATATGAAGCACGCTGTCACTGAAATGGAAAAGGAAAACAATCTTGTTTCATACTTTGGAAATTATTGCACAAAATCATATTTTAGAAATTTCACTACACAATTATCTCCTTTTTCATCTAATTCTATAGCCTCGGAATTTGAATTCTTTTCACAAACTAATACATCTTGTTGTGTAAATATTGTAGATTTATATGTAAATAAACCTATAATAATTTATTTTTGTACAAACTATGTATTCTTGTGACTCAAAGTATAATGATGGTGTTGATGCAAGGTGCATTCTAATCAGCCCTAATAGAGATAAAACTATGCTCACTAGTAGACTCGACTTTGAATACATAAATAATGTTGCTGAGTATGAAGCACTTTTGTAAGGACTAAGAAATGTAATAAGCCTAGATGAAAAATATTTAAAAGTTTTTGGTGACTCAAAAATTGTTATCAAATTGGTAAGAAACATTATTCACTGTGTTTCTAGTCACTTATAACATTATCAATTTCTCATTCAAGAATTAATTTCTCATTTTCTCATGTTTAATATTAGTCCCATCCCAATATTGCAAAACACAGGTGTCTATCTCTTAGAAAACATTGCTTCTAAACTTATGCTACCTCAAGACTTCAACCCATATCATTTTTCAATTGAATTGGTATTTAGAGCCTCCATACCCAATTATATCTCCAATTGGAGAGTTTTCAGTGATGATGAAGACATCATAAATTTCCTCACTTAAGAGGGATGGCGACCAACTCATTAATGGAGAATCTCATGATAAAGAGTTACCCATCCTGGATGAAGGTACTTGCTATGAGAAGTATAGTGTCTCAGGTGTAGGCATGGTTATTTTCCAGAGGGAGCATGGATCTCACCTTACCTTAACCAATGTCAAGTATGTACTAGGACTGGAGAGAAACTTGGTGTCAATCGCGATGATGGAAGATAGAGGCTATGACGTAGTCTTCAGTAAGGGAAAGGTTTTCCTTAGACACATCATCACTAGATAGGTGAAGCAGATTGGTTCACGGGTCAAGAACCTGTATGCTCTTGAGGTTCAAGATGCATGCAAAGCCTTGAGCAGCAAGGAAACTGATGGAGACTTGGTGGCTGAGAGGGAGGGTATATTACCTCTCAACATGCAGCACCAGAAGAAGTCTCAGACGATTACGGAGGAGCCATGATTGGTGCAGCAGATTTAGGAGGTTGGGGAGCAAACACAACAGGGGAGCTGAGTGGAGATCGAGTAGAGAAATCTACTCATGCAGAGACCTCCAGTAGGGGGAAACTTTGACCCAGGTGGGTTGAGGGATCACATGCAGCCATACCTCCAGGTAGGAGGTGGGGCAATATAGAGTGATCGTCCCAAGGAGGAGTGGTAGGATCCTTGAGGTACCTAACCTCTTGGATGAGAGCTTGCTACAAGAGCCTTGATGTGGAGTAGCAAGAACTGACTGATTGGGTAGAGATAGATGTGGATGGAGTAACAAAGAGAGCGACAGTGCAGGGAATCCCAGGACAGCGCATAAATAGCAGGCTGTAGCAATACAAGAGGCACAAGTGTTTTGCACAGTGCTAGGTGGCACAGAGAGGTGTGCAATGGTGCGAGATGTATGGAGATGTTGCAGTAGCGTCGACGTCAGAGAAGGAGAACTTGTCAGCAGCAGGTAGAGCTTCAGCATGATAGTATATTCCTAGCCCAACAGAGTGGTCAGTTGGGATTGTTTTTGTTCCAAGTGTTGTTGGAGCAAGTGGACCGGGTAGATGTGTTGCGTGAAGAACATTCCAGAGTTATAGGATCGGGTTCGAGAGGAAGCCTTTCTTGTTGAGAGGGAGTGTTGAAAAGTGTGCAACAAGAAATGTGAAATTTAGAATGTGCTAAAAATAGACCTGCTAAAAATAACATGTCCAAAAATAGCAGTTTGGCCAGTGAGGTTATTGGTCACATTGGGTGACGGGTGAAACTGCTAAAAATAGAAAATTCTAAAAATAGCATTTTGGGTCCCTTCCTATTTATAGCAGTCCCTAGTCTATTTATAGGAAGTAAAAATAATTTTGGTCTTAACAGCAGTTGGAAATAATAATTAATTAATTCAGTTGAGTTAATTAGTTAAGGAAATTCGAATTTGAAGTCTTTGTGAGCATGCACATGAGTTGTCCCATTGATTGAGGAATTTATCCTTAATTTCCTCCACTGATTGAGGGAATAAGTATGAGTTCTATAATGAGAGAATCAGTTGACTTAGTTCTAACTAGTCAAGTCCAGTTAGACTATTTTAACAAGTTGTTAAAATAATAAAACATAGTTTGTTAATGCTTGTATGCACATGACAACTATTATTTTAGATAACTGAGGATTCAATCATGGATAATTGTTGCATGTCAGTTCTGTCAGAGACCTAGTTGAGATCAGATGCGGGACAATGTACTATCTATTGGGTTGTGTTATATTCTTTCCACATGGTTAACAAGGGGTTTGAAGGGTAGCCGTAACCCCACTTTATGGGGTCCAGGGCAGTGCCCCAGAAAATTTTTATTTTGGACCCTATGTTAGATTGGTGGACCCACCTATGGTTTTGCATGATTTTTGCACATGTTTTTTGGACGCGATGGTTTTTCAGTCCATTGTATTGAATGCGATGGTTTTCAGTCCATGGTATTGGATGTGATGGTTTTCGGTCCATGGTATTGGATGCTTCGGCATGTATAAATATGTATTATAACATTGAAAGGAACATAATGAAAATCAAGTTGGTAGTCCCGGTTTTGTGATCCAGCGGGAAAATCTCTATGTATATGTGTTTTATGTGTTATGATCTCACATTGTTTCTTTTTCTGTGTTTTAGAATTCGTATTTAGGTAATTTCTGTATGGGGTTAAAACCTACATTTGGTATCAGAGCAGTTTTGGCTTCAAGGGGACGCCATTGTTGCTAAGGGGTTTCGCTCGGGCCTATGGTAGACCTTGTTCAGTGCGAGATCTGCAAGATCGATTCTGGTGGTGAAAGAAGATGGTGAGAAGTGGAAAGATAGAGATCAAGAAATTTAATGGTTAGAGTTTTGAGTTGTGGAAACTCAAGATGGAGGATTTGTTGGTGGATAAAGATTAGTGGATCGCGATAGATCCAGGTACTAAACCAGCACGAGTGTCCGATGAAGAATAGAAGAATTTGGATTGGAAGGAAAAGAGCACAATACGATTGTGTGTCTCAGATTCAATATTGCTGAATGTATCAGGGGAAGCTACAACGAAGGATTTGTGGGAAAAGTTAGGAACTTTGTACCAATCTAAGTCTCTGGTGATGAACTATTCCTACAGAAAAATTTGTATAACCTGAGGATGAAAGATGGAGAATCGGTGACAGAGCATTTGAACGCATTTAATACTATGGTAAGTCAGTTAGCATCTGTTGATATTAAAATTTCAGATGAAGATAAGTGCATCATTTTATTGTGTTCTCTACCAGATTCGTGGGATAGTCTGGTCATTGCAATAGGTAGCAATGCAATTGTCTTGCATTTTCATGAAATAGTCTCATCCTTGCTGACAGAGGATATGAGATGGAAAAATATGGAGAGCCAAAATGGTGATGCCTTGTCTGTACGAGGACAGTCCCAAAACAAAAAAAAAAAAATTCATCGAGTGGGAGATCTAAATCTAGAGGGAGATCTAAATCTCTAGGGAAACCTATAAAGGTGGTGTGCTGGAAATGTGGAAAGGAAGGGCACTTCAAAAGGGATTGTAAATCTAAATCTCCTGACAAAGGAAAAGGATCTGATGATGCTCCTTTTGCAGAGGCAAAAACCACCTCAGATGAAGGTGGGGATGTGTACTTCACTTCTTCAAGTACGCATGTACGTCATGAGGCATGGTTGATTGACTTAGGTGCATCCTTTCACTTCAGATATTGGTTCTGCGAGTTTGAGAAATACGATGGTGGTGATGTCTTCTCAGGGGATGATAGGAAGGCTAGAATCGTTGGTCGTGGAAAAGTAAAGTTGAAGTTGCAAGGTGGAAGGGTTAGAACGCTTCCAGGTGTTCTACATATTCCTGCATTAGCCAGAAATCTGATTTCTATAAGCAAGCTAGATGATGCAGGTGTAAAAATTGTGTTCAAGAAGGATACCTACAAAATGGTTCAGGGAGCACTAGTATTGATGTGGGGAGTTCAAATTGGAAATCTATACAAGCTGCAAGGTAGCACTGTTAATGATGGGTGCAACAGTTCTGTGGTTCTTGAAAGTGGAGTAGAAAATCTAGTGGTCTTTGGAGAAAATACCATGTTGTGGCATCAAAGGCTTGGACATATTGGAGAGAAGGGCCTTCGAATACTTCATGGTAAAGGTATGGTAGAAGGTATGAGTAATATCTCTCTGGATTTTGATTTTTGTGAAAATTGTGTATATAATGTAGGTTTTAACCCCGTACAGAAATTACCTGCATACGAATTCTAAAACACAGAAAAATAAACAGTGCAAGAGCATAACACATAAAACACATATACACAGAGATTTTCCCACTGGATCCCAAAATCGGGACTCCCAGCTTGATTTTTCATTATGTTCCTTTCAACGTTATAATACATAATTATACATGCCGAAGCATCCAATACCATGGACCGAAAACCATCGTGTCCAATACCATGGACTGAAAACCATCACGCCCAATACCATGGACCGAAAAACCATCGCGTCCAAAAAACATGTGCAAAAATCATGCACAAAACCATAGGTGGATCCGCCAACCTAACATACGGTAAAAAATCAAAATTTTCCAGGGTTCTATCCCAGACCCCATAAAGTGGGGTTATGGGTACCCCTCAAACCCCCTGTTAACTATGTTAAAAGAAAAAAACAAGTGGGAGAATCTTGGGCTGTGTTAAATTCTTTCCAATAGTTAACAAGGGGTTTGAGGAGTACCCGTAACCCCACTTTATGGGGTCCAGGGCAGCGCCCCATAAAATTTTGATTTTGGACCCTATGTTAGGTTGGCAGACCCACCTATGGTTTTTTGCATGATTTTTGCACATGTTTTTTGGACGCGATGGTTTTTGGTCCATGGTATTGGATGCTTCGGCATGTATAAAAATGTATTATAACATTGAAATGAACATAATGAAAAATAAAGCTAGTAGTCTCGGTTTTCGGATCCAGTGGGAAAATCTTTGTGTATATGTGTTTTATGTGTTATGCTCTCACATTGTTTATTTTTCTGTGTTTTAGAATTCGTATGCAGGTATTTTTTCTATGGGGTTAAAACTTACACTATCAGATGCTTAACTATTTCTAATAAGTAGTTTTTGCATGGTTGAGGAACTAGTGTCCTCAAGGATTGCGTAGTTGGACCATTGGTTAATTTTGGTATGTTGGAATTAATAGCATATGCTTTTGCTATTATTTCCTAAGAAAACTGCGTAAGGACAATATGTAAAGCCTATATAAAAAGGGCTTGGTTGGTTCATGAGACATATCTTCATATCTTCATAGTTCATTGAGAACTGAATAGCTTGAGAGCTAATTCTTTTTGTATTGTGAAGAGGATTTCCACTTGATTGATAATACATGGTTGGGGTTTTATGCTGGTGCTTTCCCCTGGATATATCTTGTGTTATGTGTGATTATTTCTCTTGATCAGTTATGCATGTTTCTACTTGATGTTGCTCATGAATTCGATTATGCTTCCGCTTAATGTTTTGTAGAAGTAGAACAAGTATTATGCTTTAGGACATTGCATATATCGACTTGTTCTACAGGTGAAATTTCTACATGGTATCAGAGCTAGCTGATTTGTAGAGAAATTCTACAAAGAAATGACCAATCATGTTTTTCCATGTACTCATAATCAATGGTAGATAGGTCTATTCAATGAATTGGTTACGTAGAGTCTCATGTAGATCTACAAAATATGAGATAGTACAATGAAAACACATAAAAATGATGAACAATAACTAAAGGCCAGCAATGAAAGTGAACTTAATGCATGAAAAGAAATGTTAACTAAAAAACTAATCATTATTAGGACTACCATGTAGTGCTTAAAATACTATGCAAGAAATATAATGTAAGCAAGCTAATTAATTAACCCTACATAAAACAATGCTTAGAAATTAAACTGTAGAAATAAATAAATGAACAAGTGCTTGAAAAGATAATAGTAAAACAAGTTCTTGAGAACCTATGGTGAGCCATAACCCTAGGAGGCTCAGATCCTTTGGAATTATCTTCTCTATATATGTTACCCTTCCCAAATCTTAATACCTCTTCTTTCTCCAAAATCTTGTTTAACCTACATGGTTAATTTTTTTGGGGGCACCGTGTTTTTCTTCTTGACTGTTCATGCAATGCAATCTTATGTGACTTGACTCGTTACAAGGCTGAGGCCACTTCAGTATGTCGAAGTGATGCATAGGTTCTGACCTCTTGTCTTACCACTCGGAAAAATAATACCTAGGATCACCTAATCACAGTTCCAATCAATGCATTAGAAACAATGCTAGTCACACATATGGACCTCTAATAGCCTCCTCAATAACGATGCCAAAATGTCGGGCATATTAATTTTCTTTTTAATTAAGAACAACCAATCCTAATCACACATAAATTTTCAATCCAGGTATGATTTTTTGTTTAAAGTCTATTCTGTAAAATATATGCATGAATAAATGGAAATTAAAACTAATGACATCTCAAAATAAATAATTGTAAATACTACTCCCAACACTCTAGAAATAATTCTTGTTACACTTCAAATATTGTTCACACTTCTAAAAGAAAAAGAACATGTTGAAAAATAAATCATTCTCTATCACTCGATCACTCGTATTTAGAAGAAACAAAACTCCTTGAAATCATTCAACACTTGAACAATAAAATGAAAATCAGTGTAACAATAACTCAATAAATTAATGATATAAAAGAATTGTAACAATAATCAAACAACTATCACACGTAATGAGTAGAATAGTGTAGAACCTACACTATTACACAATGATAGAGGCTACAATCCTACAACTATTAAATACATGAACAAGATATGTAACAGTAACAATAAATCACATATAAACCAGAGCATAAGGGAAATAAATATACAACTAAAATTCCTCTCTAACCAATGATACCTGCTAAGAAGGAGGGTGCTTCCACCTCAGCGGGGTCTAATAATTTACATAACACACAAGCTAATTAGGAAATAGATATGAAGCCACAAATAGTAAAGAGTTTCATTGATGAAAATTGCAATATAATATTATTTACAATGATGGTGCTCTCCCCGCTATCACTATCTATGCATGCCCCACAGGCAGGGGAAACACTGTTTTATAATTTCACATTACATTCCTTTTTTTTAAAGTAGGATCATCATGAGAGTCTCTCGATTTTCATGTTATCCAAATCGAGATTATACAAAAATATCTTGTAACAAATTGTCTTAATTGAAACAAAGTTGTAATATATTTCTAAATTACAATAGATTAACATTTGGAAATCCAAAATGTTCCAACTAAGTTGGGTGCGTTGTTCTTGAGTTTCTCACTTCAATGGTCAAGTTGAATTTGACCATGTGTCTTTCCGTATCAATCTTTGTTTCTTAATTGTAGAAGAACAAAGCATCCAAAATAGGACATAGTGTTGTAGAAACAACATCAAGCAGGCCTCCATTCCATACATAGCAAAGAAAAACTATGGAGATACCATCCAAAAATGGAATCTCAACAATCCACACCACTTGAAATAACCCTTTGTTAATTCATTAGTAAAATATCCTAAAGCAGTTAGATGTTGTATTAAATTACCAGAAAAATTGAATAATAAAGGTGACATCCAAAAGGAACGTACTTTGTCCAATAATCACTAATGAAATGACAAGGTATGGATTTTTAGGGTCAAAATGGTAAGAAAAATAGATGAAATAGGTACAAAATGAAGCCAATTTTATGTCCCACGAGGGACATAGTAACACCTCAAGGAATACTTACCATGTGTTTGATGCAACTTTGTATGAGTTTTGAATGCAAAATATAGGTTGCTACATGAGTCTTTGTTTTGCTTTAAAGATAGTCCAGTGAGAACGAAAATGCACTAAGGATGCAGTGTGAAGGTGGGATGAGCTAGCGGAAAGCTAAGAAATGATCAATCATGCATTTACATGTACTCATAATCAATGGTAGATAGGTATATTCAATGAATGGGTGACCGTAGAGTCTCACATAGCTCTACAAAATATGAGATATTACAATGAAAACACATAAAAATGATGAACAATAACTAAAGGTCAGATACGAAAGTGAACTTAATATATGAAAAGAAATGATAACTATAAAAATAATCAATATTAGGACTACCATGCAGTGCTCAATATACTATGCAAGAAATAGAATGTAAGAAAGCTAATTAATTAACCCTACATAAAACAATGTTTAGAAATGAAATTATGGAAATAAATAAATGAACAAGTGCTTGAAAAGGTAATAGTAAAATGAGCTGTTGAGAACCTAGGGTGAGCCATAACCTTAGGAGGCTCAGATCCTTGAAGGAACAATAGTCTAAGACCCAAATATACCTTTGATTAATAAGAGAAGGCTTTTATAGATGAAAAGTTGCAGAATTGGAACTTCTAAATTAATGATTAAACTAACTCAACTACTATTGTCTCATGCTGACTTGATACCTCCCCTAATGGGCTACTTGAGCCCTCTATTTCTACAATATGGATTAGGGTAAACCTATTTTAAAGTAGGATTTCTTTCCCTCCAAAATCTATAAAATATAGGAGCATGCTCCCTGAGTGATCTCGTAGCTATATGGAGGAGTAATTTTGTTTTGGCCAATTGTGACTTAGCAAATTATGTTTTAGCCAATTCTATTTCTGTTGGTGACTCTTATAACTCTGCCTTAAGATCTTTTGGCCCTATTTCTACCTTTGATTCTACCTCTATTTATACCTCTTCCAACTGCGTTTGAGCTTTAGCTTGGGATCTAAGAAATCCTATCTATCCATGTCAATAAAATCTACCCAAGAAATATGATTTTACAAGGTTTCCAAGGAATCCATGACTATTAGCCTGGTTAAGCCATGATGAGCCAATAAATTATGTTTTCCCCTCCACTTTTTTGATCATTTATTTGATGGATTACAAGAGAAAACATGGAATTTTAAACCTCTCATGGAAATGTAAGTTACCATAGAATTTGAGTTGATATAGGATCCTGAACTAGTAGGCATAGACAATGCTTAATCTCCCTTCACAGGAAATGTATTTAAGGAAGATATGCAATCTCATCCCATGTTGTGGTAATATTTCCCTCTTGGTCACATTATTATATTCTTCATTTATATTTTTGCATTGTGTTGTGGCAAACAACAACCCCCTTTTTTGTATTTAACCATAATAAAAAATGGCGACGCTTTTTAAATTTTATCTTATAGTTTGCTATTTTTTATTAGCACTTTACGTTTAAAATCTGAAAAGTTTTTAAATTTCATATTTTTATTAATATGTGACTTAAGGAATTGAATTTATGCATAAATAAATACATTTTAAATAAATAAGGATAAAGGCTATAACCACTGCAATCGGGCACTTTAAATATAAACCAAAGTATATATGTAATCCTTAGTTGTTTTATCCTTGTGCATCTTTCGTTTGATGTGCCACTAAGATGTTATTCCCTAGATCTCTCACCATACATTCTATTCATTTCCTCCAATTATTTCCTTTCGGGATGATGCAAACATACAACTTGGCTTACATGGGTCCCCCTCTTCCATGCAACTTTCTTTTAAACTTTCACCCATGCACATTTTTCTAAGCAATAACGCTTCACCGCAGAACAATTTTCCCCAGATATTTCATGTTCTCCATTGAAAAGAGTTAGGGATGAAATCTCTGGATAACTCATTCTGACACATGTTCTCATGGAACCTCCTCTCATCTATGTTTTCACTATCCCATTGGGCCTTCATTTCCCAACTTCCACGTAATCCCTAACCTTTCACCCCAAAACTCTCAATGCATTACCTCTTTGATTTATTTTGGGATCCCACTCTTGGGATGACTCAACCTATGGCATTCACATTGACTCATGACATTTTCTATTGGATCCTCATGTGTTCCCCTTAGCAAGTCATCCTAGAGCTAGTCACCCCAACTATTTATTAGAGCACACTCTTTGTTTCTTCTGGGTTTTAGTACAAGGGATGACATTGGGAACCATGAATATTTCCAACTCACCTCTCACCCTTATCAAATCATGCCACATGCCACCTCCAGGAAGCCTTCATATTACCTAACATTTTGATCGGCATACCCAAAATTAAATTTTTGTACCTACCACCTTTCATATGTTGTAACTCCTGCATGCAAATTTTAATGATTCAATAGTTGCATGTAGTTATATTGAATTGATGGGTTTTATTGTGTTTATCCTGGGAATGACATTGTAACCTATATTTTCACTTTAACAACGTAATACCTGTGCAAGGTATGTTAAAACTATTAATATGGTGAAATCTAAGAAGAAAATGTTGGTTCAACCACCAAAAGGGCCATTCATGGAAGATATTAGTGAGAAATTACTATATCCTTTCCTCTTCCCCAATTCTATTTGCATATTGGAATCCAATATTTCATCCTGGAATCCAATGTATAAGTTGTTGGAAGAATAGTTACAAGAGGAAGATTACTTAAGGGTGACAATGGAAACCGATGACAATGGAAATTGATAATCAAGGAGGAAACAAAGCTTCGGAAGCTACACTTTAGGATGCTGCAAAATATCACCTACATAGAATTGCTGCCCATCTAAAACATCTGCCATATAATGATATAATTTAGTAGGTAGTGGAGAATGCGAATATTACAGAAAGGAAATTCATCACTTCAAGGGGCACACTAATCAAGTTGTCCAAGTGATAACACCTCCAAGGTATGTATAAACTATCCGAGCCACAACTTGTATATAATTCTTACTTTGTCAATAGTTTTATGAAGGAATAATGTGATAATAAAGAAAAAAAGCTTCCTAGTTTAATAAGAAAATGGAGGATAGTCCCCAACAAGAATAAGGAACAATAATCTCACAAATATTCCGTACAATCTTTAAATTCCCCTTTATATTATGTTTCCTCTATGTTGTGTAGATTTCCATTAGATTGGGCTTCTCTTATTCATAGGGATGTCAATGGGTTTACTTTCAATTGGGCCAAAATGTTATTTGATAATCTCGCCAATCATATTCTTTCTTTCCGCACCAAACATGTATCCACCCATAATACCCCATTTTATATGTCGACCTTCGTAGTTGATGCCATCTATTTCTCCTTGGATTTTCCAACGATGGGCTACTAGAAATGGACACTAGCTGATGCTCTTCACATCCACATTTATCATAGTAAACTGTAAGAAGATAATTATTTTGGCCATTTTTATTAAATATTTCATCTTATCATGATTCCGATGTATCAAGCCATTTTTGTTCCAAAACTCTAAGAATGTATATGACTGCTATGGATTATCTACTAAAAATTGGATATTGGTTCTCGAAACATATTTTTACTTATATTAGGATTTGGGGAAGTTATGATACACCACATGTTTTTACTCTTTTTGTTCGAGATAAGATCTTATGCGAAGAGGTTTCCCACCAAACAGTAGGGACATAGATAACACTTGAATTAAAGAATGCTTCCAAGAAAGTGTGGCCTAAGTTCCCCCCATAAATTTGTCTCTTCACTTTGTGAAATTATACTCATGTTGAAAAATAGTGAAAACCCTTATATGAGTTAAAAGTGGCTACCATTCCTACAAAATTGCATGATCATACCAAGTTAATCAAAGTTATAATTGTTGCTACAAATATGAGGAAATATGTTCATGATACTAATCATTACGATGAATTATTTTTTGGAGCTCGTTCATATTTATCAGTCTGCAATAAATCTAAACATCTGCCTCCAGGAAATTATCAACATTTTCTAGTTTATAGGGACACAAGAAAGTCTCCCTTGCCACTAAATTTGTTGAAATTTCTAGAAGAAGAAGTTATACCAGTAAAGGATTCTATTTCTTCAACAAAACAAGTCAATCCTCAAGAAACTACACCTATTGAGGTTCCTTCTTCAGAGTCTTAGGAGAAAACTACTTTAGAAAATCTAGTGATTAATGATATTATGGAGGACTGCGAAATATTTGAAGAGATTACTTCAGAGCCTATTAAACTAGTAAAAGAGGCAACAAATCCTTAAACAAGTGCAAGGCCTTTGGTTGGACAATAATCAATTGATGAATCCCCTAATGCCTTTAATATCACTCTTGCAAAATCAAATGTTATTAATAAAACACCTATTAATGTTTGACCTAGTGTAGAGACGATTACAAAATTTCCTACTACTATTTTTTAATTGGACATTAAAGAAATGCCAGCTATAGAGGTATTCTATGATCCAAAGCACAAGGGAATTCTTAAAAATACAAGAAAGAAGAGGAAGGTGGCTCGGACATAGGTTTTAATAACTCCCACTTCATCAACAACTCCTTTGGAGGTTATTTTCATAAGGTACCTTGGCATAACCTAATGAGGAATTTGAAGAGTTGTACCAATATGCAAGGGCTGATGCTTTTGCTAGTATGGATAAAAAAACTAAAAGAAGGAATTTATTAGGAAAGAAATGAAAGTGAGAAAAAACTCTTCACGGGTAGGGACCCAAATGCAAGCCCACATTTCTTTGGTCAGAGGCAAATATGAGTCTGAGATCAAGCTGAGGGATGACATGGTATGAATTACATGGGAAGTTAAATGAGGTTGAGATAATTATTTAGATCTTTCTAAGTTTAAGCATGAATCCCATTAGTTAAATAAACAACTTTAACATTAGCAACAATGATTCTGTAATTAATTAAGAATAATACAGGCTCAAGAAAAAATGGTAATTTTTTTTGGATGATTTGCTCGATATGGAAAATCGATATGATGAAACCAAACACAAGCTCAATGAGATTTATACATGGAAAGACGATCCATAAAGGTTATTTCAAAAATCTCCTAGAATCAATAAAATATAGAAGTCTAAAGTTCTTCATGTTAGGAAGAATAATATATTTTCAGTCAATTAATTGGTGAAATATGTTGAAATACCTTCTAACTCTATTGTTCAATCAATCATTCAACCACTTAAAAATGCTAAAATTATACTAGGTGATTCAGAGGAAACTCTTCCAGAGGTAGGAACATTAAAAGAAAAATGGAAAAATGACAGGACAAAGTTTTGTGAAAGGATTGAACAATTGTTAAAAGTAAATTTCGAGTTGACTTGGGAATTTCTCATCAAACCTCATGGTTACCTTCAAGTAGATAAAGTCATCATTGAATATGAATATGATTTATTACCATAATTGTAAGCTCAATCATATAGTTGCAAATTGAGCATTAGACCTCACTCACCTTCTGAGCTAACTCATATTCTAGAAGTATATCAACAATGGAAAGCACCCCCTAGATCCTCATCAACAACTATCCTTTGAAGTTGAATATTTCATTTCAATTTTAAAACTTGTAATAAAATGTCTATTTTATTCAAGTTTATTTTTGCATTAGTTGAGAGAATTTCATAGATGTAACTATTCTCCCTTTTTGTTTGAAATATATTTAAATCACTCTTTGGCCCATGTTTAGTGGTTTTGAAATTTTGAAAGAAAAGGACCTGTTGCACTTTTGTATGAGTCTCTTTTCTAATATAAGATGAACTAATTTTGATTCCATGTCTTAGAGAAGCAAAGCATAATTAGTAGTATTATTGATTTTTTCTTGTTTATATTTTTTATTGGAGTCATCCATGTTTATCCATGCTTATAAGTGAAGGATATAATAATTAATTTTTGTCTTATTGTATCAGTCATTTGTAAATATAATTATTCGATATTATATGTGAATTTGTTAATATAAAAATTCAATTAACTATTTAATTGAATTGTTTATCATTCGTAGTTCTTTTAATTAAAAAAATTAACAAAGCGATATATATCTCTAGTTATTGAGTTATCTTTCATTTCACATATGCATTCTCACCTGAGATTATATATTAAATGATTTATTTTGCTTCCTCGTCATCACATAGAATCATTATCCATCTTGCTATATTCCCCTTTTAGTTAATATATCCTTAAACCTCCATCTGCTGGAGCATCTTTTATACAAGTAATTGGACCTAATTTAAAACCAGTCAGAATCACCACCCCAAATAAAAAAGCATCTAATTTGGGGCTATGACCGAGTGATTTACCAAATGTTGAAGAGGTCATTTTATGTCAACAATAATTTTGGTGCTAGAAGGAGGGCCATTAGACTGTTAATGGAAAGAAGATATAATCAGAAAAGTACAAGCCATTCAAAGAGTTCGTATCCACCCTCAATCTCTCCCTCAACTTCTATATATTCTTCACAATCTCCTCTTCCATGATATGAAGTTGTAGAACCTTCTCACACACTTCCAAGTATTATTTTATAGGTCTTCCGATGAACCTTAAGTTAATACACACTTACCTCAAGGTCCACTTGTACCACTTGAAATTTATAACATTGTTAAGTAGATCGAAGGACTACCAATTTCAAGAGATCAACCATATATATCTGAAGCCTCTGAAGGAAGTGTTAACTCATCATTGAAGATTTTTGGCATTTTTAACATAGCTCAAAGTGAGAATTTAGGAGTAAAACCCTTTGAGTTTCCACTAGACACACATCGTCATAAAAAACCGCTCTCAGGTTCTTGTTCAGCACCTAGTGAAACTATTACTCCTAGTTCCCCTACTCCTACACCTACCATCACTTTAACCACTGTAAAATCATCTCAAAATATTTATCTTTTATCCTCATCTACATTTAATTCAACTAAATATATAATATTTTCTATTGTTACCAATACAATAGGTCCCTTATCACCCACTATCCCATCATCATCCACTACAACCACCTTTTCTAATGTTACAGGTATAATCCCTGTTATTACCTGAATGGCACAAAGACCTTAGAAACTCTTTGGATATATGAATTTTGGAGGTCAATAACATCCTCTCCCTAAATATCGTAAATGATGGCTGCCAAAATTTAATCCCAATAATGGTTCCTCCTATAAAACATATTAATAATTTTATGTCGGCTATCAAGCTTACAAGTGTTTCAGAAGAAGATGTAGTCTATAGATTCTTTCCTCATATTTTTGAAGGAAAATCCACCTCCTGGCATTTCACATTACCTGCTATCTCCTTAAACTATTGGTATACTTTTGAATATGATTTTAAATAAATTTGGTGATGACAAGACCCCAACTTTAGTAATAATTGAACTTTCCAATATAAAAGTGGGTCTTGATGAAAGAATCAAAGGTTTTAATTCAAGATTTACTAAAACTTTGAATAAGATACCAGGTACATCCAAACCATGTGAGAATTTTCAAGTTGATTAGTATAATGGAGCTCTTCCCTCCTCAATGGCTACATTCGTGGAAAAATATAGAAAGACTACTCTTTCTCATAATACGAAAGAAGCAATAAATGTTGAGAAACAAGTGATCACCCTTGCCAAGAAAGCTCTTATAGAAGAAAATAAAACTTCGTCTCACCTAGCTAAAAAGATCAAATTTAAGGAAAAGAAGAATAAGATGAAGAGAACTAAATATTCCTTTGATATGGAAGGCCTTCAAAAGGTTATCAAAACTTTTTCAAATAAGGTTGTTGACCTAAATAAGCAAGTTGTGAAAGAATCATCTTCAGGAATACCTTTCAGACCATTTAGAAGGGCTCAACAAACTCCTCCTCCGGGGAAAAATTTAGTAGATGATGAAGAGGATGATGAGTAAGAAGATCGACAACAATCTAAAGAGGAATAAGAGGAAGAAGAAAAAATTGATGCTAATGCAACTTGGGATTATGTTTTCACTTTATTAGATGACAAGCAAGAATCTCTTCGTGTAACTTGATAGAAATAAAGTCAAAGTTTGAGGTGAATTGAAGGATTTCTTACTTAGATTACCTTCCCAACCTAAAGTATTTGAGATCATTTATATTGTAATAACTAATATCGTTGAGTCCTATCGTCTTATTTTAAGTAGGTATTGGTCAGTAAAATCGAAGGGTTACTTTGCAACTGACTGGTTGCACCTTCAACTACCATATAATGAAAATTATCACAATCAGATAAGAGTTCATTGGGAAAAACATATGAAGCACACTGTCACTGAAATGGAAAAGGAAAACAATCTTGTTTCATATTTTGGAAATTATTGCACAAAATCATATTTTAGAAATTTCACTACACAATTATCTCCTTTTTCATCTAATTCTATAGCCTCAGAATTTGAATTCTTTTCACAAACTAATACATCTTGTTGTGTAAATATTGTAGATTTATATGTAAATAAACCTATAATAATTTATTTTTGTACAAACTATGTATTCTTGTGACTCAAAGTATAATGATGGTGTTGATGCAAGGTGCATTCTAATCAGCCCTAATAGAGATAAAACTATGCTCACTAGTAGACTCGAGTTTGAATACATAAATAATGTTGTTGAGTATGAAGCACTTTTGTAAGGACTAAGAAATGTAATAAGCCTAGATGAAAAATATTTAAAAGTTTTTGGTGACTCAAAAATTGTTATCAAATTGGTAAGAAACATTATTCACTGTGTTTCTAGTCACTTATAACATTATCAATTTCTCATTCAAGAATTAATTTCTCATTTTCTCATGTTCAATATTAGTCCCATCCCAATATTGCAAAACACAGGTGTCTATCTCTTAGAAAACATTGCTTCTAAACTTATGCTACCTCAAGACTTCAACCCATATCATTTTTCAATTGAATTGGTATTTAGAGCCTCCATACCCAATTATATCTCCAATTGGAGAGTTTTCAGTGATGATGAAGACATCATAAATTTCCTCACTTAAGAGGGATGGCGACCAACACATTAATGGAGAATCTCATGATAAAGAGTTAAACAAATCATTAACTAAAAGAAGATTTGAGAATTCCATTCTCGAATTTGTATTAAGTTGGAATACTTTTATGATCTTAAGGATAGATTTAAAAAACCTACCGATGGTAAACTTACAAGTTGTTCATTGAGATTTGAGGTCATCAATCTTGGCTCAGATAAAAATCCTCAAAATGTAAATATAGAGCTTGGACTATCACTAGCCGAAAGACTCACATTTATTTAGCTTCTTAGAAGATACAAGGACATTTTTCCCAAAATTATGATGATTTTAAGACCTATGAGACCTCAATCATCTGACAAACAATCCCAGTGCTACCCAATGAAATGCCTATCCAACAGAAATTAAGAAAAATCACCCCAATATTGAGTCTCAAATTAATGGTGAATTAAACAAAAATATTGAAACCGAAGATTATCTTTCTCGTTAGGAATTATACGTGGGTAACTAATCTGATTCTAGTTATGAAAAAGAAAAAATATATAAGAATCTATATCAATTTTAAAAACCTTAAGAAATATTTAGAAAAGAATTATTTGACGTCCATATAATACTAGTGTAACCATTATATTTTTTTGTTGTGCCCCGTATAAGGCCATTATTGTTATTATTGTTCCCTTACATTATTATTGTTATGTATATATACCAAGGAGGTCTTGCCATTTGAATCATCCAATAATTTATCATTAATGTGATGTAAAGGGAGGTTCCCCCCTAGAAGTGGCTTTTTATCTAGTCATTGATTTATCTTTTCTTATGTTTTTGTGTTATTTTGATATGAATACCTAACATTTGGTATCATAGCTCTTCATCCTAGGGTTTTTCTACCTCAAATGGGTCATTGTGGCATTCTCTCTCTCTCTCTCTCTCTCTCTCTCTCTCTCTCTCTCTCTCTCTCTCTCTATATATATATATATATATATATATATATATATATAGATGCTTCAAACTATAAAATTGTTACCACATGGAGAAAAAAACCCAATGAACATATGGTTAAAATTTTATACCTTGTTTCTCTATATTTTGGGAGATATGGTCCAAGGAAGTTAAGTTTTTTGTATGCTCTAGAATTCAGTCTCAAAAATGTGTCCCGAGGAAAATCATCATAACCTTCTCTTTGAGAATTATATTTTAATTCCATAAAAGGTGATTGATAGTGCATGGACTTTAGTTTCTTTGGAATGATTTTTAGGGAAGATGGTTGAAACAATGACACATAGAATTCCATAGAATTTCACTCTACTGAACCAATCCATAATCAAATCATCATGTGATATTTGGCATAAATTTATCTGGAAGAATCCAATCTTAGAAATAGAGAGCTACTTTAAAACACATTTTCAGAACTTCAGAGGTTGAAATCATAGAGATTCAATAATTTCAAGGTCATCTAGATCGACAAGATGAAAACCAAGCTCTTAAAAGGTGTGTATTTTTAAATTTGTATAATTTCTATTTGAAAAATCAGTTGGAAGTGATTCAAAGGGCATAACAAAGCACATATATAAAAAATTGGTCCCAAAATTCATCCTAAACAAAAAAATTCTACACCCACTAATCCCTTATAAATCTCTACTATGACGCATGAAGAAGAGGAAGAAATGCAACATGATATATCAAAATTACAAGATCAAGTGCAACAAATTTTCTCTCACAAAGGGTAACCAAAGATGATTTGAAAGTGATGAAAGCAGACATAAAAGGGGACATGTAAGGTTTTAAAGTGGACATGTAAGTTTTAAAAGAAGACATGGAAGGTTTAACAGAAGGTTTGCCAAAGTTGAAATAAGAAAGGCTTCCGAGTAGTGATAAGGTATTCCATGAAACTCATGATGAGAACAAAAGGAATGTGAATCATTATTTTAGAGTCTCTAGCTTTGGGTTGAACACCAAACATATTACAAAGATTGTTATGACGAAGTATGATGGCAAGGATCAATAACATGGATACTACATATGGACTGGGTCTTTCATCTAAACAATGTGCAACACACACAAAAGGTGACACATTGCATCTTTATACTTAGAACCCAATCAATTTGTGTGGAATCAATGCCTTTGTTGTCATAAATCACTTTTTACCTAGAAAATTTTTATGGAGGAATTGATAGCACATTATGAGGATACAAAGATCAATACATTCTTTAACCAATTGATAAATATCAAATAAATGGGTTTAATTGTGGAACACATTGAGGACTTTCAAAGAGTGAATATCAAGGTAACTTCTACATTAGAGGAGCACCTGATTGATGTCTTCCTAGGGACTTTAAAGGATAACATTCAACATGAGGTTCACCTTTGGGAACCAAGTCATTGGTGAATCTATTCAGGGTGGAAAGAAAAGTTGAAAGAAAAATTATGGCAACAAGGAGGTCTACCATGCACAAATATAAATAAGGAAGTGTTCTCACTCCTTGCCTCCCACAACCTACAAGGTTGACACCACAAAATTTGGAGGGAAAAAAAGAAAAAGGGATTTTTTATAGTTGTGATGGAAAATACACTAAAGGTCATAAGTGTGCTGAGAATTTGTTTTTTGACATAGATTGTGAAGAGGAGGAAGAAATGGAACAAGAAACATCAAAATAAGAAGATATGCACCAAGAACCAACCCTAAGGATTCAAAAATAAGAAATACATCTAACCATATATTATAATGCATTGGAGGGAATTACCACTCCTAAAATACTCAAGATAGAAGGATATATCAAGAAGAAAATGGCAATAATGTTGATTGATTTAGGTAGTACCCATAATTTTATTCATTTTAAGATAGCCTAGTATTTGAATTTATTTCTATATCTGACACCAAAGTTTCAAGTGATGGTTGCAAATGGAGGAAATACAAATTTATTAGCGAAGTTCAATAATATTAATCTAACCATGGGGAAATATGAATTGATCAGTCTAATGATTTCCATTCCAATGGGTGATGCTGATGTTGTATTAAGATCCCAATGGTTAATAACTTGGGGATGATAACTTCTAATTTTCAAGAATGTTTTTAGAATTTTTTTAGGAAGGAAAGGAAATTTAATTAAGGGGTATTACATGAAAAGCTAGGAAGATAATCAACTCTAATTGCATGACAAAGCTTTTGAGGAAGGAACGGTGAGGGGAAATTCGACAATTATGGTCGCTATACATTCAAACACTTTAGTGATCCATTTCTCCATATCTCCAAAGAGTCTTTGACAATCATTATAAGGTATTTGAGACTGTTTTGCCGCCTATTTGGAATCATGATGATGCTATTCACTTAATTCCAAGAAGTGTTCCTCCAAACATCAGACCTTATGAATATCCCTATTCCTAGAAGAGTGAAAATGAAAGTATGGTTGCAGAAATGCTAGAGGAAGGTATAATTCAATCTATCCAAAATTAATTTGCTTCTCTAGTATCATTAGTACACAAGAACAATGGATCATGGATTATGTGTCTCGATTATAGAGAGCTCAATAAGTTCACTGTTAAAGATAAATTTTCCATTGTTGTCATTGATGAATTATTGGATGAAATACATGGAGAAATTTACTTCACCAAGCTAGATCTTCGTTCAGAATATCATCAAATTATAATGAAGGCAAAAGGAATTCGAGAAACAACATTAAGAACTCATGAAGGTCATTATAATTTTTTTTTCATGCCTTTTGGCCTTACTAATTCGCCTTCCACATTTCAAGGTTTGATGAATTCCACTTTCAAACCATTCCTTAGAAAATTTGTGTTAATATTTTTCGATTATATAATAATTTACAACAAGTCTTCAAAATATCATTTTCAACATGTTGACAAGGTGCTCAAACTATTGGAGGAGAAAATATTGTATGAAAAACCCTTCAAATGATTATTTGGGGTCGAGGAGGTGGGATATTTGGGCCATATTGTATCTCATAAGTGTTTTAAGGTAGACCCCAACAAAATCAAGCCATCAAAGAATGGAAAATCCCCACAACCTTAAGGAATATTCGACGATTTCTCAGGTTGATAGGGTATTATCACAAGTTTGTTAAGAATTATGGGAAAATAGCAACACCTCTAATAATATTACTAAATAAAGATGCATTTTTTTGGACCCAAGAATCAACTAAGTCCATTGAAAATCTTAAATAAGTGATGTTCCAAGCTTGAGTCTTAGCTACACCATATCTCACAAAAACCTTTATTATGGAATGTGATGCCTCAGCATGTTGGGTTATGACGTTGAAATCATCTACAAAAAGGGAATAAAAATGTTGTTGTGGATGCACTCTCAAGAAGGGATGAGGATGTGGAGGCATGCTTTCTTTCCATTTCTATTATCCAACCTAATTGGATAACTAAAATTAGGGATGACTTGAAGAACGAAGAAGAAGTTTGGACACTTATTCAGAATTTGTAGCAAGATCCTAGTGCATCTGAGACATTTATCTAGAAAAATTATTCACTATGGTACACAGGTCACTTATATCTATGTAATAACTCTCAACTCAAACAAAAGGCTCTTTTGGAATTGCAAACCTCCCCTATAGGAGGGCATTTAGGATTTTTAAAAACTTACCACAAGGTCAAGAAGGATTGTTTTGGGGATGGCCTTAAATATGATATGTAGATGTTTGTGGTAGAATGTTTTATTTTCTAACAAAATAAAGTCAAGACAATTAATACCCTAGGTATTTTACAACCATTAGCCATTCCAATTCAACATTGGAAGGAGGTTGTCATGCGGAAAGAGTCGTTAGTGCAGACACAACCGACCTCCCTAGAAGCCTAAGACTTTCTAGTGACAAACAAGACAAATAAGAGCAATCCTTCACTAAATATGCATTTACAATATGAGAAATCAAGTGTTTAGATCCTACCTATAACCCAACGTTGTTGTAGTAGTCCAGCTTCGTTGATCCAGATGAGCTCCTCCTTCTCTTCGAAACCTGCATTCACTAACAATCAAACGATTAAATAGCACCTGAATATCACATAAAATAAAACATATTTAACACATAGACCAAGGAGTATATGAAACAACTCATAAATAACAAATTTTTGAGAAGAATGGACTAATTTGTATTAAAAGGTAACAAAAGGAACCATTACAACCTGAGCCTTGGTGTTGTGCAGGTCCTTCCCAGGGTCCACAAGAGTTCTCCTTTACTCTGATCAGCTCACCCACTTCCAAATGAAACAAGCAAAGATGGTAATCTCTCCTCACAAGCTTCTACAAGGAAGTCCTAATTCCAGCAGCATCTACCCTTAGGAATGTTCAGCTTTCAACCTCCCCTCCCTTTGGCCCAATGCCTGTATTTATAGTGCTCTAGAGGAAGTTATTCAGGTCCACCATCAATGGGATAAGCCCCTCTTTGGATGGGATAGCTCCCCTCTTGATGGGATAAGTTCCTCTTTGGTAGGGATACATGAACCATCTGGAGGCGCTTCATACACATCAAACAAGCTTCTAGAAGACTCTATAAATGACCAGAAGTAACTTTTTTAAGATGAAACTCGTGCCTTTTGACCTTTACAGGGGTACGCACCCACCCCTTTACATACAGAGCATACAAGTACGCAGGTATTGTGAACTTGGGTTGCGTACACGCAGTTAAGGCTAAGAGAAACTGCGTACCAGAGATAATTGACTTTAAATGACTTTTCTCTCTTTCTTGAAGTTTGACATGAAGAGCAGAGGCATGAGACTTGCCAAGGAGGATAGTATGACAGTGGATGGAGCCATACTAACTGCAAATAGTCATGGTGACATTTTTTAGTGTAATAGAGGTCTCGATGAATTTTATCACGGTTCAACCCAATTTTGATGATAATAATGTCATCATGTTGGTATTTGATAAACATACAAGGTATGTGTAAGGTAAACTTGACTCGGGATAGAGTCAAAGTTGACCAGGGTAATCAGTAGTGGTTTTGGGCACATGGTATAGTGTACCCATGGTATTATTTCCCATGGTATTTAATGTAATTGGAGCCTATAAAAGGTTGGGAAGACTTCATTGTAAGACAGGCTTGGGAGGTGAGCACTGAAGGCTCACTTGGCCATCTTGGCCAGGATTTTGCCCAAGGATAATGACATCTCATTGGGTTGGATTTTTCCCCAGATTTGGGGTTTCCCCAAATAAACTTGTATGTTTATGTGTTTACATTTTTTGTTGGTTGGTTATGTTTATTCCTCTCCATGTTAATTTATTATCTTTACAATAAATCGTAACAATTGGTATCGAAGCCAAGAGTTGGCTTCAGAGGGATGCTTTTCACTAAAGGTTTGCAGTCTAATGAATAAATCTCGGTAGATATGCTATATCGATGCATATCTAGGATCATTTGATCTCGATATATGATCATTTGATCTCGATCTAGGATCAAGAAGGGATACTAGATCCTTTTACATGGTAAAAAGGATCACAGTAACAAGGTGGTGTTGGTCAAAGAGATGGTGGAAGAAAATCGATGGCAGGTTTGAAGCTGCACTCAAATCTAAACAGAGTACACGAGAAATAGAGTTTTTTTGCGAAGGTTTTATGGCTTGATGAACATGTATGAGGACAATAGAGTGGATCATCGGCGTAGAAAGCAAACAACATAGCGATGGGCTACAACGACGGATGAATTAGAGCTTGCGGTACTAATCGTGGGAACCGTCGTATACCATTTGGTGTTGTGGGTTCGCATATCAATCCACAATGTGAAGGTGGAGAATTTTCCTACTATAGGGATCATGACTGAGATTCCGGAGAACAACAAGAAAATAAGTCCCTTGACGAGGCCATGGACATGCAAGAGTGGTAGGGTAATGTGCAACATGGAGGGTTGATATGCATTGAGGGCACCCCCTTTGGTCAACACAACAATGGTTTCAAATCAGAGTCAGCCAAATAAAATTTGAATTCCTTCGTAGTATACGCAGTGTTGAGAGGAGTCATGATGCTTATCCAGGAATAGATTGGATGAGTGGATCTGGGACCTCTCACTGCTGGATGGAAGATCTCCAAGTTTGAAGTGGAGAAGTGGTCTAGAGCAAGATAATGGGATGTGAACATTCAGATCTATTCTATAGAAGTCAGGTGCGAGAAGCAATAGGAAATGAGGCCCAATAGAAGCGCATGGACATGGGAAATATACCTCCTGTGAAGAAAATTGAAGGCGCTCATTTGTTGGCTGGAGAACATGGCATAGGAAGAGCGTGGATGGTGGTGGAGGAGGAAAAGAAAAATGTAGAGAAGTGTCAGTGGTAATGAAAAATTTGTTACGTAGATTCTCTAAACTAGAGGTGTGCACCAGTTGTCATGCTGTAGAGAATAACCACTGTTAACATGATCCTATTTTATTGTTTTTGTAAGGTGTGGGTGTCTATTTTGAATAAAGCCGCCGATGAAGTGAAAAGTGGAAACGACGAACATGATCTGGCCAATCGTTGTGGATGAGCCAAAACACTTCAAGAATACATCCATTAACAGATGAATGGGATACATTGTAGGCTCGATGTCTCATGTTTTGGAAAATGATCCACCAATGGAAACATATGCTAAAGAAAATATGTTAGAGCACATGCAATGAAAAAAAGGAGACACACTCTTATGAAGTTAAAAGTTTGTGGTTATCGATTGCACTATGGAAAATTTCATAGCTATAGATTCCTGCACAAGTTAGTTGTTGTAAGAATGTTAAATGAGATACAACCATGGAATTGTCTCTCTTGGATATGTTGAATATGTCAAATGGGACAAAGTGAATTGATTAGAGAGGTGTCGATGTACATCGGCATGGTAGATGGAAGGTTGAGAGGTCATTGGTGAATTTCTTGTGGCATTCACTGGATGAGGATATGTGCACGTGGATTAATTAATTGATGAATCTTGTATCTGGAAAGGATTCCCAAAGGACTGGCAGTTACAATGGCTGGTGACCCATGTAATCCGGTAGATGGGTTCTTTTTGTATGGAAATTGATGACATATGTACAAAGACAACAACAAGGATAAACAAAAAAATAAAAAGAATAAAATTTAAAATAAAATATAAAAAATATTATTATAATGGAATCAAATTCTTACATGTAAATGGGCATACTATTATAAGACCTGCTAAGGTATGTGTACCCTTGGTTAATTTCCAGTAAATTTTGGGTTAGACCTAGATGATAGGGGGGGTGTCAAGTTAACAATACCCTAGGTAAAAACTTTGAGGGGGGTAAGGGATAGAGTGAGCGAGGTTGTCTCACTTTGAAATTTTGGCTAGATTTATTCAAGTTACCCCACGTCAAGTTTAAGGGGGGGATTGTTAGGTAAACATGACTCGAGATAGAGTCAAAGTTGACCAGGATAATTAGTAGTGGTTTTGGGCACATGGTATAATGTACCCATGGTATTACCGCCCATGGTATTTCATGTAATGGAGCTTATAAAAGGTTAGGAAGACTTCATTGTAAGACAGGCCTGGGAGGTGGGCGGTGAAGGTTCACTTGCCATATTGGCCAAGCATAATGACATATCATTGTGTTTGGATTTTCCCCAGATTTGGGGTTTTCCCAGATAAATGTGTGCATTTATGTGTTTATGTTTGTTGTTGTTTGGTTATGTTTATTCCTCTCTGTATTAATTTACTATCTCGGCAGTAAATCTTAAAAAAATGTACACTTTTTGGCACTATCTCATCCTTTCAAATCGTTGCTACTCCACTTGTGGGCAAAATTCAAAAGCTACATGGAAACCCAAAGATTATTGTAAGTAACGAAGACCCCAGTTTTATTGGAAATTTTTGGACAATTATTTTCTTTTCCTGGTACTCAGTTAACTCATATCTCATATTATCATCCTAAATATGATGGGAAAACTGAGATAGTGAATACATTTTTGGAAGGATATCTTCGCTGCTTTGTATTTGATAAGCACACAGAATGGGTCAAGTGGTTACCTCTAGCAAAATGATGGTATAACACATCCTTCCATACTATAACAAAAATTACCCTATTTAGGGAACTTTATGGATATCATCCACCATCCATCACATGATATTTAAGAGACAATGATAAGGTTGAGGCATAGGAAGATCAAATCGAGCATCAAAAACTATTTCTCTAACTCTTAAAGTATAACCTGACTCTAACACATAATCAAATGAAATAACAAGCATATCAACATTGCAGTGAACGAAGTTTTGACGTGGGTGATTGGGTATTTTTACAACTACAACCATACAAACAAATGTCCCTCAAGCAAGCTAAGAAGGATAATAAATGATCACCCAAGTACTATGGCCCTTACAAGGTGTTGCGAAATATTGGTAATATGGAATAAAAATTGGAGCTCCCTCCATCTTTGCGAGTACATTTAGTTTTTCATGTTTCCTGCTTAAATAAGGTCAAAGGTGACAAGTTCCTAGTTCAAACAATATTTCTATAACTCGACGAGGAATGGAAAATCATATTGGATCCTGAAGCAATCATAAAAACAAGAGTCTCATAGCTATATAATAGATCAATTTTAGAGTATCTCATTAAGTGGAAGAACTTACATGCTGAAGATTCCACATGGCAGGATGAATATTTTATACATAAGCATCCCAATGTTGAGTCTTAAATTAAAGTTGAATTAAGCACATTTTTGAAAACTAATATTATCTTTGTAGTTTCACATTCTAAGTGGGTATCTAATTTGGTTATAGTTAGTAAAAATAATGGAGATATAAGAATCTATATCGATTTCAGAAACCTTAACAAAACTTTAGAAAAGGATAATTTTACATTGTCTCCCATGGAGCAGATCTCACAATTTGTTGCTAGATCAAAATTAATGTACATTCTTGATGGGTTCTCAAGATACAATCAAATCCTCTTTCATCCCAACAATAATTTAAATGAAAATTTTAGGACTAAATGGGGAAACTATGCTTATCAAAAGATTCCATATGGTCTTATGAATTATGGGATGACATTCCAAAGGGAAATGGATATTTCTTTTAGAGGATTGGTAAATAAAGCCTTTATTGTATATCTTGATGATATTATCATATTTTCCAAAAAATGAATTGACCATATTCATGACTTGAAACAAATTTTTGAATGATGTAGGAAATATGATATCTCTCTAAATCCTAAAAGGTCATTCTTTACTCTTCCAGAAGGTAAAATTTCAGGAGTCATCGTTTATAAAGATGGAATAATTATAGACCCTAATAGAGTTAAATCCATTTCATAAATTACACTTCCACATAGTAAAAAGTCAATACAATGATTTTTAGGCCAAATCAATTTTGTAAGACATTTTATTCTTGACTTTGCACAAATAGTGTTGCCTTTGAAAAACATGATGAATAAGAATGAAACTTTCAATTGGAATGTAATAGAAAATAAATAATTTACCAATTAAACAAGCTATTATGCAACCTCCCTCCTTGTTTTCTCCATATTAAAATAAATAATTTATGTTATATACATTCTATTTTGATCAATATTATGCAGTTGATTTAAATCGTAAAAATGATCAAGATGTAGAAGTACTTATAACATTCTATAGTTCAGGGCCATAAGGAGTAGCATTAAAATCATCAGATGTTGAAAAGCAGGAATTTGCAATTTTCAAATCAATTAAGCATTTCAAACCCTTTATAATTAAATCACACACCAAGATAATTGTGCCCTACTCTACTATTAGAAACCTATTAGTTCAAAAAGACCTTGGTGAAAAAGAGTTAATTTGGCCGCTGCATTGCAAGAGTATGATTTAGAAATTAATCTTGCAAATGTTCTCTGAGTTCAAGGATTTTGTAAGTTTTTCACACAAACTATTGATTGAAAATCGAAAATTAGTTTAGAAGACTAGGAATGAGAGGATCTTCAATAGCTATGTGTTATCCTTGACACTTCAAAGTCACAATATGCTAGTCTAACCTATTTTCTAACTCGTGGAATTACACCTTTACATTTAGAATCTAATAAAAAACATACTTTAAGATTAAAAGTGAACAAATACCAACTTATCAATGGAATAATTTTTAGAAAAACATATTATTCAATCCTACTTAGGTGTTTGGAATAACATGAAGTTGAAACAATGTTGCAAGATTTACATGATGGGCCAATTGGTGGTCACTTTGGAGGTGATATTATTTCTCATAAAATACTTCATGCAAGATATTACTAGCCCACTCTTTTCAAAGATGCAGATGAATATGTTCGAAGATGAAACATTTTCTAGAATTATACTCAGAGAGAAAAGAAAGTAGTGTTTCCATTATAGCCAGTTATCATTGACCAACCCTTCGAGAAACAGGGTTTTGATGTAATTGGTGAGATCATTCCTAATTCTTCAAAAAAACATAAGATTTATTTTCACTACAAAAAACTACTTTGCAAAATGGGTGGAGGCCATTCCTCTTAAAAATGTTACAACAGAACACGTGATATATTTTATTGATCAATATATAATCACTAGGTTTGGTCTCCCAAATACATTAATGTGTGATAATGATACTTATTTTTCCACTGATTCACTAACTAGTTTTTCTATCCAAAAGGTTTTCAAATTCAAATATTCATCTAACTCTTATCTCCAAGCTAATGGCTTAGCTTAATCAACCAATAAAAATCTTTTGAGAAACATTCAAAGAACCATTGATAACAATTATATAGTTGGAATAAATCCCTCATATATGCTCTATGGGTTGACAAAATCACTTACTAAACATTAATAAGCACTTCCCCTTACTTTCTAGTTTATGGGAAATAAGTCATTTTACCTCCAAATATTGGTTTTCCCTCATTAGCCCTAGTCTAATCCATCTAGGAACAACCATGCTCTAGCTTACAACATTGCTTAACAAAAATATTTAAGCTAGAGGAAATGAGAGAAAAATCCAAAAAAACCTATAACAATAATCAAAATATCATCAAACAATGGTTTGAAAACAGTTCATTAGGTGACAAAAATTTCAACGTTGGTGACTTAGTTTTGAAATGGCATAAGGCACATGAAGATAAGGGTAAACATCCTAAAGTCTAGAATCTTTGGCTTGGTCCCTTTCAAATATTTATGAAAATAGGTCCATCCAAATTTATTTTTCAAACACTTGAAAGGGTTGAATAAAACATTTTGATGAATGGACAAATTTAAAAAGAATATTTTTCTTGAAAATTCAGTTTTTTCTGTAAATATGTAAATAATCATTATAAATCTGGTTTTCTGGCTGTTTATTTTTTGATAGCAATTTTAACATGCCTCATTTCTTATATCCTATTTATATACCTTTTATTATACAAAATTATCATTTAAAAAGATTGCAAACTAGTTTGAAACTTTAACTATGTATAGTATCATGATTGAATTTTACAGTTAATTTATCCTTTTAAAGAAAGCGTTATTTGGAAAATACTTTGAAGTCTATTATTTTCTATAAGTTTCAATTTATCTTTAGATCTCTAATTTCCAATAATAATGGAAGATCATAAGATGAATAACCAGTTGAATGCCATGATATGCATTGTTTCTAAATACCTTTCTTATCATCCAACTTCTTATACACCATTACAAAATATCCAATCTCTAAAACTATAATAAAAAAGCGATTAACAAATAAAATATAAGAAGTCATGGAAATTTATGTAAACCTTCCAAGGTATTGAATAGGCTCTCTATAAGGTAGTAAATGCATACATGATATTGACGCAACTTTTTCGGGGTACTAAATAGACGAGCTGGCAGCGAAGCGATGCCAGGTAACGAAAAATTAAATTAAATACCATGCATAAAGTTGAAGAAATATGCCTAGTAATCAAATCAAAAGCCTATTTTCTTATTTTAATAAATGAATTAATATACCCTTTCCTTCTGGGAAAAGGGAAGACTAAAAGGTATGAGTACAAGTCCTTCTTTCGTATTATTTAAATGACCGTAAAATTCTTGCCATGAATTTCTATCAAGTTGTAAGTTTCTTCTTATGTAATCTCATCCTTTTATTCTCTTAATTAATATAAAAAAATATAACTGGTTCACCCAATATCTCACCATTTATTGTAGCAAGCAGTAACCCCCCATTTTGTATTTAACCATAATAATAAAAAATGGGGACCCTTTTTAAACTTTAGCTTATATTTATCTATTTTTCATCAACACTTTACCTTTTAAAATATCAAAAACTTCAAAATTGATTTTTTTTTATTAATATGTGACTTTAGGCATTGACTTAATGCATTAATAAATAAATAAGACCAAAGTCCAAAACCACCACAACCAAGCACTTTAAATATAAACCGAAATATATATGTAATCCTTAATTATTTGCCCCTTGTGTGCCTTTCATTTTACATGTCACCCAAAGGTTTTTCCTTGGAGCTTTCAACATCTGCTCCTTTCATTTCCTATGGGCATTGCCTTCTAGGATGATACAAACATACACCTTAGCTTATTGGGTCCCCCTCTTCCACATGGCTTTCTTTTAACTTTTCCCCTCCCCACATTTTTTGAAGCTTTTACATGTCACCCTAGAACAATTTTCCCCAGATAGTTTTATCCAGGTGGATATCGGTGGCTACCAGCCTATTCCACTTGGACCCCCACTATTGTACCATTATTTTTTCAGTTTCCGTAATTGTAGCACAATTTACTATTTTTAGCAGGTTTTTAGGTCCTAAACTTCTGAAGTCGTTTTGAGGCAATGAACAATTTTTTTTTGGAAAACAAGAAAACTTGGGTTGTTGACTAACATTTGTAGTCAAAAGGTGTAGTACTAAGATAGATATTTCTAATGAGGTATCGTGCACGTCAAACAAATATTGTATGCCAAAGTTATGTCCCTGGGAAGTTGATGTACCAACTTACCCCTACAGGGCCCATAGTTTTGGCGCTTGATCTCCTAGGGTTAGGTTTTTGGATGTTTAGGGTTTTCATTGTTTCTCAATAATAAATAGGCATTTGAGCCTCATTTTAACATAGTTCAAAGGCATGTAGCCACCACATATCTTCTGAGAGATAAGCTACCATCGCCCAAGCTAGTTTATTTCAATTCTCTACGTAAGAATCTTTCAATTCTTTGATATTAATGAAATGAAGATTATTTCTACTACATCTCTATTTTTATGTTTATATTTGTATTTTGTTTTTTTCCTACATAAGTCTAGATTATTGGTATTAGAGTGGTCTCCCCCTTCTCTGCTTTCCTTTTCATGTCCCCAACGAGGTCGGGGTAGAAGGAGTTAGGGCTCGAACTGGTTAAACCTTTGCGGGACCGGCCTCGCAAACCCCGATGGCCTACCATGGTGGAAGAGAAAAAATATGAGGGAGCAGGAGATCCTTTCAAAATATTGCTTCAAGAAGCCCTTGAGCAAAAAAGGAATATGGTGATGGAAACATTTCCCTAGATCCTTCGGCAAATGCCCATAGGTGACGCATCTTCATCCCACAACCACTTTGGAGGCACCACTCCCTTCAACTTTCAAGTCAACTTTGACATTCCCATATTTGAAAGCCAAATAGATGCAAACACTATAGATAGATGGTTAAATATGTTGAAAGGGTATTTTTCGGTTCATAATTTTTCTAATAGGGAAAATATTACTTTTTCACTCCTTAAAGCCACCCTGCACATCAAGGAATGGTGGGAAACGTATTGTGACCAGTGGGATAAGAGGGAACGCTCACTATTTTTAGTAGTTTCCACTTGGAACTCTTTCTGAGAGGCCATCAAGGATTAATATTACCTTGTCAGGAGCTACGAATATAAGTACACAAATTGGACCACACTGAGATAGGGAAGGGACCAAGACATGCTAGAGTTAAAAAATATTTTTCATACCCTTTTTATGAAGTTGGGTATCAAGGATTCTAAGAAGAATATGGTACTCAAGTACTGTGGTTATTGTTGGCTTCGTGGGGTTTGACCCAGGTTTAGCATTAGTTAGCCAAACAAATTTGTACACTATTGGCCCTTTCGGCATAAGATTGCAGATCGCGGACCGCAGTCTCACCCAAAGCAGTATGGGGGGATGCTAGAACCAAGTTTCCACACCCTGATATGGTTGTGATGTCAGTTTATACCCTCTGTTTCTGCTTTTTGCGCAACTCGCTAAACTCTCAGGCTCTGTCAATATAGCCCTTTATTCCACCCTTCAGTGCGTCCGCGAAGGAGTACGATTGAGCTTCGTGCAGCTCTAAAATGTGGTCCAGGTACTTCTGCGTTGCTATGATAGTGTATTGTACATGTTCCCAAGTTATCTTAAGTGTTTTACTAATATTGCTAAACAATCACAATTAGCACTGCATAAACAGATATTCTTGCTTGCGTTCTATTAACCAACATAATTACATACATTCGCGCATCACATAATCATTGTAAATGAAATCCATACACAATATGGCAAGATGTATTAACAGGAAATAAATACACAAGAATTGCAGAATACTTCTTTTTATTGATATCTTCATATTATTACAGACTCTATCCACCCTGCGCACACAGTTGCAGGGGTCCGCGCACTCAGCTGCAAACTTCTACCCTAGGCCTCTGTGAACTCATTTTTAGAGCCTCTACCTACGCTAAGACCTGAAACTTAGACTTCTCTACCAAGAATCCAAGCCTTGTCTTCTACTACCAAAAACTTATGACTACTTAGAGCTTACTTACTTAGCTCTTTTTATACAATTCCATGGTCCGAGGACCATGGGTGGATCTTTATAAATGACTTTACACTTTACAAAATAAGGGTAGACAACCATTTATGATTCATGACACTTTAATGCTCCCTGACCACAAAATGTGGATACTTTACACTTTATTACAAAAATTGACCCAAAACATGGGCTTTTAGCCCAAAAACTATCCTTGGGGGATCCTGTTCCCAACAAGCCCCCAACCCAAACATCGTGACTCACCCTCAAGTCACTCTATAGGCACATAGATCTTAGCATGAAGACCTCCCATCTCAACCTGTATGACCGCAACCTCAGTAGTGCACTGTGCAGCCGCCCGCTTCACTTCTTCAACCATCTACTCAGTCGTTGCTCCTAAACTGTTGGCCTAAAGCTTTTGCTGAGTTTCCTGCAGAGTCACAAGCTTTCCTTCAATAGAGGTTGTAACCGCATAAGCCTCACCCAAACAAGGCTTCGGTCGTTAGCACTGCCTCCTTGTGCTGCGCTACATCTACCTGTTATTTCAACTGCTTGGCCTCCTACAGCTTTGCTAGTCTCTATGTGAGCGTGAAGGTTTGTGTTGTGCCTTTGACCTCGTCATAGCACTGCTACAGTTCTCGCACTTCAGTCTCCAGCCACTCGACATTAGGGTCCTCCTACAAACTCGTCAAGACCTTGAACGACTGCTCAAAAAGTTGTGTGTGGTCTGCTACTGCACTGTCAACAACCGTTATTGCTCCTGTGACAGCAGTTGAACGTTGCACCTTTACTTCTCGCAGTGTTGAAGGTTGGGCCTTCAACTGCAGTTTGGTGATCTGTAGGTTGAACTCCAGCTGGACCCTAGCCATCTCTGCGTGAACGTCACGCACCCCTATAGCCATCTTGCGGACGCGCACCTCGACTGGTTCTTCCTTTGAAATGGCAAACTCTGGGACCGTTCGACATGCCTCCTCCATGACCTAAATTATACGCTTGTTCTATTCGGTTACCTTGGTCATGTCAGTGATGACAGAGTCTCTCTATACAACCATTTGTTCATTATTAATCCTCTACTTGCTGATCACCTATAGGGTGTTGTGCTCATGGGCCCTTAGCTTCGTGATAACTCCATCCTACAATAGGTAGAGTGCCTCACCACAAAGCGCTACCAAATTCAACCCTACTCCCTTGAGGGTGCTGATAGTGGGCCTTTCAGCTTCATTCTCCATGGTCAGTTCTCCATCAGGCAGCACTATCACACTAGAGACCTTCGTGTGCAACATGTCGACAGCTTCTGAAGTGTCGATAGCAAGGCTGATGGACACTGTGCCATCCTATGACACGCGGGTCTACAGCTCCTACAGACCTATATAGATGGCCACAAATATTAGTTGTTGTTGCTGCTAAAACTACTATAGGGCCTCCACGGTGACATCCCACACCTTGTCTCCAATGTCGTGCAAGTTGCCTTCTGTGAGGGTGATTGGGTCCAGAAACATCTTAGTGGCCTTGGATTTCTTCCTCGACCCTCCTTTCTCTTACTCCCATGGATTCTTGATGTGGGTAGACATCACCTACAGGTTCGCGCCGTGTTACTCTTTCTGCTCGTCTGTCTCTTCGTCTGTCTCGGGCGAAGGCAACCACATGCCTTTTTCAGAGTGTCGCTTTGTTCCACCTGTTTGCTTCTCTATCTGCTACATGGTATCATGCTCTGCCTGGGCCTTGTGAGTGGCCTCCTTCTTCCTCTTCTCACCCAGATGCGCCATCTTGAGCTTGGCCTCCTCCTTCTTTCGCTGCATAGCGGACTTGCTTTCTCCTACTGCCAAGTTTGAAGTGGTGCATCATTCTACCAGCCAATGATCAAGCACAACATAAATTGCATCATTCGTTGCCAAGTATGGCATGTCATATCATGTCTACGTAGCGTCCTTCTACGCCCTAATCGACACATGGTGAAAATTTGCCTTGAACTCTGCGTATCCTTACAGGTTGGAAGACACAATAGGTGACAACCGTGGTTTGTGATTGATAGCCATGCAGATGTTCATCTCCATCAAGATCCAAATACCTTGTTGTCCTTAATGCGCTGCTTATGGTAGGTCTGACGTGACCAAAGGGAATTGGCTGTCTTCTGGCAGCTCCCATGCTACTAGCACAATCTACAGCAACAACCACGCATAGTGTAGCGTCTTGCTGAGCTCTTGTTCCTCATGGCAGTTTTCAAGGAACTCACCGTAGAGATAATGCGCCCAATTGAACTAGACTCCTTTAGCACACTGGGCAGCTAGCGGGATGACAGGTGCGGGCACCTCATCAGTGTGACACTCCCTCATCACCTTCTTGGCCAAAATTTGTGTGGCCACCTTTACTGCAAGGTAACTGATACTTGAGATGGCATAGCCCCATGACTTCTTCACAAGCTTAATTTTTTCCTTCATGGCCTCCGCGAGGACCTACTCGCCACCCTTTCCACCAAATACCATGGCCAGATTTTTCACCTGTGTAGGGCAGTAGTGTGATCCTATGGATCAATCAGTTAGTTATGGGTATTGGCTCCTCCAGCCACAGAAACCCATCATGCACGAAGCATAGCAGTTGCTTTATGACCAATACTGTAATCGGGGTGCAGTTGTAGTGAGGTACCCATAGCAGGTTGAGCTGACCTGCCTTGTCTACTCCCCTGAGCCACTTCCGCGGCTCGAATGCGGTCATCCTAGTGATTGTATCAATAATGTGGTGCATCAGCTACTCTATCACTATGTGTGGGAGCTTCTCATGGTCGGCTAAGTCCTAGTCTTCCAGTGTTAACAGAGGAACCCATCCCAAGAACGATCCTTCAAAAACAATCTCATCCAGCAATAGAGGGGTTTGCAAGGGGACCTTGCTTTCATCGATATATTTTGGCACTGTTGGCCGAATAAGTCGTTCTTTTCGACAAGACCGACCTCCCTGGTATCTAATGATATCTAGTGACAAGCAAACCAAATAAATTCTACCTTTCTCTAAATATGCAATTTATAAATAAAGGCTAGTAGATGTTTTAGGCCTACCTTGGGTCCAGTGCTAGTTTGTGGAAGCCACGCTCCGTTGATCCAAATGAGCTCCCTTTTAAAGAGTCTGCAAACACAAACAGGCACACACATCAAATAGCACCTGAAAATCCAATATAATAAAGCATATTTATCATGATGATCAAGGAATTCATGAAATAAACCAAATAAGATAGTTTATTGAGAAAAATGAATCTGATTGTATTAATTTTAATCAAAGAAGACTTTACAACCTTGGTGCCTTGATGTTGTACAAGCTCCTCCCAGGGTCCAGCAAGAATCTCCTCTACTTTGACAAGTTTCACTCTCTTCCCAATGAGCCAAAAGGTATGTAGTCTCTCCTCTCAAGCTTAACTAGGAAGTCTCAATTCCAAAAGCATTTACCCTAAAAAATGTTCAGCTTTCGACCTCCCTAGCAACCAGCCCAATGCCTTAATTTATAGTGCAATGGAGGGAAGTTACTAGGTCCACCTTCAAAGGGATAGAGCCCTCCTTCAAAGGGATAAGCTCCTCTCATCAAGGGGTTAGCTCCTGTAGTTTTGGGATGCATGAACCACCTAGGAGTGAACCAACCACGTCAAGATTCCTTCTAGAAACATCTAGAATTAACCAAAAGTGAGTTTTTAAGAATAAAATTGTGCCTTTTTTACTTTTACAGGGGCCCACACCCACTCCTTTAGAGACAGAGCGGGCAGGTCCATAGGTAACATGACCAATGGGTGCGGGACCGCAGGTAATGGTAAGAGAAAGTGTGGAACCAAAGCTTTATTTATTTTCAAGGAATTTCTCTCATTTTTAAAGCTTGACATGAAGAGCTGAGGTTTGAGACTTGCAAAGGAGGACAGTATGAGTGGTGATAGACTCACACTGACTGCAAATAGTCATGGTGACAATATTTTGTGTAACAGATTGCCCCCTAAAGTGCGAAGTCTGTAGTAGATGAGGATTTCATTGATCATCTAAGAAGAGTGAAGTACTTTATCATTTCGAGGATCATCTTGTGGAGAGCCTGGTTGGAACCTATAAAAACATTCAATACAAAATATATATATGAGATCATATCATCGCTGAGGTAGGCATTCCCATACTCAGATCAAAACTGACTAGAAAACTAACTAAACTGCTCTTATATAGGAATGATCTTGCAATACATCACAAGTATAGACACATGTAGACACAGTATCGACGTAGCCACCTGTTTATGAATTGTCCACTGTATAATGTATACAAAATTCCTCACAGCCTGGATGGTGGAAACTAGATCCAGGGTCTTGATTTCTACTTCCCGAAATAGTACGATTCTATCCATGTGAAGGAATGTGTCGAAGTCGAACATGGTAGAAACCACTTGATTACCAGTTGATGATATAAACTGTTAACAAGTGTGAGAGAAAACACCATTAATGTCAATGGCTCTCAAAGTACTCAGTACAATACATGAAATGTGAATAGATGTGTTGATTTCGAACATGTCACGGAATCCTTTGATCGAAGGTCAATGATGCAACTTATCGTCGAAGGCAATAAACCTGCCATTGAGTTATGCAAATCCCAAGGTACTGACGATTTCTAGGTCATCTTTCTAGATAATGAGTTGAAGTCGATAGAAAGTGATCCGTCGTAGGCAAGCCCACAACACGAAATCATAAATCAAGTTTGAAGAAATATAGTTGCAAGGATTGACTCAGGGATGGTCAAGATGGATGACAGATATTTTGCAGATGAATGGTTTATTTGCACTGACCTCTTGAACACATAACGACACAACAGATGGTTTGGTGACAATTGACCCAAAGCTAATACCCAGAAAATGGCTGAAGACTTTCAATATGGTTTGATTAACTGTTAGGCAAAGGATTTCCCAACCCAGGTGAATAAAAAGTGTCATGTTCAAGAGTGGTTAACTATTTTTCTGAGACACAAAGTATCACAAACAGGTTCATTTTTCTCTCTTTTCCCCCACCATTTCTGGCAAGTACCTCTTTATTTTTGACAAGCTTGAGGAGGATAAGATTTGCTTGATTATAAGCTCATCCTTCAGATGAGTCCAACTTAGTTTAAATTCGAACCCTAAGAAGGAGTGGTCTGTTCCTGTTTGTAATTGAACAGATCCTTTACTGTTAAATTTTAACGAGTCCAGTATAGGAGAAACTCGGTGTTTTTCAATTTTAGAGAGTCTGAAAAAACATAAGAAAACTCCATGGTTGTCCTTTTTTGTAAATATGTGTCTCCCAAGCCCAAAAAAGTATAAAATAATACTTGAAATAACCGCTTGACCATTACGATCAAGGAGTACTTTTCATAATTAGTGTCTTTGATCTGAAAAAGTAAAAAAGTGATCAATGACATGTCGTTTTATAACCAATGTCGAATTTGAAATGACAAAAATCCGGCAATATTTTCATGTTTGTACGATCAAAAAAGGGTTGTCAGTGGACCGTCATTTTAATTCCATTTTAACGAGCTTAAAAAGAAAAACTCGGCAATATTTTCATATTTTAGGAGTCAGAAAATACCTTAAAGGTGACTCTAATGTTTTTTGTCAAAAATGACCAATTTTGCCTGAAAAATCCGTTATCTTGCACAAAAACTCAAACATTACTCATACCTATTTAAAATCAATAAAAATGCTTCAAAAGTTACCTCTTTAAAGTGAAAAATAAACAAATTATAAAAAGGGCTTTCGTAAATTCATTTTTACCGTTTGACTTCAGAGTGAGAAAAGAGAGCTTTTGATAAGAAACTTCCTGTGAAGATTGCGGAAAATCCGTCCGTCAGAATCGAACACTGTCACCTCCAGGTAATCCACATCATCTTACTCTTGCATTTTATCCATTTGAAATTTGTTTTTAGGGTTTTATTTTCATTTTTATGAAATATTTAGGTTAAAAACCCGCGTGCGGGGGTCCGCAGGAACAACATAGGAAACCTGCGAACCCCGTCATTTTCATAAAAGGAAAAAATTCAGGGGCCCACACCTGCCATTAAGGCAGAGTGCGTACCTACACATTGTCTCTAACATAGATGGTGCGGTCCCTGTAGAATAGGTTTTCAAACTTAAATTTTTCAAATTTTTCCCAAAAACTTTGATTTTAAATATTCTAAACCGCCTTTTTATTGAATGTAGGGTATACATCATGCTTGACTGGCGGGAACGGGAGCACGAGGATGTGGACATCGCCGCAATTAATCATAAACCTTCGATTGATGCATTGAAGGCATGCAGTTTATTCAAATTCTGGGCCATACCTGGCATGAGGGCCCAGGTGGACTTTTTACAGTGGCTAGTAAACAGGTGGAATGTACAGGCCCAGTGTTTATTTATTGGTGGCCACCAGCTCGAAATGGAGCCAGAAGACATTTACTTTTTGATTGGTTTGCCTAAGAGAGGTGAACATTTGACTCTATTCAGGACTAGGCTAGGTGGCCAGTCTATCGATAGCCTCCGGCTAGAGTTTTGTAACGACCAAACCAGAGACAAAGGGATTGATATCAAAACCATCTCCCGTCCTGAACTCAAAGTGATTGCATGTACTATTACCAGGCTCTGTGGAAGTGTAGCACTACATGTGGCCACTGGATCCCAAATTCGGATGGTAGTAGACTGCTTTCGAGGCACCGTCCTTAACCTGTGTGAAGCTGTGTTGGCTAACGTAAAAGGCCAACTGACTAGAGCAAAGAACGGACAACTGAAGAACTTTGGATACGGTGCATTAGCTGTGAGCTTTGGTCTAGAGAGGGTCCCAATGCTAGTCCCATAGCATCTTTCCATTGGAGTTGGACTTCCCTGAGAGCCCAAACTGATGCGTTGGGTTGCAGTTATGGCCCGTCATCCTGAGGAGGGTTCAAAAGTTGTTCGATTTCCTCCTAAGTATTTTCATTGGTTGGAGAACCAAGTTTTTTCTATTCAGGATTTTCCTTATGCTGGTATGGATTATCGTGGTGACCCAGACATGGCACTTCCACCAGGAGAGCAATGGGATGACTTAGGTAAAATTATTTTCAACATTTTCTAATTTAATTTTTTTTTGTTTTTAAATCGTCCCAAAATTGATAGTAAAAGTTCCAAATGTAGATGTAGGCCCATGGCGACCAGCCACTCTCCGGCCCTATGAGATGAAATAACCAGCTGCAGTAGCACCAGCCCCACAGGACGAATCTACAGAGACCCTGGGCGAATTGGAAAACCATCTAGAGCGTTTGAAAGCAGACATTCCAGAGACCAGCATAGATGAAATTCCTCTTAGGCTACAACGCTATGTGATTGGGGTCCCAAGACCTTTCAGGAGGTTCCTTTGTAGGGTGGCCTATACACTGGTTTCTTATCGTGATCATCACCAGTGATAGGATGATTGTCTGTTCTAGACTCATATGACATTTTGCTTTTTGTACTATCATTTTTTCCGATCATAAGGTGTTTTTCAACCTATGATCGAAGACGATGTATATTTGACACACTTCTATGCTATGCTATATCACTATTACCAGCTTATCTTGTAAAACATATTATGGAATGTTTTTAAATTTACTTGTATGATTATTGCAAATGTCTACTTAACATTCAAGAAGTAATTGCATCTGCTAATGTATTTAAATATCTTGGAATATGCTGATATTCAATATAGTAAAATTCACATTCGAAGAGACAAACTCTCAAAAATAATCTCAATAATACTGGATTTCTAATGGCATATACTCTATTAAGCTGTAACACAACGAGTCCAGAATCTAACCTCACAATGAAACTCTGAATCCCAAATGAGATGGATTCCGATAATAACTCAATCGCTAGACTATACTCTACAATGTTGTTCGTTGTTTGACTGAGGCTTACCCCATGCATAGATACCAACTCATTAGAGGGCGAATAGATAACCCAAGCTGCCGAAGAAATTCTCTGTGTATTATGACAAGCACCATCAGCAAAACCGATGTATGTTTGGAGAGACGTCGACATCTGCAATATCAAGAGTAAAATCAAGACAAGTAGGAATAATGGCAAAAACACTCTCTAAGCTAAGCACACTTTTTAACCTAAAACACACTAGCTAGAAATAACAAACCTAACTAAAATCTCCACACCCAGATTTAAGCATAATATCTCTTCTGGTAAAGACCATTTCTGGGCTTACCTAAAGAGACCCCGTCAAAGTCTACCAATTCATAGGCCCCCTTTTCCAGCTTTCGCTTAACAACATAAGGACCATGCCACATGGGTACGAATTTTCGAGCACCTAATTTATCATTTGCTTGATCGTACAGTAAGACTAGGTCACCTTCCGAAAAATTACGAGGTGTAAAATTTCAATCATACTGAGCTTTAATACATTTGGCATGAGCTTCGATTGCTAATGCAGCATCACGTTGATTTTCATCTGGCTGAGCCAAGTACAAAAAACGTTTTTCCTCTTCGGAAGTCGCTGGAAGTAATTCTATGGCCATTTGAAATGACGGGATTTCGCATTCAATGGGTAACACAGCTTCCAAACCATAAACTAGTTGGAAAGGAGTGAAACTGGTTGATGTTTTTACTAAGGTTCGATACGCCCAAAGTGCTAAAAATAGCATGTTATGCCAATTCGACCTATGAATCCCAATGATTTGTCGGATCTTGATGACTAGAACTTTGTTGATGGCTTGAACCAGACCATTAGCCTGTGGATAATATGGATTTGAACTATCGTGACGCAGGCCAAGTTGGTCTGTAAGTTTAGTCATCATAATATTTTGAAAATTATGCCCATGATCAGTGATAATCGCTTGTGGAACACCGAACCTAGCAATTATATGATTGAAAACAAAAATCCTAGTAGTTTTTCCATCTGCCTCAAATGTAGGCATTGCCTTGGCCCACTTGGTAAAATAATCTACCGCAAGGATGATATATGCATGCCCCCCAGCCGAGTGAGGGTTACATGTAATAAAATCTATACCCCATTTCGCAAAAGGACCGACAGCAATTATAGGGTGGAGAGGAGCAGGTGGAGCGTGCATCTTTCGATCAAAAATATGGCAGTTGTGGCATTTTCGGATCGCGTTAATACAGTCTTTAAATAAAGACAACCAGAAATAGCCAGCGCACAATATCTTTTGGGCTGTGGCAAACCCAGACATATGACCGCCACATGCTCCAGAGTGACAGTCATTCAGAACCCTTTCAGCTTCCTCATGAATTAAACAATGTCGGAAAACAGAGTCTGCCCCACGATGATAAAGTGTGTCTCCAATAATTTTGTATTGTAGGGATTGGAATCGAATTTTTCGACGCTTTGATCTTGAAATTTATGGACGAAAGGATTGGGTTTGGAGATAAACGATGATATCTCCATACCATGGATCTAAGTTGCTGATTAGAAACAAGGATTCGTCCACAATGGGTACTTCCGCCATAGTTTCAGTGTCAGCACGCGGGAAGTCACACATTAACTCCGCAAAAACTAAAGATTTCTTTGACTTAGACTTTTAAAATTCCAAGTCAAGCTCCTACAGGATCACAATCCATTTGGAGTACTTGCCCCCTAGAAATTGTTTGGTAAAAATATAGATCATAGGGTTGCAATCAGAAATTACTATAGTTTTGCGTAGTAAAATGTAATGACAAAAACGTTTGACAGCTTGAACAGCTGCCAAAGCCAATTTCTCCACATGTGAATATTTTATCTCAGTTGGATTTAAGATTCGACTAAGGTAATATATCACATGTTCACTACCGAAGTCATCTTCCTGAACTAGCACCATTCCAATGTTGTAATGTGAGGCAGCGAGATATAAGAAGTCTTGGTTGTAGTTGGGAGGATGCAATAACGGTGCATGGGTCAACGCATGTTTTAATGCATCAAAAGATTTGTCAGCTATCTCATCCCAAAAGAATGGAGTATTCTATTTCAACAACCAGGTAAAACCCTTTGTGATCTTGGCGTAGTTAGGAATCGATCGACGTAAAAAGTTTGCTTTCCCTTGCAAACTTTGGAGTTGGAGAAGACTCGAAGGAGGAGGCAATTTGACAATAGCTTCAACCTTTGAGGGATCGACATGAATGCCGGCTTTCGAAACAACAAACCCCAGTAACTAACTTGTTTCTATATAGAAAACACACTTATGCGGATTCAACCTAGTTCAATAATGCCTACACCTCATAAAGATTGCTCGTAAATGGATGAGATGATCGGATCGATGTAATGAATGAGTAGGTAAATCATCGAGATAGGGTTAAAGAATGTGCTTGATGTCATGAAACACATAAGACATGGCCCTTTGAAAAGTTGCACCGACATTCTTGAGCCCAAAAGGTAATTTGCAATAAGCAAATGTCCCCCATGGACAAATGAAAGCCATTTTTGGTTGATCAGCAGGTAGAATATTTATTTGATTGTATCCGGAAAAACCATCCATGAAGGAGAATATTTCCCTGTCGCACAATCATCAATGATTTGATCGATATAGGGAGTTGGGTAATTGTCTTTTGGATAGGCTCGATTAATATCCCTATAATCGATACATATTCTTATTATTCCTTGATTTTTGTTGGCAGGAACAACATACGATACCCAATCCATTAACAGAATTAGATAAATGAAACCTGCTTTAAGTAATTTTTCAACTTCTGCCTTAATAGTAGCATCTTTTCGCGGGTGAATTTGACGCAAACATTGCCGGACATGTTTAGCATCCGAGTAAGTTTTGATTTCGTGAACAATAATTGTTGGGTCAATTCCTGGCATTTCCTCATATGACCAGGAAAACACGTCACAAAATTCTTGAAATAGGGCCTTATATGTTTGAATTTCATCTTCTGTACAAGAGGCACCTATATGAATGTTTTGAACAATTCCAGGCTTAATCGAAATGTCAATAGGAATAGTTCGAGAAATATTTCCCAAATTTAACTCAGAATCAAGATTTTTCATTGGATACTGAGGTTCCTTGACATAATCAGTCGTAAAAATAGATGAAAAATCATTTTCAAAGTGATCAATCTCAGGTAAAAATGAAGATCTTCCCATGGTAAATCATCAGCACACAGGATTTCATGAATTTTCTCATCAGTGTGAACAAGTTCAGAAAAGTTGTTGAATCTGAGTTTGATGTTGAAAGTGATTCTTCATGGACCACATTCATTAAGTCAATTTCGGTTGAAGAAGGGTCACAAAATGATTGTATGGCCTGATACGCAATTACATATGGACTCAAAGGCATAGCATCACCAAATGAATCTATCTCAGATTCGGAAGGTACGATCCAAGGATCTTCATAAAGAATAGTGTCTCATGAAATAATATGAATGGTTGTAGTAGAAGGAAATACGTTGGGACGAGGAAAGGAAAATGTTTCTAGCAAACCAGAATCTTTAACTAGTCCTACTCCAACATCCTTATAAGGGATAGTTGTTTTGCCGACATGTTGGATACTTTCAGAAGAGGCTGGGTCGGATGAAAAGTAAGTTAGCTAGATCGAAAATTATAAGGTTCGAGTCTTGAATGTCAACATCTCCTATAGCTGACAATAGCAATTTACGTTGTGCTGGACATGATTACAGCACCTCCAAAGCTAACATTGTTGAAGATGAAATAGCCAAATCTTCAACAATGTTATAGTTCTGAGCAACTCTCGCATGTGGATTGAAAACTGACTTTCGAAGTATACCCTTGGTGGGTGGTTTGATTACTAAGTCTGGGTTAGGTTTCTCGATCTATAGTGGATCGGAACTGGGAGTTGAAGTTGATGGGTTTGAATTAGAAGATTCTACTTCCTTACCACCAACAGGACTTTTACTTCCATAATCTTTCAATCGTGTTGCAATCCTAACACAACAGGCGTTTGAGAACCTTTGACGATTTTTGCAACCTCAGCGTGATGAGGGGAGTCTCTTGTAAAATGCTCTTCATCAAAAATTGAGACAAGGATAACGAGGTTTGCGTTTCTCATTAGTAGATTCCATTTTTTCTAGTTTCTCTTTCGAATTTTTATCTGTTTTATTTTTCTTCTTCCCTTTCTTTTTACCGTCGGATTTTGATTTGGCCGTAGATGACTCTACAACATGAATATCGGCAGAAATTTCTGCGGAAGAATCTCCTGTCGGGGAATCTATTAAATTTATGATAGGAGAAGAATTCTTGGAAGACTTCTTCTTACTTTTGGTATTAACTGTACCAATCGTACCATCAATGGCATGAGACCCCGAATTAGCTGGAGTTATTTGATTTTATTTAGGAAGGTTGGGGATTTTCTCGTGTAACGTACCTGACTACGTATAAATTAGATCAAGGTACTGAGTTTGAGCAATTACTTTCTCTTCAGTAACAACTCCTACCTTAGCTACATCCTCAGTGATTTTTGGTAATAAATATTTAACAAACCATTTTTCTAAGATCTGATCCGGAATAAAAACTTTCACTAAACGCCGTCGACGTCTCCACTGAATGGACAATTGAAGAACTTTGGATACGGTGCTTTAGTTGTGAGCTTTGGTCTAGAGAGGGTCCCAATGCTGGTCCCACAACATCTTTCCGTTGGAGTTGGACTTCCCTGAGAGCCCAATCTGATGCGTTGGGTTGCAGTTATGGCCCGTCATCCTGAGGATGGTTCAGAAGTTGTTCGATTTCCTCTTGAGTATTTTCATTGGTTGGAGAACCAATTTTTTGCTATTCAGGATTTTCCTTATGCTGGGATGGATTATCGCGGTGACCCATACATGGCTCTTCCACCAGGAGAGCAATGGGATGACTCACGTAAAATCATTTTCAACATTTTCTAATTTAATTTTTTTTGTTTTATTTTTAAATTGTCCCAAAATTGATAGTAAAAGTTTCAAATGCAGATGTAGGCCCACGGCGACCAGCCACTCTTTGGCCCTATGAGAGGAAACAGCCAGCTGCAGTAGCACTAGCCCCACAAGAGGAATCTACAGAGACCCTGGCCAAATTGGAAAACCATCTAGAGCGTTTGACAACAGACATTCCAGAGACCAGCATAGATGAGATTCCTCTTAGGCTACAACAATATGTGATTGGGGTCCTAGGACCTTTTAGAAGGTTCCTTTGTAGGGTGGCCCTTACAATGGTTTCTTATCGTGATCATCACCAGTGATAGGATGATCGCCTGTTGTAGACTCATATGACATTTTTCTTTTTGTACTATCTTTCTTGCTGATCATAAGGTGTTTTTCAACCTATGATCGAAGACGATGTACATTTGACACACTTCTATGCTATGCTACATCACTATTACCGGCTTATCCTGTAAAACATATTATGGAACATTTTTAAATTTACTTGTATGATTATTGCAAATGTCTACTTAATATTCGAGAAGCAATTGCATCTGCTAATGTATTTAAATATCTTGGAATATGTTGATATTCAATATAGTCAAATTCACATTCCAAGAGGTGAAATCTCAAAAATAATCTCAATAATACTGGATTTCTAATGGCATATACTCTATTAAGCTGTAACACAATGAGTCCAGAATCTAACCTCACAACCAAACTCCAAATCCCAAATGAGATGGATTCAGATAATAACTCAATCACTGCAATATACTCTGCAATGTTGTTCATTGTTTGACTGAGGCTTACCCCATGCATAGATACCAACTCATTAGAGGGTGAATAGATAACCCAAGCTGCGGAAGAAATGTTCCATGTATTACGACAAGCACCATCAGCAAAACCGATGTATGTTTGGAGAGACGTCAACATCTGCAATATCAAGAGTAAAATCAAGACAAGCAGGAATAATGACAAAAACACTCTCTAAGCTAAGCACACCTTTTAATCTAAAACACACCAGCTAGAAAGAAAACTAACCTAACTAAAATCTCCACACCTAGATTTAAGCATAATATCTCTTCAGGTAAAGACCATTTCTGGGCTTACCTAAAGAGACCCCGTCAAAGTCTACCAATTCATAGGCCCCTTTTGCTAGATTTTGCTTAATAACATAAGGACCATGCCACATGGGTACGAATTTTCCAGAGCCTAATTTATCATTTGCTTAATCGTACAATAAGACTAGGTCTCCTTCCGAAAAATTACGAGGTGTAACATTTTGATCATACTGAGCTTTAATACGTTTGGCATGAGCTTTGATTGTTGATGCAACATCATGTTGATTTTCATCTAGCTAAGCCAAGTACAACAAATTTTTTTCCTCTTCGGAAGTGGCTGGAAGTAATTCTATGGCCATTTGCAATGACGGGATTTCACATTCAATGGGTAACACAGCTTCCAAACCGTAAACTAGTTGGAAAGGAGTGAAACCGGTTGACGTTTTTACTGAGGTTCGATACGCCCAAAGCGCTGAAAATAGCATGTTATGCCATTTCAACCTATGAATCCCAATGATTCGTCGGATCATGATGAATAGAACTTTGTTGGTGGCTTCAACGAGACCATTAGCCTGTCGATAATATGGAGTTGAACTATCGTGATGTAGGCCAAGTTGGTCTGTAAGTTCAGTCATCATAATATTTCGAAAATGACCCCCATGATCAGTGATAATCACTTGTGGAACACCGAACCTAGCAATTATATGATTGAAAATGAAAATCGCAGCAGTTTTGCCGTCTACCTCAAATGTAGGCATCGCCTCGTCCCACTTGGTAAAATAACCTACCGTAAGGATGATATACGCATGCCCCCCGGCGAGTGAGGGTTACATGTAATAACATCGATACCCCATTTCGCGAAAGGACCGATGGAAATTATAGGATAGAGAGGAGCAGGTGGAGTGTGCATCTTTTGATCAAAAAATTGGCAGTTGTGGCATTTTCGAACCGCGTTAATACAGTCTTTAAACAAAGACGGCCAGAAATAGCTAGCACGCAATATCTTTTGGGCTGTGGAAAACCCATACATATGACCGCCACATGCTCCAGAGTGACAGTCATTTAGAACCCTTTCAGCTTCCTCATGAATTAAACAACGTCGAAAAACAAAGTCCGGCCCATGACAATAAAGTGTATCTCCAATAATTTTGTATTGTTGGGATTGGGATCGAATTTTTCAAAACTCTAATCTTGAAATTTCTGGCCAAAAGGATTGGGTTTGGATATAAACAATGATATCTCCATACCATGGATCTAAAGTGCTGATTAAAAACAAGGATTCGTCCGCAATGGCCTCTTCCGCCACAGTTTCAGTTTTAGCATGCGGGAAGTCGCACATTAACTCCCCAAAAACTAAAGATTTCTTTGACATAGACTTTTCAAATTCCAAGTCAAACTCCCGCAGGATCACAATCCATTTGGAGTACTTTCCCCCTAGCAATTATTTGGTCAAAATATAGATCATAGGGTTGCAATCGGAAATTACTATAGTTTTACATATTAAAATGTAATGACAAAAACATTGGACATCTTGAACCGCTGCTAGAGTCAATTTCTCCACATGTGAATATTTTAGCTCAGTTGGATTGAAGGTTTGACTAAGGTAATATATCACATGTTCACTACCGAATTCATGTTCCTGAACTAGCACCATTCCAATGGTGGAATGCGAGTCGGCGAGATATAAGAAGTAGTCATGGTTATAGTTGGGAGGATGCAATAACGGTGCATGGGTCAATGCATGTTTTAATGCATCAAAATATTTGTCAGCTATCTCATCCCAAAAGAATGGAGTATTCTGTTTCAACAACCGGGTAAAACCATTTGTGATCTTGACGTAGTTAGGAATGAATCGATGTAAAAAGTTTTCTTTCCCTTGCAAAAATTGGAGTTGGCGAAGACTCGAAGGAGGAGGCAATTTGACAATAGCTTCAACCTTCGAGGGATCGACGCGAATGCTGGCTTTCAAAACAACAAACCCTAGTAACCGACCCGTTTCTATACAGAAAACACACTTATAAAGATTCAACCTAATTCGATAATGCCTACACCTCATAAAGATTGCTCGTAAATGGATGAGATGATCGGCTCGATGTAATGAAAGAGCAGGTAAATCATCGAGATAGGGTTGCACAATGTGCTTGATGTCATGAAATGCATAAGACATGGCCCTTTGAAAAGTTTCACCGACGTTCTTGAGCCCAATGGTAATTTGCAATAAGAAAATGTACCCCATGGACAAATGAAAGCCGTTTTTGGTTGATCAGCAGGTAGAATATTTATTTGATTGTATCCGGAAAAACCATCTATGAAGGAGAATATTTCATTGCTGGCAAAATCATCAATGATTTAATCGATATAGGGAGTTGGGTAATTGTCTTTTGGATAGGCTCGATTAATATCCCTATAATCGATACATATTCTTATTATTCCTTGCTTTTTGTTGACAGGAACAATATTCGATACCTAATCTGTTAATGGAATTGGATAAATGAAACCTTCTTTAAGTAATTTTTCAACTTCTGCTTTAATAGCAACAGCTTTTCGTGGATGAATCTGATGCAAACGTTGTTGGACGGGTTTAGCATCCGGGTAAGTTTTGATTTCATGAACAACAATTGTTGGGTCAATTCCTGGAATTTCCTCATATGACCAGGCAAACACGTCATGGAATTCTTGAAATAGGGCCTTATATGTTTGAATTTCATCTTCCATACAAGAGGCACCTATATGAATGTTTTCCACAATTCCAGGCTTAACCGAAATGTCAATAGGAATAGTTCGAGAAATATTTCCCAAATTTAACTCAGAATCAGGAATTTTCATTGGATTCTGAGGTTCCTTGACATAATCAGTCGTAAAAATAGATGAAAAATCATTTTCAAAGAGATCAATTTCAGATAAAAATGAATATCTATGATGACGACGTTCCCATGGTAAATCATCAGAACACAGGATTTCACGAATTTGCTCATCAGTGTGAACAAGTTCAGAAAAAGTTATTGAATCTGAGTTTGATGTTGAAAGTGATTCTTCATGGACCACATTCATTAAGTCAATTTCGATTGAAGAAGGGTTAGAAAACGACTGTACGACCTGATACGCAATTTCATATGGACTCAAAGGCATAGCATCACCAAATGAATCTATCTTAGATTCGGAATGTATGATCCAAGGATCATCATAAACAATAGTGTCTGATGAAATCATATGAATGGTTGCAGTATAAGGCTATACGTTGGGAGGAGGAAAGGAAAAAGTTCCTAGCAAACCAGAATCTTTAACTAGTCCTACTCCAACATCCTTATAAGGGATAGTTCTTTTTCCGACATGCTGGATACTTTCAAAAGAGGCTGGGTCAGATGAAAAGTAAGTTACCTGGTCTATAGTTACGATCTTTCCATTATGAGGGAACTTTATAAGCCGAAAGACCGATGAAACAATAGCTATCATAGTGTAAGACCAACTATGACCCAAGAGAAGGTTGTAATCTAGAGGGGCATCAGCCACCTTCACATCTAGATTAACAGTTTTTCCTTCAACCCCTATAGGTAAATCCTGTAGAATGCCAAAAGGATGGAACCCGCGGCCATCAAAGGCCTTTAGAATCATCGGAGATTGATTAAGTGTAGGAGAACCAAGCGATCTCCAACACTAAATCGACATAATACACGTTGAGGCTCCCTCATTAATCATAGTCCTATAGCAAGGTCTATTTTTGACTAACACTAGAATCTGGAAAGCCATTTGATGAGGTAAGCGAGGTGTACTATTTTCTAGATCGAAAATTATAAGGTTCAAGTCCTGAATTTCAACAGCTCCTATAGCCAACAATAGCAATTTACGCTATGCTGGACATGATTGTAGCACCTCCAAAGCCGACATTGCTGAAGGTGAAATAGCCAAATCTTCAACAATGTTATAGTTATGAGCAGCTCTCGCATGTGGATTGAAAGCTGGCTTTCGATGTATACCCTTGGCGGGCGGTTTGATTACTAAGTCTAGGTTAGGTTTCTCGATCTATAGTGGATCGGAACCAGGATTTGAAGTTGATGGGTTCGAATTAGAATATTCTGCTTCCTTACCACCAACAGGACTTTTACTTCCATAATCTTGCGATGGTGTCGCAATCCTAACATGGGACATCATCATTATGGGTTCTTCAGAGGCATTTGGGGAAGAACCTATCATCTTACTGTCTTGAATAGGAAAAGGATCCTTCAAAACAACAAGTGTTTGAGAACCTTTGATGATTTTCGCAACCTCAGTGCGATGGGAGTAGTCTCCTGTAAAATTTTCTTCGTCACAAATGAGACAAGGATAACGAGGTTTGTGTTTCTCATCAATAGAATCCATTTTTTCTGGTTTCTCTTTCGAATTTTTATCTGTTTTATTTTTCTTCTTCCCTTTCTTTTTACCTTCAGATTTTGATTTGGCCGTAGATGACTCTACAACATGAATATCGACAGAAATTTTTGCGGAAGAATCTCCTGTCGGGGAATCTGGTAAATTTATGATAGGAGATGAATTCTTGGAAGATTTCTTCTTACTTTTGGGATTAACTGTACCAATCATACCATCAGCGGCATGAGACCCTGAAGGAGCTACAATTATTTGATTTTATTTAGGAAGGTCGGGGATTTTCTCGTGTAATGTACCTGACTGCGTATAAACTAGGTCAAGGTACTAAGCTTGAGCAATTACTTGCTCTTCAGTAAGGACTCCTGCCTTAGCTACATCCTCAGTGATTTTCGGTAATAAATATTTAACAAACCATTCTGCTAAGATATGATCTAGAATAAAAACTTTCACTAAACGTCGTCGACGTCTCCAATCATGAATGTGATCTCAAATGTGAGTGGACATTGACTGCGTTAATGAAGCTAATAATTCCATGCCATTGTCATATCTGACTGGCAACCGAAAATGAGTTGAAAATGAAGTAGCTAACTGACTAAAATTATAAAAAGTGGCTTGCGGTAACTCAATGTACCACTTGGCCGCAAGACCAATTAGAGTGCATTGAAAAATCCTTAAATGGATTGAATCATCTGAAATGGAGTTAGATGCACACCAGAGGTGATAAGTCATCACATGGTTCGATGGATCCTCTCCTGATTTACCTTCAAACTTAGGAATATCACTAGGCAACTTATTTGGCATTGACAGCCAAAACGGAAGATAATTAACTGGATCATTCGCAAGGCGCGAAAATTCAGGCATGTCCAAAGTTGCAATGAATGGTAACTGACGATTAGGGTCCCTGAAACCCTGGGTCATGAGACCAGCCCCAGGAGGAGGATATCCAGGATAACTAGGAATTGGAATTGCATTTGGGATATTATATCCTCCTAGAAAACTAGGATTAACTGGACCATACTGGGGTTGTTGAGGTTGCTGATAAGTATATCCAGGGTACGGTTGATACTAATAGACTGGATTCTGCACAGCAAGACCGAATTGGTATTGTCCCTGGTATTGTTGATAAGTAAATTGAGGTTGACATGTGACACCATACTTGGACCAGGTTTTCCTACAGGAATTTGAACTGAAGTCTGAATTGTGGTTCCAGACTCAGGTAAAGATGCTTGAGGAGTTGATACAGGAACAGCAGAAACCGGAGTTGTCGATACTCCAGAAGTAGGTGGGGTAGATGGAACAGATGTTGCAGCAGTTGCAGCAGTTGTTTGAGGCGGAGTTCGGGGGAACTAGGCCCAGGCTGAGAAACTATAGAAGGTGCAGAAGTTTGAATAGTAGACTGGACAGGTTATTGGGTTGAATGAGAAACCAAGGGTTGTCCAGATTGAGATGACAACTGCACATTTGATTGCAAGATCTGTTGTGATTGAGATGGATCCCACACTAAGTTCATTCTGGTCTATGGACCCATAGAAGGTTGAGCGAATTGAGGACCATAAACAGGTTGAGGGTAGGGTTGATAATTCAAAGGTACATTTCCAGCTCCTTGGACAAAGGACTGACCGGAAGGTGGTTGGAAACCTTGGGTTGGTTACTGACATTGAGGTTGATAACCTTGAGGTGTGTACAGATACTGGGGTTGACCTTGAGGTTCATATTGATACTGGGGTTGACCTTGACGTACATACTGAGTCTGGGGTTGACCTTGAGGAATGTACTGTCCCGTAGGTATGTATTGTCCTTGAGGTTGCCCCCAAGGTGGTAATTGGGTACCTTGAGGTTTCCCCCCAGGCGATAATTGAGGACCTTGAGGGTGCCCCCGAGGCAGTAATTGGCCACCTTGAGGTTGCAGATTTGGAATGGTACTTGACATCATAAGAATATCTTCTACACTTAACAACTTAGTTCTGTTATTACCAGTTAATAACCCTTGTTCAATAGGTTGAGGAGATGCTCCCGAAAAAGTACCAGCAAGTGACTGATACCTAGAGGGAATAGAAGGATCACCATATAAAAAGGTTTCTGGAGATTAAGAAAACATGGACGGCTGTCTCGACATATTAAAAGAAGGATAATAACCCATAGGTGTTGGATGAAAAGGAATGCGAGGTGGTGAAAAACTTAGTCCCAGGTTTTCCAAAAAATTGGTCAATGAAATATACCAAGCATCCCTCCTAGGTGGACTGTAAAAGATCGATTCACGCTCCCTAAGTTCTATAGCTAGTTGACTTTCAGGGATAGGTATACCTTCTTCCGAAGTAACAAGTTCTTCAACAGCAATAAGTCCAGAAGGAAGTTTTTGGGTAATGACTCTTTTTACCCTGGGTGAACCAGGACCACTGGAAGTTGGAGAGGCAAATCCTAATGTTGGAGTAGTAGCAGGTTCAGATATTTCAAGTTCCTAGGCTAATTCACTAGTAGAAGAAAAACTACCAGTAACTTCGGAAAAAGAAACAGGTTCTAAAATATACTCTGGTGCTTGCACTTGATAATTAGGATGTACAACTAAAGAAGACTCTCCTTCTTCAGGTGACCCAACTCTACTGTCACTAGGAGTTACAAGGGCTCGTATCCCTTCAAGCTAGCTCGGTGAAAACTCAGGAGGTTGGCCCCGAAGTCTATGGGACTTCCTCGGTAATTCAGCCACAATTAAATATTTTAACTACTTCACATGCAAACAAAGAAAAATCTCAATGAAAACCACCTAAAGTCTCTAAAGAACCAAACAATTTTAAATCCCACGCCTAAAGAATCTAGGAGGTCAAAACACACACAAACAGTAACTTTCCATACCAAAAAAACTAGTTGGTGATAAAATCCAACGTCGCAGAATTCAATACAAAAATGGCGGTTGGAATAGTTACCCCGACAACCTGCTTAATGAATAGACTGGCACAAGTTTCTCCACTAAACCGTCTTGAGTGAAGAGAAGCCCCAGAAAAGCCAAGTGAGTCTAGTCGACGTCTGCTCCAGGTACAATGGGATCTTCCCTCCACCATCACCTTAGGAAAGAATCCTATAGAATATGGTCACTATGGTTACCAACAGAAACAAATATACCTGGGGGAACAGTCTGTGTATGATACACACACAAGGGCAGAGTAGCAAGCTCAATCCCCATGAAGGCTCCTTGACATAATCCAAGGTTTACCAACAAGTGACCCTAGGCTCCTCGACAATGGTTAATACAAGGTTTACTGTTTTTAATACGTGTATATCTTGTATCATTCCCAATGAGGAAGGATTGATTACCCCACTATTTCGGACACGATGTCGTGCTTGACTCCTTTAAGAGGAGCTTCCCAGAGCATAGATGTAACAATTGGAATTTATCTCCTACCACAAGATACAGCTACTTGTTTGTTTTAATATCTTGGAGAGGTAATTACTCCCTACTCCAAGATACTAGCCTAAGCTATGTTGGTGATAAAGAGCCCTAGAAATAAAAAGATTACTAGATAGATTTTACTTTAAGCATTATTTTTGTTGGTTTTTCCTTAAGTAAAAGGGTGCGGAGATGAAACTTTATGGTGTGAAGACTCAACTCCAAATCACTAAAAATGCACTTAAGATGAAAAAAATCCTTTTTCTTCAATGAATTTCTAGCTAAAGAAAGAGTTGAGAATGCAAATGCTTGAAAAAACAAATCTTTCGTTAACAATCAAATCAAAAGAAGAACTTTTTGTCTTTTCCAATACACTCAAAAACGAGATAGCTAGTTATGCTCATGAAAATTTCCCTTTCTTTTAAAACACTCAAATACTACAAAAACAAACTTTTTCAAAAGAGATTTTTTTAAATTTTATAAAGCACTCAAAACTGTTGAAAAATCTAATCTTGATATCTATAAATTCTAAAGAGCTAATTGAAGTAAAAGCTCACAAGATTTCTTTTCAAGGATGTTTTACTTAGTTATGAGCAAACTAAGGACTAATTTGTCCAGAATCACAAATTAATAAAAAACAACCAGCTTTTGTTTTCTTTTTTAAAAATGAAAATCAAAACTTTCTACACAAGTTCTTTCGAAGCTTCGCAAAGAGAAAAACAAGATGGACTCCTCAACAAAGGAAGATTTTACAAAATGGTCAGACTCATAAGAAGACCAGCAAAAACCAAGGTGATCTGAGGTTTCTAAGGCTTCTAAGCTCTGAGTTACTACAAAGACCAAATGAAAATCAAGCCCGACACACAAAGCTTCTAGAAATTTCACCTAAAACCTAAATGCCAATGGAATTAACCTATGAAAATTTTCTGACAAGTCACGTATAGATCTGGGCAGAGGCTAAAAACACATAAACAAATCCTAAGTTGACTGAATGAGAAAATTTCAAGTTTTTCAAAATTTTGACAGGGTCTGCAGGCCCCCAGTATACCCAGGTGCGGTACCACTCTCTGTGTAAAGCAAAAGTGCGGGGATGTACGCATTATGTTACAAGTAGAGGGTGCGGTCCTCCTCCAAAAGCACGAAAAAACAAAAAATAATCCAAGATCTACTGAACCTACCCAATCCCACACAACAAGCAAAAACCAGAAACAGAGAAACAGTTTCTCAAGTCAAAAGAAAAACAAAGGAAAAAATAAAAAATTTAGGTCCCCAGTGGAGTCGCCATTTTGTCGTCCGGATAAGTCGTTCTTGCAGACAAGACCGACCTCCCTAGTATCTAATGATATCTAGCGACAAGCAAACCAAACAATTCTATCTTTCTATAAATATGCAATTTATGAATAAAGGGTAGTAGATGTTTTAGGCCTACCTCGGGTCCAGTGCTAGTTTGTGGAAGCCATGCTCCGTTGATCCAAATGAGCTCCCTTTTAAAGAATCTGCAAACACAAGTAGGCACACACATCAAATAGCACCTGAAAAGCCAATATAATAAAGCATATTTATCATGATGATCAAGGAATTCATGAAATAAACCATATAAGACAATTTATTGAGAAAAATGAATCTGATTGTATTAACTTTAATCAAATAAGAACTTTACAACCTTGGTGCCTTGATGTTGTACGAGCTCCTCCTAGGGTCCAGCAAGAATCTCCTCTACTTTGACAAGTTTCACTCTCTTCCCAATGAAGCCAAAAGGTATGTAATCTCCCCTCTCAAGCTTAACTAGGAAGTCTTAATTCCAAAAGCATTTACCCTAAAAAATGTTCAGCTTTCAATCTCGCTAGAAAACAGCCCAATGCCTTAACTTATAGTGCAATGGAGGGAAGTTACTAGGTCCACCTCCAAAGGGATAGAGCCCTCCTTCAAAGGGATAAGCTCCTCTCATCAAGGGGTTAGCTCCTTTAGTTTTTGGATGCATGAACCACCTAGGAGCGAACCAGCCACGTCAAGATTCCTTCTAGAAACATCCAGAATTAACCCAAAGTGAGTTTTTAAGAATAAACTTACACCTTTTTGACTTTTACAGGAGTCCACACCCACTCCTTTAGAGACAGAGCGGGTAGGTCCGCAGGTAACATGACCAAGGGGTGTAGGATCGCACGTAATGGTAAGAGAAAGTGCGGAACTAGAGATTTATTTATTTTCAAGGACTTTCTCTCATTTTTAAAGCTTGACATAAAAAGCTGAGGTTTGAGACTTGTAAAGGAGGATAGTATGAGTGGTGATAGACTCACACTGACTACAAATAGTCATGGTGACAATATTTTGTGTAACAGGCACCTTGGTCATTCCCTTGCACGGAGGTACATACTCAGGAAATCGAGTGATAGGGTCAACACCCTGGACTTCAACTTCCTCCATGTTTATCCCCATGTCCTCATCATCCATCAGAATGTCTTCAATTTCTTCCTCCTTTGGTTCCAGATTGATGGCTTTGCCCTTTTCTTGTGTGGTGGGATTGTCCTTTGGTTGGTTTCTTCTCAAAGAGGCATGCACCGGTATTGCAGGGTGCTTGCCTTTCTTATCCTTCATGCTCTCTTTAGTTGGGGTCGATTTTGGTCTCGGCGTCCGCTGCAATTTGGGAAATTCCACTAATACTTCTGCAACCTTTGGAGCAACTTCCTCTACCTCCATCACAAATTTTGGCATAGCCTCCTTGATTCTCATTGCTTTGGCATCCATAAATTTGGAAGGTGTCGACATAACGGTATTCAACAGTTCTCGTGTTGCCTCCAGTAATTTCTCAAACACTGAAATCGATATCAGAGGTTCGAAGAATTCTTGGCTCATGTGCACCTGAGAGCTCAACAACTCAATTCTCAAAATGCCAAGTGTTTTTCAATGAGTAGCCACCTATAACTTACAGGGCATTTTGAATTCAAAACCAACCATTCCCCACACATTTGGTTCATTAATGTCAGGTTGGCAACATATTTTCAAGGATGTGATCCATAAATTCCATCTTAAATGTCGGTCTCCCACTCCTTTTGGCCTCATTTCTAACTTCAAATCATGAACACTGACTTCAATGGTCACTTTCCAGCTAACTTGTGTAATTTCCCTCTGGGTAGTGTAGCTCCCTTCGCGTCGTTGTGAACCCTGTGACACTTCCTTGCTTCGCACAATCCTCCAATCGTGTAGCTCCCCAACCCAGGTAGTGTAGTTTATAGTCTTGCGCCTCCTTTCAGCTTCCCCGAGCACAACGACCATGCTACCCTCATATAGTCACATGGACAGACCACCGGTGTATGGCTTCAATCGGTTGCCATTCACGTTTCCTGGGAAGGGATCTCCATTCAATTTAACCAACTGAACTGCTCCACCATCGGTAATCTCCTTAATGACATATGGCCCTAACCAGTGCGTTCTGAATTTCCCTAGAAATTTATCAAAATTGTTGACATATAACAAAACCAGGTCATTTACCTTAAAGGTGCATAGCTTAATGTGCCGATCATTCCATGCTTTTTCGCGCTACTTTTGGACATGTTGGTGAAATCCAGCTAGAAATCTCTCTTCCTCAAGCTTAGCCAGCTGTGCGAGCCTCTCTTCCAGGGCTCTATGATCTGTCATACCCTTGGGTTTTGCTATGCACAAACTAGGACAATATATTCCATGGGCAACATTGCTTCAATGCCATATACAAGCCTAAAGGGTGTCTATCTAGTCAACTTCTTGCATGTCGCCTGATAGGCCCATAGTACTACATGTATGTGTAGGTTCCAATCACTTCGTTGAGCATTGCAAACCTTGGTCAATGCATTTTCCAACACCTTATTAAATGCTTCCACTGTCCCATTAGCCTACGGGTGATAAGGCGTGCTCTTCTGGTGATATACCTAAAATTCCTCTGTCAGCATGCTAATCGTCTCATTCAAAAAGTGCGTACCGCGATCACGCATAGAAATATTTGGACATCCAAATCGCATTAGTACATAATCAAAGAGGAACATCGCAGAAATCACGCCTGTGCAATCCTTCATAGGTTGTGCCTCCACCCATTGAGTCAAATAGTCCATCACAGTGGTAATGTACCGTGCTCCCGTCTTCTTACCTTGGGGCTGAATGGGCTGCACAATCTCTATCACCCATTTCTCAAAGGGTTGTAACATCATCTGTGGATTCAGAGGTAGCTCATCCCTCTGCGATGGCCTGCCCATCCTTTGACATGCATCACACATCTTGTAGTAAGCTTTTGAATCCTGATGGAGGGTTGGCCACCACAACCCTGCGCATAGAATCTTCTGCGCGATTGCTCTTCCTGCATAATGACCTCCCGCAACACCCCCATGAGCATCCTGAGAATATTGCTTCTTTCAAACTCTGGTACATATCGTCACAATATTTCATCAGACCCCATTTTTTTCAGATGCCTAGCAATGAAAAAAAACTCTGTCACGCGCACCACTAACTCCTTCTTCTGCTAGATGGTGTAACCTTTCGGGGCATTTCCTATTGTTAGGAAGTGTATGATATCTTCAAAATGGCCGTCTGCAACATGCACACCAAATAGATACGCGTCAAGAAATCCCTCCTCCAAATTAGTGGGCTCTTCCCCTGTTTCAATGCCCGATAGTTGGTCTGGTCCCATGTTTAGTCATCCAGGCTTCACAATGACTTCAAAATCATACTCTTGGAATAATAACAACCACTTGCAGATTCTCTGCCTCAACATAGGCTTATTGACCAGATATTTCAACACGGAATGACTGTGTACATCTTAAAATATCCACCTAGCAAATAGTGTTTAAACTTCTGGAGCACGTATACCATGGCTAACCCCTCGCGCTTGGTGGTGGAATAGTTCTTCTCGGCCTTGGATAACCTTATACTTGCGAATGTTATAGGATGATCCACTTCTCCTCCGCTAGCCTATGTCAGCACTACTCCCACCGCTATACATGACACATTGACATCTACATGAAACTCCTTCTTCCATCTAGGAAGACTAAAATCGGCACAATGACCATATTTTCCTTCAATACATCCAATATTTTCTTACAGTCGTCGTTCCTACAGAACATGACATTCTTTTTCAACAGCTTCTCGATAGGTGCGGTGATCTGGGCATATCCCTTGATAAACTTCTTGTAATACCCAGTATGTCCTAAGGTTGCGTGCAGCTGTTTCACACTCCTCGGAGCCTCCAAGTTAAGTATCACCATGATCTTCACGAGATCTACCATTAGTCCCTATCTACAAACCACATTACCCAACAAAGTCCTAAAAGGAACACAAAACATGCACTTCTTCAGATTGAGCGCAGTTTGGTACCTTTCACAGGTATCTTGCATCAAACAAAAACTTGCCACATGGAATTTTACCAGCCCAAACACAGTCCAGTCATCAAAGTACACCTCCAAAAACTTATGAATAAATTCCTTGAATGCAACAATGACTATGCACAAAAAATAATAGGCACATTCTTCAATCTTAAAGGAATTACAGTGTACTGAAAACATCCCCACTCAGTCGTGAAGGTCATCTTGCTTCTATCCTCCGGAGTGATTTTGATCAGATGGTACCCAAAGAAAACATCAGTGAACAAATATGCTTCCTGGCCACCTACATTATCCAATACCTCATCAGTGAACAGAGTTGGGAAAGGATTGTGTACGCGAGCATAATTCAACTTCCTGAGATCTAGGCATATCCTTATTTCATCATTCTCCTTCTTTTCCTGTACCACCATTGAGCTTACCCAATCAGATTCTTCTACGGGCCCAATGATTCCTACTGCAAGAATCTTGTCTAGCTCTAAGCAGACCTTCTCCTTATACTTCGGATTGAGGCGGTAAGGTCTTTTCTTAACCGGATTCACATCGAGTTATAACATGATCTTCATAACGCCCAGGTCTCTTATTATCCCTTTTAGCTCCATAAACTTGGTAGGGAACAAATCTTGGTATTTGTGGAGGAATTCAGAGACCCTATCGACCGTCGTGTCATCCCGTAATTTCCAATATTTCCGAATTTGGGCTCCACCTCTGTATCTATATTCATCAGCTTCATTTTCAGTGGCATGGTTATATCAGGATTCTCAATCTGCAGTCCCTCAACCTCGTGGTGACCTTCTGTTTCAGGGATGTTAATATTTCACAGATCCTCATCTTCTTTCTCAGTGGTCACGTTATAGCATTCCAGTGCGCAGCTCAGTTGAGTGGTCAAAAGGGGTTGAATCAGGTCCAAAAGATCCTGCGGTATCCTAAAGATTGTTGCTTTCACCTATTGTAGCGCTTTGTCAATACAGTCGAACCTGTCTTCAAAGCTAAACATAATTATGAATCCTTCACGCATAATATCCCATTTACCTGTATCATGGTGGAGCTCTGTTTCCAAGTACCAGTTCATTAGGATGACATCCATGGTATGATAGAACAAGAGCACCCATTCTAGTTGGGGCTTCACTCCATAAGCCTGAGCCCATTTAGCCAAGTGTGCATGCGGATCATTCTTCCCATCACATTTCTCTATCATTCTCACCTTTGGCTTCCCAAAGCATGTTCGCATCATTCTCCTAAACTCGCGCCAATCATCAAAGCTACCCTTGTGCATAACCCACCACCTTAAGGGTGTAGAGCACAGTGCCCAGTCCAGAGCTTGGATGCACTACTTTTCTAGTACCTCCCTCTCAAATTCATCTAAAAATACATCTACATCATTCAGGCCATCATAAGTGGATAGATTTCTTACCTCTGACGACACGCAGCACAATGACTGGGTCATCATCTTACAGCTTAGTGTGGTTACTTCATGTAGCCGATTCTACCATCGCTCTAATTCTTCATAAGAGTCTAAGGTGTAGGAACTCTCGCGATCCCATGTAGTTCATCCATCCACTGTCAGATTCACCCAATATTGGTCTCACATTGTTATCTTATATATACAGTCCAAATTGTCATTGCTCTCATAATAGAGAACTAGTTCAGTATAGTGTGATCCTTTAGCAGGATCTACGTGTACTATTTCACAAAGTGATTTCTTTTCAAATATCATCTTCTTCTTCTTTAGGTTGATTACCCCATTCATGTCAATATCCCAATCAATGCCAAGGAGCGTAGGGTAGGGGTTGTTGTCATCCACAATTTCTATTACTTCAAAGTCAGCGATTGCGCTCGTGCCTTCAATATCCATAGTCACCCCTTGCAGTTGCCCCATGGGGAGGATCTTCTACTGATTTTCCATTTTTAACTCAATCGGAGATCACTACAGTACGGGTCTTCCAATCCTCACCCAAGTCTAGTTTGGTAGGACGTTCACATCTGACCTTAGATCCAAAATAACCTGATCCATTTCATATTCTCCTATCTATGTGGTCAGTCTCATTTCTCACCCTGTCCATGTTTTATGCTTACCAATCTTTCGTACCACACGTGGTTCACCCAGAGTGTTTCTCGCGCATCTATTTATAAGCTCTTGTAATCCCTTCATGGCCTTTTTATAACAGAGCAACTTCATGCATGTTTCTACAAAGGTTGTAAGAATAGAAGGGTATATCTCCTGATCATGATTATACTTTCTCCTTGAGGTGCTGGCCTCAACGAAGCTCTTGTTTTCTTCCATGAACGTTTCCAGTGTGTGCTCCAAATCAAATTCAACCTCCTTTGTCAGAGCTTTACAAACCTAGACGATGTCTTTGAAATGTTTTCCCTTATCATCCCCTATTGAAATTCCACTTCGGAGAACTATATTCACATTCAGATCCTCTTTGTGAGGCTCAGGCCTCATCATCTGCAGGTTCTAAGTCAGCTGCAGTGGTAGCGCCCCTTTGTCACGTATCTTGGCTATCAGCGTAGGAGAGTCCTCCATTTCATGATCAAATAGAGTGCAATATTTGGACGATGGACGTGTATGGTTAGTGCAATTGTAGGCATAGTGTCCTAGTCCTCCACAATTGTAGCAGATTAACTATCCCCAACCTCTGCCAGGTCCTCCTCGGCCTCGGCCTCGTCTGTGCCCCTGAAATCCTACTCGCTCCATCCCTGCACTTTGGTTAGGGGGCCGAGTTTCTGCCTGAACCCTATAGGCGGGTGTTCTCTCCATCATTAATTCATAACTTCTGCAGTTGCGCTCATCATGTCCTACCAACCTACAGAAGTTGCAGAATAGTTGTTGTGGTGTTTGTACAAACTTCTACGGAAAATGACAGTTATTTGTCGTATGTTTTCCTACTACCTAACATATAGCACACCACAACACAAGCCCCGCACTTGATTCTGCTTGGGCCTCCAACCTCAAAGGCATTGGTCATTCTCCTACAATATAGTTTTCAAAGACTAGGAAATGGTCTTTGTCATGCCCCTGACCTTTACATTTCAGGCACCATACCTCTTCGTGCACCTCCAGTCGAACTGTTATATCTTACTTAACACTCTGCATTTCACGAAAAATATTTTGCAACTGCACATGGATCTATTAAGCCTCCAGATTCAGATCTTGCATCGGTTTTTCATGTAGTCTCATTGCAACCTCTAAGGCCTCTGCTACAGTCGTTTTCTTTTGTTGTGACAACGCAACCCTTAGGTGTGGCAAGAGAGAATCCATGAACCACTTGCAGTGCTGCCCATATTTTAAGTTCATATTGGCTTCGCAAATTTTACACTTGAACCTTTGATCCAATTCCCAAGGTGTCTCGCTTGGTTTCATCATGATTTCCTTGAACCCCACAATCGACTATGCCTCAAATTTAGGCCTATTGAATTCCTTATTCAACGCGGTCTGAATGTCAGCCACTCTAGAATTTGGGTTATCATTAGAGTACTTGATGTAACAGGTTAGCGCACCATCCTGCAAAGCACTAACCAATGTTGCCTTCTTCATGTGATCATCTCTAATGCCATGATATTCCCATACAACTTTCATAACAAACCAAAACTAATATGGGTCTTTATTTCCCATGTCTTTAAACAAAGGCAGATTCACTAAATTTTCCATGCTGAACTGCGGTGGAGGTGGTGGTGGTGATATGGGTGTGGGTGGAGGTGGAAGTCGTGGGAATCCTTATCTTATAAACTAAATTGCACTTCATGGAGAAGCCTACGCTAATCCCTCTTCGTCACCTAATGGAGGTGAAATTAATGGACTATATTCAAGACCCTTCCTTCCTTCATTCCTGTAAGTCTTTCCACTTCGTGTAGCTTCGAACATCAAGGTAGTTGCATAACCTGTTTTTCGCACAATAATATCTTAATCCAGGTGTTCAAAGACTTCAAGTACTTACCTCGCGAGCCTTTGAAAAAGCATCGCTCTGCCTCGTTGTAACTAACCAAGGTATCGACCATAAATTCAATCACAAATCCCCCTATGATGCAATCGAGCCAATGATTAACAACACAGGTGATCTTATCCTCAGAGGCTTCTAGTCTGCGTACTAGCTCTAGGGTCTAGACAATAGGACCATCAAGTCTACACCTTCCTTAGCTATCTACTAGCTTTGTGATCCACTCATATAGCTCAACTAGAAAGGAACAGAAAAGGAACTCGTGAAGTTCTGTATATATGTACTTGTCCAGCCACTTTTCCCTTTTCAGTCGCAAATTTCTATTTTCTTGCACCATGAATTCATGGATCTTCTTGTCCAACCAATCTTCGATCTCTTTCTTAGTTGGATTCCAGTGAACATCTCTTATGCATATTCTAGTCTCGGCAACGGAACCATTTGTTGGCTACGTGGGGCCTGACCCAGGTTGAGTGTTAGTTAGCCAAACAAATCCCTACACTACTGGCCCTTTCAGCATCACCCCAAAGACTGCGAAAAGAAGTCTCACCCAAAGTAGTATGGGGGGATGATGGAACCAATTTTCTGCACCCTGAGATGTTTGTCATGTTAGTTTATACCCCCTTTTCTTACTATTCACACAAGTCACTAAGCTCTCGGGCTCTATCAGTCTAGCCCTTTATTTCACCCTTCAGTACCTCCACGAAGGAGTACGATTGACCTTTGCACAACCCTAACCTGTGGTCTAGGTACTTTCGCGCTGCTATGACAACCTATTGTATAGGTTCCCTAGTTATCTTAAGTGTTTTACTTATCTTACTAAATAATCATAGTTATCATTGCGTAAACAGATATTATTACTTGCATTTTATTAACCAACATAATTACATACATTTGTGCATCACATAATCATTGTAAATGAAATCCATACACAATATGACAAGATGTATTAACAGGAAATAAAATCACGGGAATTGCGGAATACTTCTTTTTATTGATATCTTAGATTATTATATACTCTATCCACCCTACACACACAGCTACAAGGGTTCGTGCACTCAGCTGCGGACTTCTACCCTAGGCCTCTGCGCACTTAGTTGCAAAGCCTCTACCTATGCTAAGACCTGAAAATTAGACTTCTCTACCAAGACTCCAAGCCTTGTCTTCTACTCCCAAAAACCTGTGACTAATTATAGCTTACTTACTTAGCTCTTTTTATACAATCCCATGGTCTGCAGACCGTGGGTAGATATTTACAACTGAATTTACACTTTACAAAATAAGGGCGGATAACCCTTTATGATTCATGACACCTTCATGCTCCACGACCACAAAATGGGGAGACTTTACACTTTATTAAAAAACTTGACCCAAAACATGGTATTTTAGCCCCAAAACTATCCTTGGAGGATCCTGTTCCCAAGAATTATCTACACAAATACATACAGGAGGAGATGGAGTTCTTTAACATCTCTTCGCTTGGAACTGCCTACCGATATGCTATCAAGATTGAGCAGAAGATTAAATAGAAGAAGTGAGACTTTGGATCTGTGAATATGAAGCAAGGGGAAGGTGCCCAAAAACTGTAGAATAAAGGACAAATACAAGGCAAGGTGACCTAGGACAACCCATTGAAGTCACAAGTCAAGAATAACACCATAAAGAAAAAGAAAGACATAGGAAAGTGATGTGAGATCCGTAATAACACCACTCACAACACAAGTGAGTGTTGAGCTAAGAAATCACTGGTATCTGAGTTGAAGGCTTTAGAGTCAGATGCATGTTCTGACTCTGAGTCAGAACTCGGCAAGGGGAATGACAAAGGGAAGAAAATTATTGATACGGAGTTGAGTGCCACTGTTGCCACCATAAAGATCTAGAATATAGAGCCCAAAGATCTAGAGGAGGGGATCATATCTTCCACTCACAAATGTGGGTGAAGGGTTCATCGCTACAATTCATTGTCGACAACGAGAGCGAAAAGAAGCACATTTCAGTAGAGGTCATGAAGTGATTGGGCCCACTGACTACACCACACTTGTAGCTACACACCATTCGTTGGCTTCAACAAGGAAGAGATCTTTGTGTCTGCTCGAAGTATCACCTTCCCTACAACGTTAAGCCCTTCATAGATGAGGTATTATATGATTTTCTTGTCTTGAAGTTTGTGATGTATTATTAGGCAAAACATACTCGAGGAAGCATCATGTTGTGTATGATTCGAGGCCTCGCACTATTATTATTTCTTTGAGAAATAAGTTATAAATGATACTAAAGGTAACCCTGTCTACTTCCATCTCTTTAATCTCTACTAATAAATGAAGTAAGATCATCTCCCAGACCAGGAAATTTGTTTTCTTTCTAATTCACTCTTAAAGTAAGGGGAATATGTGGCCACATCCATGGCCCTCGGGAAGGGTTACACAATGAAATAGAAGAAAGTGGATAAGGTCATGGAATAATAAAGGTACATCTTCTCCTCACCCACAAGGGTACCCTTACATTGTCAAGTCAAGCATTCAATTAGTCTGACTCCCAGATCACCGATACGCAACAGGACAATATATCGTCTCTTCATTATGGAAAATGAGGAGATCAAGTGGAAGATATAGGAGTTATTGCAAAAAGGGTACATCCGATCAAGTTCCTCACCTTGTGCATGCCCGATTGTACTTGTAGATAACAATGATGGGAACTAGAGGCTCTGTATTGATTATCGGGCACTGAACAAAATCACTATCAAGAAGAGGTATCCAATCCCATGGATTAATGACCTTCTTGACCAATTTAAGGGGGCCATTATTTAAGCAATATTGATCTGAAGTCTGGCCATCACCAGGTTCCAATAGAGCCCAAAAATGTATGGAAGAACACCTTCAAATACAAGGAAGGCCTTTTTAAATGGTTGGTTATGCCGTTCGGGTTGACAAATGCCCCTGCTACTTTCATGAGGCTAATGGATGACATATTTCTTCCTTTCAACAACCCATTCAAGGTTTTTAATCTGGATGACATCCTCATCTTTAGAAAGAGTTGGGAAGAACACTTGCAACACATTCGGCGGGTCATTCATACCCTGCAGTAGCACAAACTGTGTGCCAACTTGGAAAAATTCACCTTTGGCATGAGCTAGCTCTGATATCTAGGTTACATCATAGATGAGCAAAGCATGCATGTGTATCTGACTAAGATCCAAGTCATTAGGGATTGGCGAACCCCAACCACTCTAATAGAGCTTCACAACCTTTTGGGCCTTGCAATTGTTTATTAGAGGTTCATGTGGGGATTCTCCCATATCACTTGGCCTTTCATTCAGATTACCAAGGGTGGAGAGAAAGAATTTTTTTCTTAGTTTGAGTCCCAACAGAAGGCGTTCATTGAGTTGAAGTGCCTCCTCTGCTTTGCATCGTACTCACATTTCCATACCTACAACAACCATTTGAAATTGAGACCAACATCTCTGACTATGTTATTGGTGCACTCTCACCCAACACATGCATCCAATGGCCTATCATAGTGAGAACCTTTCCGATAAAATTTAGAAGTACCCCACCTATGATAAAGAGATGTATTCCATCATGCACGATTTTCAGCAATAGAACCATTACACTTTTGGGAAGGAGATGGTAATCCACACTGATCAAAAACCTCTTCAATTTATATAGACACATAGGAACTTAAAAAATGATCATCATCAAAAGTGATATACATATTTGCAACAATTTCCACTGGAACATTAAATACAAAAATTGAAGAACCAATCATGTTGTAGACTACCTCAGTCAACCCCAAATTGCAACACTGACTATTTTTCTCAACTCTTGTGACCACGAGCCTTATGGATGGACACAACTATACAAAAATGATCTAGAGTTCACCTCCACATACCAGATGCTAGTGGATGGAAATCAAGTTCCTGATTTCCACATCCAAGACACATTATTATGCTACCTGGGATACCTTCGTGTTCCTTCAAGTAAGCATGCCAAGATGATTTGGGAGGTGCACTATAGTCAGATCGCATGACACTTTAGTGTGGAGAAAATTGTGGCCATACTACAAAAGTACTTTTATTGGCCAAAACTCTCATAGGATGTTGGGAAATATATTAGATCATGCACTGTTTGTGCTATCGCTAAGCCAACCATAAAGAATCAAGGCCTATACATTTCTATGCCTACTTCAAACCAACCTTGGGAATCCATCTCCATGGACTATCTTTTTGGACTCCCTTCCACCAAGCATGGTAATGACTTTGTATTTGTGGTCATGGACAATTTTTCTAAGATGGCTATCTTGGTGGCCTGCAAGAAGAGTACCACAATAGAGGACATTGTAAAACTATTCTTTGAATGAGTGTGGGTATATTTTTGGATCCCACAGACCCTTATATCATATTGGGATAGCAAGTTCCTGAGCATATTCTGGTCAAGCCTCTCGACACTATTGAACACTAATCTCACCAAGTCCACTACATTCCATACCCAGCCTGATGGACATACAAAGGTCATCAATAGGATGATCAGGCACATACTATTCATGTACAACTCCAAGCATCCACACACCTAGGATGAGAGCCTTCCCTATGTGAGAAATAGTTATAATAGACCTCTCCATGCTTGACTAGTTGTAATCCCTTTCAAGTCAGTCTAGGATTTCAACCATTCTGTCTAATTGATGTTTCCATGAATCATGCGACTACACAAACATAATCCACACATGTATAGTTTGCGGTTGATAGGGCAACCAGATTTATTGAACATATCCAGTACATCTTCTGGCAGGTTCATAACATCTTGGAGAAGTCGAATGCTGAGTACAAGAACCGACATGATCAACATTGGATCCCACACAAGTTTAAGGTGCACGACAAAGTTTGGTTGCTTTTGCAAAAGGAACGCCTTACCAGAGCCCACCAAAAGCTCAAACCTCTTTGATATGGTCCTTATACCATTACAAAGTAGGTGGGAGACAATGGTTTTGAGATCAACATTCCCCCATTCATTGCCCTGCACCCAATGTTCAATGTAGACTGCCTTGAACCATACTTTCCACCATTACTAGACACATCACACATTGCATAACAACTCACACCAATAAGGCTAAACCCAGACTGCATGGAACGAGACACAACTGATCGAATCATGGACATGTAGATCAAGAACACTCACCAATAGAATATCCAAGTATATCAAGTTGTCAAAGCTAGCCAACTCGTGCACCAAGGCAAGTGGCTCACTAGGGACGAAGTTCAACAAAAGCTTCTCCATCTCATGGAGGCACTTAATGAAATGGGGTCCATTACTTCCTAAGGGGTGAGGAATGATCCACGTGGATATTGGTGGCCACCCACATATTTTATTTGGACGCCCACCATTGTACCTTTATTTCTTTTAGTTTATGTAATTCTAACACATTTTACTATGTTTTGCTCTTTTTCGGGTCCTAAAATTCTGGAGTCATTTTGAGGCCCTAAATGACATTTTTTGTGGGAAAATGGATAAAATTGATTCATTGAAGGATGTTGCAGTTCAAATTTGTATTCCTCAGTTAGATCTTTATAACTAGGTATCGTGTTCATTAAACAAAGATCATATGCCAAAATTACATCCCTGGGACGTTGATGTACCAATTTATCCCAACAGGGCCCATAGTTTTGGCGCTTCATCTCTTAGGGTTAGGTTTTCAGATATTTATGGTTTTCCATTGTTTCTCAATAATAAATAGGCCTTTGATCCTCATTGTAACATAGTTTAGAGGTATGTAGCCTCCACAACTCTTCTTAGAGATAAGCTACCATCGCTTGAGTTAGTGTATTTCCATTTTGTAAGTAAGCATCTTTCAGTTCTTTAGTATTAATGAAATGAAGGTTTATTTTTGTTGCATCTATGTGTTTATATATATATATATATATATATATATATATATATATATATATATATATATATATATATATATATATATATCATTCCTACATAATCATGGATTAGATTTCATGTGCTCCTGTCTTCAAAAGAACTGAGGATGAAATCCTAGGGAAAATCACTCTGACTCATGCTTGTGGACCCTCAATCCATCTACACTTTCACTATCTCATTAGGCCTTCATTTCCTGCCTTACATGTAATCCAAAACCCTTCAGTCGGGAACATTCAATGTATTCCATCTTTAATTTCTTTTAATATCCCATTCCCAGGATGAATCAACCACTCCATGTGGAATTTGTGTTGATTCATGGCATTTTATATTTGATCCTCATGTGTTCCCCTTTCCACATCATCCTGGAGCCAATCACCTTGGTTATTTCTTAGAGCACACTCTTTGTTTCTTCTGCGCTTTAGTGCCCAATGTTAGTATATTCTGACACATAGGAAATAGTTAAGTATAACTTGGTCTAGAGTAGAGTTAGGTAAAGTGTGTTTATTTACTATGTAATTTTGTAACATACAATCCAATGGTCACAATATGTAGTGATCCGACGGTTCATTCTCTCCTCGGTATTACCAACACTTGATCCGTGGCTTTACACCAGATTGTTCCATGATCTCTATTTAAAGAGCATGGAGGGTCATTTGTAGGGGAACCGTTCATGAGAGAAGCTTATGTAAATTTTCATTATTTTATTAATAAATTGCTTGAAGTGGTTGTGTTGGCTCAGGCCATGGACTATTTTCCTCTTTGAGGGTTTTAACCACGTCAACAATACTGGTGTATTGATCTGTGATCTATTTGTGAGCGGTGCCCTTTGGTGTTCTATCTGAGGAACTTACCCTGTAAATTCCTACATGTTATCAGAGCCAAATTGAGGGCCACATCTGTTGGTGATCCAAATATGAAGTCCGTAGAACTTCATCCAACTGCCTTTTCCTAGATCTATTGTTTTTGACTACTTTCAGGCCGAGAGGACTACTCTATTGTGTTAGGAGCATCTATTCCAGTGAGGAACCCCTTTCGTTTGACGCGAAAAGGTTTCTGGTAATCCTAGGTACATCATTTTTAATATCTAGAGGTATACAGTGTTTATTTGCAGTTTTTAGTTATTTTCTCTCTATTTATTTCGGTTTATTTGTCTCTTTGTTTTTTTTATTACCAGATCTATACCTTTCATTTCTGTGTATGCTCTTTTCATCATGACTCAGTGTGAGATGGGAAAATCATAAACAAAAAGGAAGTATTTTTCTCATGTGTATGCTCTTTTCTGCCACGTCTTAGTGTGATCTCGGAAAATCAGAAACATTGAGGAAGATATTTAGTTTCTAGCTAAAGCTAACTTCAAACCGTAAGGTTTGTTTTTTTTGTATGTCCGTGTTGGGTTTTGTGTTTTTTGTTTTGCAGGAAAAAATGATATTTCTCAAGTAAGCATGTACCCCAAAACTTCAGTGACTAAAAAAATAAAATAAAATAAAAACCCCCCTTCCTCTTTTCCAAAAATTACTAACGTTTTAATCTAGCTCACTTGGTCCAAAGCTACATTATGAGAGTAGAGGTCTTGAGTTCATGTCTTTCTTTTTGTTGAGATAATTAGATTAAGTTTGGAAAGGGGGTAGATTTTTTTTAAATATAAAATTAACATTTATTTTCGCACATTTGCGCACTTTGTCAGCATCTTCAACAACTTTTCTTCAAAAAGCCATAACTTCTTCATTCAGAAGCCATTTTCAGAGCCATTTTATTTTAATCAGCCTATTTTTTCGAGATATTTCCATTGGAACACTTATTTTCAGCATCCACAGCTTTAGTTTCTATTAAAATGGAAATTCCATGCCAATTTATTCTTAACAACACCAACTAATTCCAATGGTGGTCCTACATTGTGGATTTACTTAGAAGTAAAAGTCTTTATAGAATAGCCTCAGGCCAAGAAACCAAACTGAAGGATGAAGATAAGGTAGCCAAATGGGAAAATAGGCAAGATCAAGCACGTGGGTTTATAGGGATGTCTATTTCTCCTAACCTTCTATTCCATATCGCAGAACTTGATACTCCCAATGAAGCAATGAAATAGATCACTAAAGTTTTTGGAATTAAAAATTCACTTAGAGCCCATCAACTCGAAAATGAGTTACTTACATTGGATCCCAATAATTTTTCTTCCATTGAAGATTTTCTGTCCAAGTTCAAGACCCTTAGACTTCTTTTGGAAGGTTTTAAGGTTAAGAAAGAATATGGTAACCTTATCTATTCCATTCTTACTAAGTTGGGACCAACGTACTCTGTGTTTGTTTCCACCTTCCATTCTACAAGAGAAGCCTTCATTTCTCAAGAACAATACTACAAGTCCCCTTCCTTTGATGCCTTTTGTGATTTTTTAATAAGAGAACAAGAAAAACTCTTACACCTTGGTCTTCTTAATCTTGAAAACTCTTTTAAGAAACCTTAGCTGCCCAGCAGCAACCAAATTCAAAGAATCCTAATAAGTCATATCCTAAAAAGAATGGTCCTAAAGAAAACAAGGGTCCTATGAAATTTCAGCCTCAAAATGAAAAATCATTTCAACCAAGTGATAAGGCAAATAAAAGCAAAGAGAAGAAGACTGATAGACATTTCCACTTTTTTAATCGAGATGGCCACTTAGAATCCAAATGCTTTAAGAAGATGGAAGCCTTGGAAGCAGCAATGAAGAAGCATAATATCCATGTGGAGCACTCTTCAACTTCAACTTCATCTTTAGGAATAACACTTTCTACATGTGGTTATCAAACATCTCGGTCTGGATATGCACTAAATGTATCTTCTTCTTCTAATTCTCATGAGTGGCTCACTGATTCTAGAGCTTCTTATCACATGGCCAAAAACAAAGCCATGTTTTCTTCTTTAAATTGTTGTAACACCAAAAATATATATGTTGGTGATGATAGATCTCTTAGCGTTGTAGGGATTGGAACTGTTCATATAGACAATGGTCAATTTAATGATGTATATGTGTTCCAACCTTATCCTGTAGCCTTCTATCTGTATATCAGATAACTCATTCAAGTGAAGGTAAAATCGTTGAATTTTCACCTCACGATGTTGTAATTAAGGACCTAAGAGATCCTAGACAAATTTTATCTACTGGCATTGCTGATGATTCTACAAGGTTGTATAAGTTTAACAACTTTGGGTCATAACATATTCCCTCGATATTTGTTGCTCACAATGATGAAGTGAACAAAATTTGGCATGAGCGATTTGGTCACTTAAACTATCGCTCCCTTCAAAATCTTGTAAATAAAATATGGTTATAGGTCTTCCAATGGTATCTTGTAGAGATGGTGTTTGTTCTAGATGTGTACTCGGAAAACATCATCAAGATAGTTTTGAAAAACGTGCCTCTTGGCACACCTCAGCCCCTTTACAACTTGTGCATAGTGATTTATGTTGTCCACTTCCACTTGTTTCATTCTCTAGCTAAAATTATTTCTTAACTTTCATTGATGGTTTCTCCAGACACACTTGGGTATACTTCTTGAAACTCAAGAGTGAAGTATTTAACATGTTCTTGGCCTTTAAGGCCTTTCTTGAAAAACAATTTGGACATCGAATTCTTAAGCTAAGAATTGATAATGGCGGAGAATATGTTAACAACAAATTCATCAACTTTTGCACTGAGAATGGAATTAGAATGCAACCTAATGTTCCATATACTCCACAACAAAATGGTGTAGCTGAAAGGACGAATCACACCTTAAAGGAAATGGCTAATTGTATGCTTCAATCTAAAGGACTTAGTCTTAATTTTTGGGTAGAAGCAGTTAATTGGAAAATTACATAATAAATCGCACTCCTACTAAGGTTTTAAAGAATATGACTCTAGAAGAACTATGGAGCTCAATTAAACTAGGTGTAAGTCACTTTCGTGTTTTTGGAAGTGAAGCATGGGTCCATATTCTAGATGAGAAACATAAAGCTTTAGAACCTAAGAGTGAAAAATGTATTTTTGTTGGATATTCTGAAGATGTCAAAGGATATAGGCTTATTCCACTTAATTCCAAAAATGTTATCATTAGAAGAGATTTAAAGTTTGTTGAAAATATATCACCCTACAAGCCTAGTTCGGCGAATGTGCCACCTCTCTCTATCTCTTCTACTTTTGAAAATATTTCTTCCTCAGATGATGAAAGCGAGGATGACTATACTCCCCCACCTTCTTAGGATTCTCCTTCAACTCCTCATCTTCCAAAATGGGTCTATGCTACTTGAGATGAAGACGGTGCTCTTGCCAGTGATCCTACAGATCAGCAACGTACACGTTCTCAGTTTGATAGAGCCTCTTCTTTACTGGCTCAAGCTTCAGTGAATTATGATCCTGACACCATTGCAGAAGCTTCATTCCATCCAGATTAGGACATAGCTATGAATGAAGAATATCGTTCATTATTGGCAAATGATACATGGGATCTTGTTCCTCTACCAAAGGGACGAAAACTTGTTAGACGCAAATGGGTTTACAGAACCAAGTATGATGGAAAAGTTGATAAACATAAAACTCATCTTGTTGCTAAGGGTTTTTCACAACTTGAAGGAATTGACTTTACTGAAACCTTCTCCCCTGTTTCCAAAATGAAATCTATCGACGTTGTTCTTTCCCTTGCTACCTCTTTCAAATGGGAAGTCCATCAGATGGATGTTAAATGTGCCTTCTTGCATGGGGACTTGCATGAAGAAATCTATATGGAACAACCTACTGGATTTATACAAACAAACTCTAGCCTTGTATGTCAACTTAAGAAATCCCTTTATGGTCTGAAGCAAGCTCCTTGGGCTTGATATGCCAAAATGGATAGCTTTCTTTTAGAAACTAGATTTTCTAGGTGTCATTCTAACAATACTGTCTTCACCAAGAAAGTGGGCAAGTATCTTATCATTCTTGTTCTTTATGTTGATGATCTTATCCTTACTCGTAGTGATCCCATCCTTATACACCATGTCAAGTCCAGCCTTAAAAAGAATTTTGAAATGACAGGCTTAGGACACTTCCATTATTTTCTTGGTCTTTAAGTCTTGCAATCCAAGGAAGGTATTTTCCTCTCCCAGTCCAAGTATGTTTGTGATATTCTATACCATTTTCACATGGAAGACTGTAAGCCAACCCCTTCTCCCTTTCAGGCTGGGGCGAAACTTTCAGTCACTTGTACTTCCCTTGAAGTTGATGCTACCTTATACCATCAACTTGTAGGAAAACCTTTGTATCTGACCCATACTCATCCTCACCTTTCGTTTGTTGTTGGCCTTATTGCTCAATTTATGCAAAACCCACATGAAATTCATTGGAAAGAAGGTAAAAGAATACTTCATTATGTTCTAGGTACAATTCAGTTTGGGATTCATTACAGTGTAGAAGCATCTCCTCTATTGGTTGGTTTCACTGATTCTAATTGGGCTGTTGACCTTGATGATCGGAAGTCTACTGTAGGTTATGTGTTCACTCTTGGTTCAGGACCTATTACATGGCCAAGAAACAAAGTTCCATTTCTCTTTCTTTAGTAGAAGCAGAGTATCATGGTGTTGTAGAAGCTAGTAAGGAAGCCCTGTGGCTTTGTCAGATCCTGTCAGAGTTTGGCTTTCAGCAGCAACATCCGACTTCACTTTGGTGTGATAATCAAAGTGCCATTCAACTCTACAACAAACACATTGAACTGCACATGCACTTCATCAGAAAGCTCATTCACGACCATGTTCTTGAAGTGAAATATTTTTCAACAGATGATCAAGTTGCAGACATCTTTACGAAGGCTCTCATAGAGGTGAAGTTTAATAAAATTCGATTTATGGTTAGAGTTTAGGAAGTTGTCACTAAGGGGGGATAGGCTCTAATGGACTTTTGTAACTTACAATCTGACGATCACGATATCTAGTGATCTGATGGTTCATTCTCTCCTTGGTATTACGACACTTAATATGTGGCTTAACACCAGGTTGCTCCATGATCTCTATTTAAATAGAATGGAGGGTCATTTGTAGGGGAACCATTCATGAGAGAAGCTTATGTAAATTTTCATTCTTTTATTAATAAATTTCCTGAAGTGGTTGCATTGGCTCAGGTCGTGGACTGCTTCCCTCTTTGAGGGTTTTAACAACGTTAACAATACTGGTGTATTGATTTGTGATCTGTTTGTGAGCGATGTCCTTTAGTGTTCTATCTGAGAAACTTACCCTGTAAATTCCTACACCCAGGCTGACGTAAGAAACCACAACGATTCCCAAATCATCTCTCACTCTTATCAAATCATGCCACTATCACCCTTGCGGAGTTGTCATAGTACCTAGAAAACCAATAGGGAACACCAAGAATTCAATTTTTGTACATAGCACCTTTCATGCATTTTAACTCTTACATGTGAAGTTTGATGATTTAATGGTTGTACATAATTACATTGAATTCATGAGTTTTATTGCATTTATCCTTTGAATGACATTCTAGCCCCAATTTTCACTGTAATAGCGCAATACATCTGCAAGCTCTGCTAAATCCTTGTTTGAAAAATTATGTGGTGGTTAGTATTTGAAAAAAATTCTTTCATATTTTTACCCACAATGATCATTTTCAGTAGAAAGTTCAAGTGTAGACCAATAACCATCATCGGGGCATGAATTGCTAAGAGAAGGAAGAGAGAGATAAAGGAATAAATAAATAATGAAAAGGAAATAAAGAAGATATTAAACCGATAGAAAGGAAACCCTAAAAGTTAAGGACAAAAATAAAAGGGTAATATAATAGATGAAAGAGAAGTATTTAATTAATATTAATGAAATAATAGTATATTAGAATAATTTTAAAATGTATAATAATGTATTAGAATTAATGAAATAATAATATAATAAAATAATTAACCAAAGAAATTAGAAGTAGTAGAATTAATTATAGTAAAATTAATAAGAATAAAAGTATAGAAAGAATATAAATTAAGGAACCATATATAAATTATAAATATATTAACATTGTTATAATAATAATAATAAGAACCATTATTATTAATATGTTAATATTATTAATAGTTATAACATAATATTAGTTCAATGATAATGAAAATGTAGATAATATTTTAATATATTATAGATGATGAATATTTTAAAGAACTAGATTAATGTACTTTATATTATTAATGAATTAGTACAAAAGTATTGATTCATTAATAATAATACAATAAGTTGTAAACTCGGGTGAAAAAAACACGTGCATGAGTCTGCCTGAGAGCTACGCAGACCTAGCCGCCTCGCTAATTTTGCAGGCCTCTCTTGGTAGCCTCTTGTTGCTGAGTCCTCTCTAACCATGCACCCCTCTGAGGAGGGTGACCCCCTCTCATCCAGGCACCAAGGAGCTGAAGAAAATGAAGAAGCATTCACGCCCTTGATTTTTGCGAATGGAGCTCCGAGGAACAGACCAACAATCAACAAATTTGTAAAGAAGCTTGAGGATATACCAGAGATCTCTCTCCCACTTGCTCTCCCTCGAAAAGCAGCTCTCTCTTCGGCAGAACATGGAATAGTTGGGTAGTTCACAGGGTTATGGCCATCCCCCAAATCAGTACAAATATGGGGTGAAAGAAACCAGAATGAAACCATTCAGGGGAAATCGCAATACGATTTTGTGGAAGGGGATATTATACCTTCCTCTTCGAATCAAAGGAAGATAGAGATTTGATCTTCAGAAACAGTCCATACTTCATGGATTCCAGAGGTTTATATCTAAATAGGTGGACACCATATTTCGATCTAGAAATGGACTTGCCAAGTGCAGTCCCAGTCTAGGTCAGATTACCACACCTTCTTCTACATTGTTTGGGAGATGATTATGTCAAAGCTATAGGAAATTCTATGGGAAAGTATATAGTTAGATGTGAACCAAAGGATAACATGCATGCATGTGCTAGAATATGTGTGGAAGTAGATCTTGGAAAAGGTCTTCCAGAGGAAATAAAGATCAAGGTAGATAATTGGATGCATATACAACAATTGGAATACAAGCAGATACCATTCAAATGCAAGGTATGTCATGAATATGGTCATTTTGCTAATAGATGTCTTAAAAAAAAATAGAATGAAAATGTAGAAGAGCAAGAGAACACATGGGAACAAGTAAAAAGGAAAAAACCCATCAATAAGAAACCAATATCATCTGCCTCCTAGTTTCAAGAACCAAATGAGACTACTTCTCAGCCCTCATTGAAAGTTATTTCCGCTCTCCACACATTTCCAAATCCCTTTGGGCCCTTGGAAGACCCTATTGATGCACCCTCTCCCACATCCCCAATATCTAACCCCAACTCCCTTGCCTACATACCCTCTTCCTCTATTCTTATTTCCCCTCTTCCCCCTCCCTCAGTGGACTGCATACTAACTAGAAATCAGGCTAAAGAAAACCCCAAAACTTTGGATCAAAAAAAAGAAGTGGGAAGAAAATCCAACAAGGAAATAAGAGACGAGGTAGCGGCTAAATAAATGGCATTAGGAACTCACCAGCCAATGGAATCCTTTCTTGGGAAAAATATAGGAAACAATGAAAAAAGTCAGCAAAGAGGAAAGGGAGGTTCCAACCAGCACAACAATAAATAATGATAGTGGTCTCTTGGAATTGTCATGGCCTTGGCACCAATTCCAAAGCCAGCAGCTAGAGATATTTTAATCAAAGAAAAGCCAAAAATTTATATGATCCAGGAGACCAAAACAAGCAGTCAAGAAAATTAAGAATTATGAAGGAACAATGTTAGAGGCAACAGGAGCATCAAGAGGAATATGTACCATATGGGAAAAAAGAAAATGGGAACTAATAAATCAAAAAATTAGCAAACACTGGATCAGAACAGATTTGAGAGATCTCAACACAAAGGAACTGTATAGCTTCATGAATGTATATTCTCCAAATCACTAAAGATAAAAATATCATTGCCAGAATTGATAAAAGAAGAATTAGCAGAAATAAGAAATGGGAAATTAATCCTTGGAGGAGATTTAAATCTTATAAGGAACATTGAAGAAAAATTTGGAGGGAACTATCATACAGATCTGTCAAGAGAAGCTCTTGAAGAAATAATGGAACAACATAAATTAATCGACCTTCCTCCAAGCAATGGGAAGTACACATGGAATAATAAAAGAATAGACAAGAATAATATCAAGGAAAGGTTGGATAGAATCTTAGTACAAGAAAACATAGGAGCTGAATTCACTTCTGTGAAAAGCAAGATCGTCCACACATTAGCTTCAGATCACAAGCCAGTGGTATTGAGCATGGGTAAGTTGGAGAATCAAGTCCCACTCCCTTTTAGTTACAATTTGAGTTGGGACAACAATCGATAATTTGGAAACCAAATCAAAGAGAGCTGGACAAAAAGCATCATTGGGTCTCCTCATTATGTTTGGGAAACAAAGCTAAATAATTTAAGGTTGCACCTAAAAATTGGGCAAGAGAAAATGATATTCTAGACCAAGCAAGGAAAATAGATTTACAAAGAAAAATGGACAACATTCATAAAGAAAAAGAAAACAAAGAAGAAAGAAAACAATATTATCTACAAGAAAAGGAAATATTCTAGGAAATTTACAAGCAAAATAGAAAAGAAGAAGAAGAAAGTCGAATGAATTCCAGATGTCTATGGCTGAAATCAGGAGATAAAAACATAGCCCTTTTTCATAATTCAATGAAATAATACATACAAGAAATCAGATTGAATAGATCCAAGTACATGGGCAAGAGATAAAGGGAGCTAAAGAATTAAAAATTGTAGCCCACAATTATTTTAAATATCTACTTACAGCAAATGATCAGCAACCAATTAATGAAGACTTTTTGCAGCAGATAAAAAAAAAATAAGTGACCAACAAAATGTAGAAATAAATAAAGAGATCATTGAGGATGAAGTCAGGGAAGCGGTTTAGATTCTTCACCCTAATAAGGCTCCGGGGCTAGATGGGTTTACAATGACTTTTTATAGAAAACACTGGGATATTATTAAAAAGATTTTATGAGAATGATAAAAAATGATTTTCAAAAAAAATAAAATTGGAGGAAACAAAAAATCTTCCTATTTGGCACTCATACCCAAAGATTCAAATCCAATAAATTTCAATAGATACAAACCAATTTCTCTGTGAAATTCCTCTTATAAAATAATCACCAAAATTCTTGCAAATAGAATCAAGAAAATTCTTCCGGAAATCATAGCAGAAAATCAAGCCGGCTTTGCTCTCAAGCAGTAAATCACACACAATGTGATCATTGTTTAGGAAGCTATACACAAAAAAATTCAAAGAGAAAGGAATGATAGTAAAGTTAGATATGGAAAATTCCTTTGACAGAGTTAATCATAATTATCTAGCAGCAGTACTCAAAAAATTTGGCTTCTCAACAAATATAATAGAGACTATTTAGGCTTGTATATCAACCCCTTGGATAGCACCTCTAATAAATGGAAGGCCCAGTAAATTTTTCAGAGCACAAGAGGTCTAACACAAGGCTATCCTTTATCTCCATTCGTCTATATCATCATGGCGGAAACTTTAAGTGCAACACTAGAAAATCGGAGAAGGGAAAAAAAATTAACCAGTATACAAATAGCAAGAGGGGTCAAAAATATGAATCACTCACTATTTGCAGATGATACCCTTCTTATATGGCGGGCATCAAACATAATAGCTAGAAGATTTTAAAAAGTGTTGGATTATTTTCCCCAAGCCTCTGAAGGAATATTAAATAATTCTGAATGCAAAATATACAAATAGAACACTTCTCCAAGAGCTCTGAAGCACATCTCACAAATACTAGAAATTCCAATACAAACAAGATGGACTCACTTTACATATCTTGGGCTGCCCCTAGCCAAGGAAAATGTAAAAGTGGAACTATGGAGCAAACAAGTCAAAAAAATGAAAGATAAAATTCAGAATTGGGGAGTGGTGTGGCTTAATTTGGTAGGAAGAGTGATCATGATTAAGGCACTCCTTTCAGCCCTTCCCGTTTATCAATATGCCATTATTCTGGCCTTGGCAAGTGCCCACAAGCAAATGGAAATAATATTAAGATGTTTCCTATGGTAAGTAGGAAAACAAGAGAATAAAATATTTAGCCTAGTACGATGGTAGCAAGTCACCCTTCCTTATGAAAAGGGAGGTCTTGCAATCCGCTTACCAAGCCAAATGAACATTGCTTTAGGGATAAAAATAATTTTGAGAACAATAAGTGGAAAGGAACACTGGTGAGAAAAATTACTAGCCATGAAATATCTGAATCATCCTAGAAAAAAATTGATAACTGAATCTATTCCATTCAGTCCTTGCACACAAGTTTGGAAACTTGTAAAGAAGATCATTCCCCTTATTAGAAACCAAATTTCTTAAAACCCAGGGAATGGAAAAAAAATTGCAATTTGGGAGGATCAAATAATGGGAAGAGAACCTCTAAATCTCCATCAGGATCTAATATGACTTCAATGTTGGATGGAAGAGAGAAGGATAAATACTTTATATTCAATCTCTGAGTGGGATCATGATAACTAGCTTGAATGGAAAATTGCAACAATTGCAAAAAAATAAAAAGGCCAATGGGAGAAACTAAAATCTCATCTTACAGGGGCAACTCCCATAAATAGAGAGGAACAGGATGACTTCGTGTGGGACCCAAATGGAGGGGAATATACAGTGAAATTGGGGTATAACATCCTCCAAGAATAGCAAAACCAACAAGATTGGAGTCTATGGAAGGTAACCTGGAAAACAGAATGCCTTCCTAAAATCAAAGCTTCCATTTGGACTCTTCTCAAATGGAAAATCCTAACCTATGAAAACTTAAAAAAAAAGGAATACAAGGACCTTCTAGGTGTGTCATGCGTCAAATGGAGGAAGAAAAAATTCAACACCTCTTCATGGATTGTAGGGTGGCCAGAGAATGTTTGACCCAGATAACAAGTTCACTGGAAATAAATATAAATTTCTTAAATCAGTTGTCCGCACATCATAAAACTTGGGAGAAGAGCTACCAGTATTCAAAGAGAGAAAAGGCCACAATAAGCAGGATTTGGAATTTCCTACCCTCAATTTTGTGCTCTCAAATTTGGCTAGCCAGAAACAAATGTATATTCAAAGAACAAAATCCAAGAATAGGCAAGATTCCATCAAAAACATGGAGCCTAGTATAAACTCCAATAGAATGTCAAATATGGACCAGAACAGCCTACAGCAAGAAGAGAAAGATTGGTATAGCAAAGCAATATTAGAAAAAAGATAGAAGCTACAGAAAAAAAGAAAAAATCTCGCACATCCAACAATTGGAAGTTAAGGCTAGATGACAAAGAATTTGTAGAATGGAGGAAGAAACAAAAAAGATTCAACTTTTTTCAATGGGGCATCAAAGAATAACCCAGGAAAAGAAAGTACGAGTGGAGTAATTATAGACCCAAATGGGAAAACAATTATTACTTATGAATGGAGTCTGAGAGAAATGACAAACAACAAGGTGAAAGCACACAACCTTTGCTTGGCCACAAGACTGCTAAAAAAACTTGCGATCAAGGATTCTATAATTATAGGAGACTTGGCAATCATCATAGCAGCAATGGTAAATGAAAAGGAATTCAATAGTATTGCTATTAATAAAAAAATTCAGACGATTAGGTCAAACATAAAAAGTCTGGGAAAAATAACTCTCAAACATGTGTTGAGAAATTAAAAGAAAGAAGCAGATAACTATGCCAATAAAGCAATTGAAAGACCAGTTGGGATTTTCAAGGAAAACAACAAAGTCTATTGCATAAACATACCATGATTTCCACAACTACGATGAGGACTAAGAAAGGAGAAAGTGGAAAGAAGCATAACAAAAGGAAAGAAAAAGATGATCAAACCTTCATTCCCAGAATGAGATTGTCTACAAACTACAAAGAAGATTTGTTATTAGTGGATCTGAAGTGAAATCTGCAAGACTCAGATCGCAAAATCAACCCAATCCCCAAAATGCTTCATTGCACATTTGATAAGGATCACAGGCATGCTTTACCTATGAGAAAAGAAGAAAATAGTCATATCATTCACAAGCCTTAGGATCGAAAATGTCATACAAGCGCAAGGTGTTCTACAACGGATAGTTGTACAAGCACAAAGGTGATCTACATCATGACAATCACCTTCAGTAGTAGGTTAATCCTCTGCTCTAACGTCAATAAATTGGTTGAAGAGCTCAGCCATATTCGTTATCTAGAAAGCCTAGCCTATTTACATTCAAGTTATCTCTTAAGTGCTCAAATTTCTTTGTATCCCCTCACTTGCAGTCGTCCTGATGACCCCATTACCAGATTGAATCCTTCAACGGCTCACCAACTTCATTCTCTCGACCCATTAACCTTGTAGTTCATTCATATAACTAGGCTTAATCAACCTCAATTTGGTATAACTCTGTTGTCATTAGTCACTCTTCAGTGCTCTTCCCCAACTATTTTCACTTTCGGTATACTTCGTGCTCATAACTCAAGCACTTAGAACCTCATAATATCCTCTCTCCACTTCCGTTCTGCCCCTCTTTGTACAATTAATAGGTTATGGATTTTAAGAATTACCCTCATCTTGAGAGAAGTATAATCTCCCCACCATCCTCAATCCCCTGTTTTCTTGGAGTCGTATTCTCTAATTACCCTTAACCCCTCGCATAAACAGTATCTTTCAGCCAACTCCTCATTTCAAGACAACTCATTGGATTGTTTTTGGAACACAAAGCAGGACCAATGCTCATTTGGTTCTCCCAAAGCTTTGGGGATCTTTCATCAAGTAGACTCCATCAGCCAAAATTTTTCCATCAAGAACGGAGGGACAAGGAGAACACATCAAAGTAAGAGGGCCATCACTGGGATCAAAAAATACACAGCCTCACAACAACTCAAAGCAATACAATGGCTTTCAATCTGTTAGAAAAAGCAAGAAAGAACGAAAGTTGCCCAAACTGCAGGGCCAATAGGTTCATGATTAGAAGGTTTAATCAAGTTTTAAAGGACCTCAGGGCAGAAATGAAGACAACCAATGTGTATATGCAGAGGGACATAGATAAAAAGAGAGCTGAAATAGAAGATCTAAAAGACAAATGCAACCATCTTGAAGAAATAGTTGAGTACATCAAGACCCTCAATCAAAGCTAGCAAGGGGAAACATCCACCAGGAACAGCAAGAAGCACCACCCTTAGCAAGAGGAATCAGTAAATCAATTCTGGTGATCTTGTCTTTCTTACAATCCAGTTCAAATATAGTTTTTTCCTAGGATAGTTTGTAAGGCAATATGCCACACTAGTTTTTTATTTTAATATAATGAAGGCTGCAAGTGTGGATGCTGGTACTGCACTCTCATTTTGTGCATTACACTTGAACCAGCCTCCTTTCTAATGTAAAAGGAGCTCACTCCTTTTCTTTTTTGCAATATAAAATAAAATAGCCGAATGTGTTAAAAATAATAATAATAATAATAATACAATACCTTGATCCATTAGTAAATCTTATAATTTAATATATTAGTATTAATAAATGTTAATAGATTATCATTATAAATATCCTATTTTAATAGGTTTATTTATAATTAAGTTAATATATTGATATACTGCAATTAATATATTAGGTTAATCAATTAGATTTATAAATTAATGTAAAATGATAAGAACCTAAGAACCTAGAGCTGAGAGAGTATTGAGAGCTAACTTCTATTAACTTTGAGTCTGCCATCTCGATTAAGGTTTTTTGGGTGTCTTAGTATCTCAAGGGCTTATCTGAATATTCTTTTGAAGTAGTGATATTCCTTAGCAATGACAGAAGTGTCTTCTAAGCATATGTGATGCTTCGTGAGGAGGGGTTATTTTTCAAGAGCAGAGGAGTGAGACCGTTTATTCTTAATGTCAACACAATGCTCCTTTATTCTTGTTTTAAATGATCTACTAGTTTCACCAACATAGATGTTACCACAGTTAATTTTATAGACTCCTTTTTTGTCTTTAAAAAATTTAATGTAATGTCTTATTGTTTCAAGTGGTTTGAAAATATAACTCGTATTCCTTTTTATGTGTACTTTAGAAATTCTATGAGTTACACCATCTATGTATGGAAGATGTGCTTTCTTGTTGGAAGGTAGCAAATTAGTTGATTTTTGTGAGGGGTTCATCTTATATTTGTATTTCTTTATCATTTTAGAAATTTACTTATCATTGTATCCAATCCCTTTGAAGACATTACTAAGGTGGTCCAACTCTTGACCAAAGTGATGTTTATCACACATCCTAACGACTCTTAATGCCAATGTATTGAGGATCCCAAATTTTTTAGCATGGTAATGGTGGGAATCTAAATGTAGGTAACTATCAGTATGTGTTGCTTTCATCAATACTTGATGCCCTAAGATCCCATCCACATTTCTAGTAATCCATACATCCAAGAAAGGAATACAATTATTCACTTCAAGTTCCATAGAGAATTTTATGTCATTAGATATTCCATTTAGATGCTCTAGGAATTTATTGAGTTTTTCTTTACCATGCCCCCATTTTGCATTAGTATCATCAACGTATCTCTTCCATCTTCTAGGTTTCAATTTGTAGGAGTTAATTGATTTCTGCTTAAATTTTTCCATGTAGAGGTTAGCTAGAATAGGAGAAAGGGTGGATACACATTTATTTTGCAAAATAAAAATGTTTTCACACTAAATGATTTGATCCCTTTATGTGTGTACCAGATCTCTTGTTTTTTTTTCTGAATTGGTCTACTTCTATATTGATACAAAATATGGTTACAACGAGGTAAAGGCCTCGAGAGTTCTAGCCCATGAAACGACATACTGATAAAAAACGTTTGACAAACTGACCTGAGGACTTACATAAAGACTAGCTTCAGGACTTGGAATAACTGAAATCCATAACGAAAGATTTAATGTCCAGACAGTGACCAAAATCTGACTTGTAAACCACCTAAGCCAAGACAGTAACCAACAGACAGGGAAATGCCGCCCACGCAGGGGAAACCGACCCTCAAAAGTTGGAAAAACCTGATACTGGGAGCTACAAACATATGATGACCTTGTATCCTGAGAGGATTTAACAACCTCTTTCATCATTTCAACAAAACCAAAAAAAACGCAAACCTGTTCAGTCTTCATGCTATGTTAGAGGCTGCTCTTTAATAATGCAGCATCCATAATGATCTGGTTCTTCAAACTCCACAGATTGACCCTCTTTTCTTGCAAGTTCTTCTGCTGTAGGAGCGCTCGGGCCAGCAAGAGTGGGAAAATCCTAACTAGCAAAGCCCCCAATGTCCCGTCTCTGCGAAGTCACATTCGTTGAGGGAACATTCTAGTTTTCCATCCGCTGGTGCTGAGGAACTCCTGAACTGACTGTCTCTGAACCCCAAGCATGATCACTCAGTTCTACAGTGACCGATACAATGAAGGAGGAATTGCTAAGACTACAAGGGAGGCGGAAGCGAGCCGTGTGTGTACTAGAGTGCTGAGAGCTCACCTCTGACATAAACTGCCTCCTTCCTCTGCCACGACCACTTCTGGTCACAGGATAGCAGTAAAAACTGAAATCCGAAGCCTCAGATGAAGGGTCCGAGGTTGTTGAGGATGCCTGGCGGAGGACCCGGCCACGAGAGCTGCCTCTTCTGTAGCCCATTCTAGTGCGCTCTCTGGGCATGTTGAATTGAGCTAGGGAAGTAGAACAAACAGTCAAAGAGGGGAATGCGCAGTGGCGACAGAGGAGAATGCGAAACGGATAAATTGGAGCATGAAAGCCTGGAAGAGTGTTAGCTCCTCGAACTAGAGCCAGACAGTGCCCTGAACTGTCTCTAGCACAAGAAGCGTCAACCTTGCTATGCCAGCATGAGCAGATGGGAAGAGTAAAAATGAGAACCGTGCCGAGCACCATTGCAGTTAAGCTATCAAACTGGCGCGCCTGAGAGAGCTGCATTAATGCAGCAATAAAGGTAATTGTATGAACCATTAACTCCTGCGTCCTGGAGCTCCATCTGGCTTCGGTAAGCGACCACGCGCCCACCCACCAAGCCATCGTCATACTACACTCCAGATTGTTCACCCGCATCCGGGAGTACTGATCTCTTGTTAAGATGCACTAGACCCATTATTAAGATGGATCTAAAATGGTCAATAACATAACTCAATTTATATGAAACTTGTCCATATGACCATTTTTTATATTAATGAATTTAATTAAAATGAAAAAAAGAGTGTTGTCACCAAAAGATGACCACCTAGTCATTTCTCACTAGATGGATTGAAATACACCACGTAGACTTAATTTTACCATAGTAAAGTCACTTTCATAGTGAAATTAAGTAAACCATTTTTATTAAATTATTTTATGATTTAAATAAAAAACCCATGAGAATAATGATATAAAATCATTATTTATTTGATTTTCTCCAGGAATAATTATGAATCATTATTTAAATAATTATTCCTTGTCACCTTTTAGTAAATCCCTTAGGAATAATTAAATAAATCACTATTTAATAATTATTTCAATTTCACACCATTCTTAATTCTCGCAAAATAATTAATAAATCATTTTATTTGTTAATTATTTCTAAATAAATATATTTAACCATTTTGTCTTTTCCCTCTCTAATAAATATAATAAATTATTCTAAGCAGTTAGATCTTGATTTTGTTAATACTATTTTATTATTCTCCATTTTCAATATTAACTCAATATTTGTTATAAATAGGAGGGTTTTTAATTCATTCTTCACCATGATCATAATCATTGTCACCATTATCATCTTTTTTATTTTGAGCTCCCATTTGAGTTCTCCAATTTTCTTTTCGAGTTTTTCACATATTGAGAGAGAAGATCATTTTCTAAAGCATCAAAGGACGCATCCCACAAAGGGGGACTTATAGAATCATCTGTAGATCTCCTTCACCAGTTGTTTTTAATAAAAGATTTATTCAATTAAATTCTTTCCATTTGGGTTATTGCATTGGAAATTTTTACTGCTACTTTCTATTCTGGATCATCTATACTTTTTGTCGCAGGTTTTCCATTTTTATTCCAGATTTGAATTGAAGGAATCCATCAACTTGTTTTTAGGGTCACTCATCACTTAGTGACCTAAGTGAAGTGTTTTTGGTACACACTCCAATAAATTTCACACTAACAACTGGCTACTCCACTAGTGTAATAACAACGTTCTTAGGTGACTGAAATTTTAGAAAATTTCAGGGTTTTGTACAACTATTTTTAGCCTTTCAATTTTCATTTATAGTATTAAACCCTTTTTTGTCAAGTTTTTAGATTCTTGTGGTTTTTTGGTTCTTTCTGCAGGTCATACACCTCCAGATTTTTAGGAAGAGATTTATTGAGTGAGGAGCGATGAGCACCAATATTGCAGCAAGGATGTTGCAACTCCTGGGGCTACCAACATTACTTCATCAACCCGGGGTTCGTACAAGCTTGGAGGTGACAATGATGTATACACAAATAGATGTAATTGGTCCACTCTTTGTCACTAATGAGCTGGGGTAGTAGACCACTAGGGTTTCTCAAACCAGCCTTCTATTGACTAGAAGAAGTCTAATTACCAGTTTGGAGAAGGGAAATTTACCCTAATTGGAAGAAAAGGAATGTTGTCTATTGCATGAAGGAAAGAATGAAATAACTTCTTGCAAAACAACTTGAAATCCTCTACCTACTTGCTAACATACTTTTCTTGCAAAAAAAACCTACTTTAACATATGTGAGGTTTTAGCTAATCTAAGAATGAAATGTGATCTAGAGAGTGCTAACCATTGTGTGCAAGAATAAATATAAATAACTTTTTATTTTTCTCTTTTTCCTTGAAAAATGTAAATGCTAATCTTGCTTGGCTCTTTGGCAGGGGAGATGGGTGTGAAGGAAAAGGAGTACAATGGTTCATATGACTTGGGGGGCAAGTAGGGACCTAATCCAGGATTTTAGTGATGATTTTTCTCAACTCGGGCTCAGAAAAGGCTACTACAAGATGTCTATAGGAAGTACTAGTTCACCTGTAGGATCCCCTACTTTACTATAGGAACAAGCCGAAATCTTATGGAGTGGTCCAGAAGGTGGGATGGAGCTTGGAAAAGGTGAATAAGGAGTGAATAAGGCATGGGATTGGTAGGTACTAACTTAGAGCTCGAGCCAAATCTTTGAGATGGATGGAGTTTCTCAACGGAGATGGAAAGCTTTCCTCATAAGACACGAATTCAAATTGAGACCTTAATGACTTTTGGCAATCATGGTTGGATATGGCTTCGCTGAGGTTGATGAGATTATGTCTCCCTGCAATTTAGAAACCCCTACAACAACACACACCATTCTTGGCATTTATACATGAATTCATAAAAAAGAAATGTTTATTCAACTAGAAGAAAATGGAGTTGTCACCATTTACTTACTAAGTGCATGCATGGAAGTGCTTGAAACCAATATAATAGCGAGAAGAAATTAGTGAAAAATTTAAGAGATTAGAAAATACCAATTTCAACTTACCCTATGAAACTGAAAGGTAATGACCTGATTAGCAAGAAAACCCTAAATTACACAAAAAGAAAGAATTCTATCTTTTTGGGTTGTATGAGAAGTGTTACTCAAACCATGATCCCTAAAAGGGATAAATGAGGTGAAAACCACTTACTGTCAGAATTTTAGGAATATATTCTTATCACTAGAATGTTACTGTTAGAAATATCCCCAAATGGAAACAAACTAATTAAAACTATGAATACTTGCAAATTAACAACACCAAAATAAGTTTAACAATTAACTATGAGTATAACCTCAACATACATATACAACAAGAGGAACCTATGTTGCTAGGGTTTGGCCCTAACCCAAGAGCTTCAGCCCTCTATGTCGAATCATTGTTGGATCAAGGGAATGCTGCTCATTTTCATTAAAGAAATCAGAATACATAAGAGTGCTTGGTTACAGTGCTTAAACTCGAAAACTGCTTAGCTATCTTGAACAAAAAATCTGAATCCTAATGAGGTCCTAGGCCTCTTGATTTATACAACTGAATTTACTAACAACTTCCTTAAATTTAGGGAGGCTTGGCTCCAATCTCGAGATCAATCTCGAGATCAACTTCATGACTCGGCTACTTGCAACTCTGAGCTGATGAGATTTGATTGAGGAATCTTCAAGTGAGTGAGGATTTAAGGAGGTATATCATGTCTCCTAGAATCCCTTTTTCTTGTCTCCATTAGAGTTCCTTCACTTTAATTAGCCATAAATTTCTCCAAAACCTGCAATCAATGCACATAAGACCACTAGACATGACATCTCATCTTTACTCTCCTCATGAGGAAAAACATAATTAAAACATGTAAAGAATGATGAGAAAAGTTGATTTTAGTAAGATGGAGGTGCATTAAGGTCCATATAATTTAGCCATTGATGAGCTTCATCATCACCCCCCTACCGAAAATGTTTCTCATCCTTTGAGAAAATCAATCTATGTCCATGTCTTTCATTACTTTGGTGGCCTCCCTGACATTCTAGGCTTCTATTGTAGTCTCCTCCTCTTGTGGATAAAACCTTGTGTTCCTCTCTATTTCATCCCACTGCTTTCTTTCTTCTTCTTCATTTCTCCCCTCTAACATACCTAAAAGAAATGGTGGGCTGAGTTTTAATCCAATCCAGTTAACCTTGAGTCTCTATAATGTTTTCTTATACATTGGGACTCTCTCTCGTGCATTCTTCATTCTATTAGGAGAATGATATTCGTTGCTCTTTAGGCTATAGGGTAACATGTTCCATATCCTTTGGTAGGCCTGCTAGTTGTCATCTACTAGAAATCTTAGCATGTCTTCAAAATGAGTGACTACTTGTTCTTGTACATCAAGGTATTTTGGTGCAAGCTTGGGATCATTTGCAATGAGGTTGTGAGTGCTGACGACAACCATTGGGTTAGACTGTTCTGCTCTGATGAAAAGAGTTTTTCTTCTTCTCTTTCCAATACCCTTTTTATTTATGTATCTATGGCTTCCACATGACTCATCTAAGATGCGAAGGCCATTAGTTGTAAGTCCCCTAGCTTTGGATTAGGGTCCCACACATTTAAATATGTTAGAGCTAAATTGGTAGGTAGAACTTAGATATCTTTGCTCTATCCTCCAAGGTGCTTTGATCACAAAGGTTAATGAATTGCCTATAGTATTCTAAAGATATAATTCCTCTTTGTTCTAGGGTTTTTATCTAAAATTGCAGCCATTGTTCTTTGAGGTATAAGGCATATGACTTTTCTGGCATCCTGCATTGAATTGCCCCCATGGATAAACTTGCCATAGTTTCCCATTGGGCTTCCTTTTCCTGTAGCTTCTTTATTAGCCATGTGTTCTTAGCCTCTAATTGATATTTCATCATTGATTCCTTGTCTCTTATGCTACTTAAGTCTCTTCCCATTTCTTGCATATTCTATTCCATATGGCCTACATCCTCCACCCATTTTGATTTAGCAATTGGCATCCATCGATTTGTTCTTGCTCTCTCTTTTTCAAGTTCAAAAAATAGAGTAATGGAAAATTTTTGTGGTATCATCATACCTCCTTCAATGAATCTATGGTAGGAGCTAAGGTTTGGCTGTGGGCTAGGCTCCTTCAGCTCCTGGGCCTCTTCCTCTATTTTTTTCTTGAGTAAATCCTTCCTCTTTTCCTTCCCTTTTCCCTTGCAACCTTTGTTGATACGTTTTTTGTATTTCTTGTAGGTTTGAGAGGGTTTCCTGTAGGATTGTTTCTGCTTCCTGTAGGTCTAAGAATGTTTCTTGTAGGAGATCATTTCCTTTTGTTGAGGCTGACCTAGTGATAGGTCTCCTAACATAGGTGATTGGTCACTTGGGAGAAGCTTGTTTTCATGTTCCTTCTCCTTCCTTCTTTCCTAGAGGGACTACTTTCTCTTGTTGTTTTGGTGAGTACTCTATGACAATTGGAGTCTTGGTAGGGGTTTGAGGTCTCCCTTGTTTAATCTGGGTGCTCTTCCTTGTCCTGAAGTAAAGTGGAGTTTTCCTCTCTTTGTTTCCCTTTGATTTGATAGGTGGACTTAGGGTAATTAGAGTAGTTGTTGCCTCCTTCTTTGTAGGCTTTGGATACACCCTTGGTGATTCTTCTTCTTCCCTACTCTATTTTTCAAAATTTTCCTCATCCTCCTATACCTCATCCTCTTTTTAATCCTCTTTTACATCTTCTTCTTCATCCTCTTTTTCTTCTTGTCCTTCATTCTATTTTTCTTCTTATTTATCATCCTTTGTTTCTTCTTCTCCCTCACTAGCAGTAGGGCTTTTGTTAGATTCAATGGCTCAAATTGCTCCTTCTTCCTACATGTCTGCGAATGTTGACCATGCAATAGGGATTCTTAAATTATGTAGAGTATCTTCCAGGATAAGTTTGATCAACCCATGATGTGCTAGATGTTGATGTTTTCCTTCTTGTACCTTGATGCTCATGTCTATTATTGATTGTAACAGAAAATAAGGTACACTAAGTCTGTTATGAGGAGGTGTCTCTTCTCGAAATATTAGCTCATGTAGGATTCTAAAGTGTTATCCATACACTACATTATATCTACCTTTACAGGAAATGTACTTGATGATGTGGTAATGTACCTCATTCCATGGATATGGAATGCTTGCCCTTCTAACCCCATTTTTGTCTTCAATTGGTTCTTCTCCCTCCAAGAAAAAAACCTTTCTTTGCAAGAGTGCTATCAGTCTTGTCCTATTTTCTCCACTGCAACCCTAAGGGGAGTGTAGTTATCCTGCTAATACTTTTAGGGGTAATTTCTACTAACAAAACCTTCACTATAGTAGTGGCACTAGCTCTAGTGAGACATATGAGTGACACTACAAATGCTCTAGCCACATCATCATCATATCCCCTCAGTAGCTCAAAGAACCCCATCCATTGATGCCTTGTAAATATTTCGACCACAGGAGGATGCTGGTGTATTCTGGCTGTGTTGGTAGGCTCTCTTCTATTGAAACCTCCTATCATATTTTCTAGCAATTCTTGTTTGAGTGAGGTTTGGGTGGCTATAGTTTAAGAACTTTGGTGGGTGATGAGGTTTCAAACTTTATCCTTTACTAAACTTCACAGAATTCTCTTTACCTTTATGAGTATAGCAAATAATCAAAAGAAAGGAGGATTTCTTCTTTTTAAATGAAAAACATAGAAGGTATGGCACCTACTACTATAGGGATTAATGCATGGTGTATGGAGAATGAAGGAACCCTCAAGGGTCTTCCCGAGACCCTTCACAGACTGTAAGATTATCTACAGTTGTCACAAAGATACATGCATGTCCATAATCAATAACTAACTATCAAAGAAAGATAGATTCATTACCTTGAGTCTTCATGTAGAGTTGTTGGAGAGCGCAATGCAGCTAAGCAGAAGTCCCCAGAGCCGGCTCCAGATCAAGGCCTGCACATAGAAAATACAAACGTAATCACAACATAAAACCTTGATAATCAATGCATGAATATATGTAAGATGTCTAGTTTCACATAACTAAGCTACTCATGCTAAAAGACATTGAATAAACATATAGATGAATTATAGTACCAACACCATGGAGTAGGCAGTACAACTACAGTTTTATATTAATGTCAAAAGAGTGATTACAACCATTGGTTGCATCAGCATTCCCTTACCCCTCCATCTCCTCTCTCTCTCTCCCTTCTTACTAACTTATTATGCTTATGTCTAAGACTCTGCTGAATAATCAAGTAAGCTATCCTTTCAAATTATCTGACCTCTTTCACAATAGCCCTAGCTCTTCTTATGTAGCATGTGAGGTTAGAGTTTCCAAGTTTCTCTAGGAGTTTCTTTAGGTAAAAGCAATGATGCTTCCATTATTTTGAGCTCTTTCCCATTTGCATAATCCATTAGGATTAGTAATTCCCCAAATAGATCGAACTTGGATGTTTCCTTCTGTTATCGAGAAAACTAGTGTCCATTCAGAGCTGCTAGTCCCACTAAGATGGGTAGCTATCTTAGAAACAAACAAACTAAAGTCACTTGTGTTTTCCTTTATGAGAGATAGATGGGAAAGAAGCAGAGAGTACCAACCTTAGTCTTTCACTAGTCTCCTTGCTTGTTTCCTCTCTCCTTTGATAGAACTTTCGCCACTCGTTTCTCACTTGTACCACTTCAAAGAACACATGTAGAGTCAAGGCAACAAAATACCATCAAACCATAGAGATCTATAACCATAAACAATGTAGGATCAGATATACATTAACCATATAAATTCATATACAAACAAGATTCAAAGATATACAAGCATGTGGAGGAAAGCTCAAATAAATTTGTTGATAGAAGTAGTAGAAGAGAGGATTACAACCAAGATGTCTAATCCAACATCATCTTCCAAGCATGAAAGCCCTCTTCACCTCATACAAAGCAAGATCACCCAACAATATCTTCAAATAGAAACCAACAACACTTCCTTACAAATTACAAAATTCCAACCTCTGGATCTCTAGGATGAGGGATCCATATATAGATGTTGACAGGAGAGTGATTCGGCTTCTAGGATTTTGATTAGTGTCATTTCACTGATATTTCTTGGTTCCACTTGGAGATTTTAGATCTCTTACTCATCCCTGGGTGAATTCAGAGAGGCAAGTGTCATATGAGCAGTTTCTAGAAGATTCTTTGGGTTTCCACCTAGCAAACTGCTTCTGCCATTTGTCTGCTCTTGCTCATCACACCCTACAAAAGGGCTTTCCAGTATGCATCGCACCCCCTATGTGTAATAGGTGAGATGCATCGCACCCTATGCATGGAGCAGTCTGTATGGTCTTGTTTTGACTAGTTCTGAGTAATTTTTCATGGAGAACTTCTGGGAGATGATGTAATTAGCTGACCTTGTTCCTTTAGGGTATGAAACAACACTTTTCGGGGTTTAGAACCCCTTGGCTTATGGATATATGTGATTGGGGTTGTAGTGCCCAAATATTTGTATAACATTTCCCCCCTAAAGCATGAGGTTGTAAATCTTTTGATGTCAGGTGAAATGCTTTTTAATGAGGATCTAAGGTTTTTTCGAACTGGAAGGTGACCTGTAATAAGATACAATACAATACATTATCTTCATAATATTTTCATGATCTAGCTGAGGCAGGCATTCCCATGCTTAGCTTTATAAGTTCATTTTCATGTACATAAGACGAACAATCATCTGTGTGGCATACTGATGATCTTGGTAGAGCCATCATCCTTTAGTTTGGATGATTATCTGTGCAGCTGTGATGTACATTTGATGTCTTTATTTTTCTGAAATTATTGTAGCCCAGATGGATGAAACTAGATCCAAGGTCTTCAAACTCGTTCAATCTTTTCCCGAAGTACAAGTCGATCCATGTGAAAAGATGTTCTGATGTCGAACATGGAAAGACATCACCTGATTACTAGCCAATGATGTAAGTTCTTAACAGGTGCGAGAGGAATCACCGGATAATGATGATGACCCTCAAGGCACTGAAGTACAATGCACATGGTTTGGATACATGAGTTGATGTCGAACACCTTGTAAAATCTTTCGATCAAAGGCCATTGATGTAAACCTGTCGCCAGAAGTGAGAAACTTGCCATTGAGGCATGCAAGCTTCAAAGTACTGAAAGGGTTGTTCCTAAGTCAACTTCTTGGATAATGAGATGACGTCAAAAAGAAGTGACTCATCGTAGGAAGGCCTTAATGAATCCCACATCTAAGACATGGAATGGAGAAAATGATTTTGTGGATGTGAAAATGATTTGATGATATAAGGTTCAAGGTGGCGGTCATGAAAAATGTAGAGTGAAGGTATTGCGGCGGATGAGACGTTAGCTAGGTTGGTGAATTCTTAGCGACTTCTCTTGAACATGCCGGTGACACTGAAATGGATTGGTAGCGTTAATCCCAAGGTGGATGGTATGGTGCACCAATGGTGATATGACCGGTGAATGGAATAACCCAACCCGACTCAATCATGGTGACAGAGTGAAAGTGTCATGTTCAAGAGCGACCTGCTACCAATGAAGCTATTCAAGTTTTCTTCCCTTTTTCCCCATTCATTGCTGACCAGTACCTCTTTATTTTGTTAAGCTTGAGGAGGATAACATATTCTTGTTCTATAATTTTCCCTTCGAGCAAACCTGTCACTATGTTTTAATGAGCCTAGCGACAATGAAACTCGCTCTTGTTTGCATGGACAAGTTTGTCGCTATTGTTATAACGAGTTTAACGACAAAGATAACTCAGTCCTTTTCAATTTTATGGAGTCTAAAAAGGGACAGAAAGGAAACTCTAGTGTTCCTTTTTCATAATGTAATCCCTTAAGTCTGAAAAAGTATAAAATAATACAAAAGGGACAACTTTTCGATAGTTTTAACGAGCCGAACAAGACAAGCGCTTGATATTTTTGTGTAATAATCCCTTAGGTCCAAAAATATTAAAATCAAGAGGAGGGATGGCACTTCTGATCACTTTAACAAGCTGGAGAGGCCAATTTCTCAGCAATATTTTCATATTTTACAGGTCAGATGAAAAGAGCTTAAAGGAGACTTGTTTTTTGAGGAATGAGTGATGTTTTCGAATAGCAACTAGTTCCAGGTAAGGTTTGGAACTTTTCAATCATGTTATTGTAAAGAAGGTGGCTAATAGAATCACTCGTCGTAGTTGTTCCTCAAAAGGTTAAAAAATCAAATGGAGGCATATGATCGGCTAAAAAAGAGTGGAGGTGATGGTAAGAACACGACCAAGGTTCAAAAGCTAATAATTATGTGATCGCAAAGATTATTTACTGAAGGTGGGGTTCATTTTTTAATGAGCTTAAACTCTATGGGAACACTTGCTCATCGATAGGTTTATTTTTTAATGAGCTTGAACTTCATGTAAAACTACTCATGTCTAGGTTTTTTATTTAACGAGCTTGAACCTTGCGTAAAACTACTCATGCTAATCATATAATAATGATGTCTCATCGATAGGTTCATTTTTTAGGGAGCTTCCACCATTCGAAACTTTTCTCTGGAGCCTTTCGTTATGCAAGTTCGGAATGACCAACCTATGATTTTAAAGGGTCAAGAGCCTACAAACTAAGAAAATAAATGGTCGCTTTTCACTTGCATGCCAAAAGGTTTGCATGCCCCCAGGTATAAAGTAGAGTTTCCAAGTCACCATATGGAAGTTCTTGCATTAGAAAAATTGTTCCATCCGCATCGCAGACAAGACACTTCCTTGGCGATGTCCATAGAAATGGACAAAGGTGACTGTTGTTAGTGCCAATCACATAACCTTTGACGGGGGAATCCTTTTCCAATCTGATCCATTTTTCCTAAATGGACAAGATTGTCAAACTAGTCATATTCCTACGTGGAAACCTACTTTATATCTAGGGTTTTCCTGCCGAAGCAGACCAGGGTGCATGCCTCCTAGGTTTCAGTCACAATCACCGAATCACTTGCAATCATTAGGTGGACGGACTGTAGATTGATGAGCCATTCCTTGTGCAAAAATACCAGTTGGGGATGGTATTTGACTAGTAGCTGTGTTTGAACCAGGGAATGAAAGCCGGTCAACTAAGTGGACCACTCTCCCTTCATGTGGAAAACACATCACTCGAAAGAGTGAAGAAACAATAGCTTCCATGCTATAAATGTAGTGACACCCAAGGAGTAGATTGTAATCTAGAGCTTCTTGGACTACCATCACGTTTATATGAATGGTTTTCCTTCTCAAAGCTATAGGCAAATTTGGAAGGATCCCTAACGGTCGACTAGTTCCTTTGTTCAAGCCTGTCAGATTTCAAATCTCAGGAAAAAGCGATGGCAAACCAAGTTCTTTCTAAGTAGTTGAGGAAAGGATACTCACAGAAGCCCCTTCATCTATAATAGTACCAATCATGGTCATTCTGTAAGCTTTTACTATGATTCGGAATGGTACATTAGATGGTAGGTGGGGTTTGCCTAGTAGATTCTAATCGAAGGAAACAACTATATTGCTTGGAGGTAGGACCGAATAAATGGCAAGATAAACCTCTGATGAACTTCCTTCCTATGGTAAAGGAATGGATAGATTGCCCCCATGTTCATCAGAGTCTATGTTTATGAAGAGAATTTGAATGGTGTCGTTCTCATTCTCTTTGGTGACAGTATCATCTGAAGGTGGACCCTCTGAAGACAAGATTGGGTTGACTGCTGTCTCGGACTGTTGACTTTTGTCTGGTGTGGACTCAGAGGGTTTATCTTCAATGGTGCTTCAACTGACAATAATGGTGTGTCAGTCGAATTTTAAACTAACGATGGACTCAGCAAGAGTTTCTTGTATCCAAGAGGAAGTCGCTGCGGTGATGCAGGATAGTTATCCAAGACTCTTTTAGCTTCGTCTAGGAAGGGACAATGGTGGAGGGCATGATTGCCTTCACACAGTCTACAAGGAAATTTGGATCTTCCTTTTTGCCCATTGACTTCGTTTTCACTAGTTGACAGTGTGCTTTCAACATGATCGTCAACAGTTGAAGACACCGGATTGTGTAGGCAGGGAGACCAGTCCCTCAAGATCTGTGGGATGCCGAGACAATCTCGATGATAGTGGTCTCCCTTACAGATGACACATGGAGATTTAGGTTTGGAAGGTGCAACGTGTGGATTTTCGCTAGATGATGCACAGTTTCCCCCTTTTGTGGTTGGATTCTTCTTCTTCTTCTCCTTCCCTTTCTTCTTCTTCTCAGTCGCTTGGTTTTTTGTGTTACTAGCTTCACCAAGCGAAGAGGAAGAAGGAGAGGGAGAAAAAAATGAAGTAGAAGGTTGGGGAGCAACTTCATCTAGTTTCTGATTGGATTGTTGAGGAATCACGGTGTTTTGAATGACAGAGGTCAAGAAAAGCCATACTGGTAGGCCAATTGTGAGTCCTGGGAGGGAAAATGTAGCCATGTGTGGAGCACCAACATCCCCCCAAGAGGAGAAGGGACTAGGATTTCCCCCAAGGGGAAATCCTTGATTGGTAGACTCCATTTCTCAAGTTAAAGACCAACGAGGGAACATTGACATTATTCTGATTAAAATAAATTTTATGACGCTTTGACACAAGTTGCTTTTTCAATTTTTAAGAGTCGAGAAAAAGCTGAAGATGACTCTAGTCGCCTTCAATTTTTAATGAGCCCAAAATGACAAGTGCTTAAATGGACCTTTTCTTTTAAGGAGTCTGAAAAGGAACAAAAGTGACTACTCTGGAAATCTAGATAGAGGGAATACCAAACCAATCCCAAAACTGTAGAATAATTTTTACCGTATGACAATCAATCTTCTTGAATGCTGTGTTCAGTGCATTGCAATCGATAGGGTGGCAGACATGGCTTCCTAAGGATAAAGGATGTAGCCTATTGTGGTCTCCCAATATATACTCGAAAATATGTGGGAGCACAAGTCCATACTGGAACTTGCCATCTCAAAGAGGAGGAATCACCCAACTTACGATGAAAGCGATAGTTACCAGGCTTTACCATGCCAGAATACGTCTCTAGCCTAGACTTCTAAATGTTGTGCGTTAGGTTCCAAAGCATTTTTATGTTCATTGAAGTTTATTTTACAGTTGATCTTTCTTAAGAAGTTTGCCTTTAAGGTTTCACTGCATAATGTAGATATAAAATTCCTAAATATGCAATCTAAGATGATAAAAAATTGTTTACTTTCTTTTTGCAATGAAAATCCTAGCTACTAAGGAAAGGGAAATGAAATTCTTTCAACATAGCACAGAGAGCACAAACTAGATGCACTTTTCCTAAATCAATTTCAGCATGCAGTCCTAATGCAAATGCACATGCATGTATTGTTTTTCAGTTTCCTTAATGTGAGAATGACAAAAAGAAAACAAAGTATAGATCTGAACTATCTTCTTTCAAAGCGACAGTACTAACAATTTTCTTTTCAAAAAACGAAAGTAAAGCCAAGACGACACTTTGCGATTTCGAATTTAAAATTACTTTCGACACTTGAAATACTAATGATTCAAATAAAATACAACGACAAAAGTGTAATCGACTATCTAAAAGATAAATGCTTTGTGACACTCTTTTTCTTGACTGAAAAAGACACTTGTGACACTTTCAAATCAAAAGATGACAGTTCGATTAAGCTACTATTTGTGAAGGAGAACTATAAATGATGAAAAATACATAAGAAAATCCTTCTGATGGAGGCTGAATAATTAAAAGGAAGATGGTTTCAAGAGTGATATACTGATCATAAACAACAAAACTACTGAATAAAGCTGAAGACAATGAAGAAAAAACCAAAATCTGGAGGCAGAAACAGTCTCATTCAATAATCGCACCTGTAACACAGGGAAACAAGGATGCATCCCGCCTGCAAAACATGGGAGGTACGATGCATCTAGGTTGCCAAAAAGAGATAGTGCAATGGTCCAGGGACGCGAATGTGCTTGGTTTTCACTCACTATTTGCAGCTAAGCTCAGGGATTTAGGCCGAGCTAATGATTGTCAGTAAACACAAAGTATATGGGCTGATCTAATGAGGTTATTTGAGCTACCACCAAGGCACTTAGGATGTTTGAAAGCTAGATGTTCAGTTCATAAACCAACCTAGAGATTGACTGAAGCAACATTGATCTACTTTGCAGTTGCATATCAAAAGCAGTTCGAAGGCTAGCTGGCTTAACTTCAGGCTCCGTCTGTGGTTTATAAGGCAAACAACAATAACAAAACAAACAAACTACTCACTCCCCAGTGGAGTCGCCATTTTGTTATCGGGAAAACTAGTGTCCATTCAGAGTTGCTAGTCCCACTAAGACGGGTAGCTATCTTAGAAACAAACAAACTAAAGTCACTTGTGTTTTCCTTTATGAGAGATAGATGGGAGAGAAGTAGAGAGTACCAACCTTAGTCTTTCTCTAGTCTCCTTGCTTGTTTCCTCTCTCCTTTGATAGAACTTTCACCACTCCTTTCTCACTTGTCCCACTTCAAAGAGCACCTATAGAGTCAAGGTAGCAAAATACCATCAAAGCATAGAGATCTATAACCATAAAAAATGTAGGATCAGATATACATTAACCATATAAATTCATATACAAACAAGATTTAGAGATATACAAGTATGTGGAGGAAAACTCAAATAACTTTATTGATATAAGTAGTAGAAGAGAGGATTACAACCAAGTTGTCTGATCTAGCATCATCCTCCCAGCATGAAAGCCCTCTTCACCTCATACAAAGCAAGATCACCCAACAATGTCTTCAAAGAGAAACCCATAGCACTTCCTTGCAAATTACAAAATTCTAGCCTCTGGATCTCTAGGATGAGGGATCCATATATAGATGTTTATAGGAGAGTGAGTGAACTTCTGGGATTTTGATTAGTGTCATTTCACTAATAGTTCTTGGTTCCACTTGGAGATTTTATATCTCTTACTCATCCCTGGGAGAGGCAAGTGTCATATGAGAAATTTCGAGAATATTCTTTGGGTTTCCACCTAGAAAACTGCTTCTGCCATTTGTCTACTCTCACTCCTGGCACCATACAGAAGGGCTTTCCAGTATGCATTTCACCCCCTGTGTGTAATAGGTGAGATGCATCGCACCCTATGCATGGAGCAGTCTGTATGGTCCTGTTTTGACCAGTTCTAAGTAGTTTTTCATGGAAAACTTCTGGTAGATGATGTAATCGGTTGACCTTGTTCCTTTAGGGTATGAAACAACACTTTTAGGGGTTTAGAAGCCCTTGGTTTATGGACATATCTGATTGGGGTTGCAGTGCCAAAATATTTCTATAACACTTTCTTTTCTAATTTGATTTAGGATAGAATATAGGGATATTTCTTAGTTAATCTGCTCCTTTGACCCTTAGATCCTCATTAGGGCTCACTAGCACTGTTGCCAAGGTAACAAGTAGAGTTACTTAGGTCATTAACACTCCCTTAGGCTTGTTGAGAAGCTTTATAAAGCATGTTGATAGTGTATAGATAGTGTTAGCTTGGAAACAAGGCTTGTGAACTTGGTCATTACTTCAATCATCATGTCTTTTCCCTATGAACTAATGAGGAGTTCATTTTCCTGTATAACAGATGCCCCCTAAAGTGTGAGATCAGAGGTTGTGACAATGGCCAAAAAAATTTATACTTAGCTATTTTGTTCCTTCTTGACGAAAAGAGAGAGATGATTTGAGCTTCGGGCAGTACGAGAAACCTGATACAACACACACACACACACACACACACACACACACATATATATATATAGATATAACAACTAAAATCCTGTCCTGAGTCAAGCATTCCCACACTCATTAGCTATGTCAAAGTGATTTTCCCATAAAAGAGATATGATGATGTTGGCCACCGATAAGAACAATGCGGAACAAATGTCATAATAGGATCATTCTAATGAGTTGTCTCCAAAAATTGATATACACAACTTGGGAGAGGAAACAAGGCTGAGTGTTGCATGCCTCTACCCAAGGTCTTGATTTCTGCTTCACTGAATAGCATAGATTGATACATGAATATATGTGTTGATGTCAAACATGAAAGAAATCATTTGATTACTAGTGAATAATGGATATTGTTAACAGACGCAAGGAAGGCCACTAATAATGGTGATTGTCTCCAAGATGCACAGTACAATCTAGTGAGTGTGAAAAATGTTTTTTTCGTCGAACACTCATAAAATCATTTAATATGGAGCCAATAATGAGAACCCATGATCAAACACAAGGTGACCTACCCAAGGAAAATTTTAAGGATGGAAAATTTTCTTGAAGTTTAAAAACAATGGGAAATCTGACTAATCCATAATATGCAAAATAAGAAATGTTCATTGATATATTTGTAAAATTATTCAAATTTATAATGATTTTATATATAGTCTCTATATAATGTTGGTGATTTTTAAGGTAAAATAATTTTATATTCTAAAACTTAGGTGAATCGTCTTTTATAAAATTGGAAATTGGCGAATCTTTTTTGTAGAAAAATCATGGAAAATTAGCCCACTAGCCGAACATTAGCCCCTAAAATCAGCCCACTGATGTTTGCAAGTACCAAGGCACTGAAGTGTTTCTGGGTCTTTTTGCTAGATAGAGTGTTGAAGTTGACAGGAAGAGACCTATCGAAAAGTAGGCAATAATGTGTCTTATATCAATCGTCACAAAGCGGGACAATAATGTTTTTCTTTTTGAGGAATCTTTGATCATTGGGTCAAAATGATAGAGGGCATGATGAAAGGATATGCTTGATGGGTTGATGGAGGAGACAGAAGAAAAAAGGTTTTCCCTTCAACAATAGAAGGCACAACAACGATTTTAACCCTGTAGCACTAGATTCATGAACACCAAAGAGTACTAAGATACAAAGATGCAAGAACATCGAGGTATATAGGCTAAACTCATACGATGGTAAGATTCATATTGAGATGCCATCACAAGGAAGGTTTATCTGAGGGAGTGCCATGTTCAAGGGAATGACTACTGCCAAACCATGCTTTCAAATATTGAACACATTTATATTGTCCACTTTCCCTATCTGATTAGTTTAGTGAGTTCAAACAGGTAAACTCATCGATTTTTTCATATTTTAATAGTCTAAAAAGGACTGCAAAAAGAGTGACTCTATGCTCTATCTAATTAGTTTAATGAGTCTAGATAGGCAAACTGATCGATCTTTTCATGTTTTAAGAGTCTGAAAAGGATCGTAAAAGGAGAGACTCTACACCTCATCTGTGTAATTTAATGAGTCCAGAGGAGACAACTCGGTGGTCTTTTCATATTTAGATAGTTTGAAAAGATTGTAAAGAACGACTTCGGGGTGGTCCATTTGTCATAGTTGTTAATCGGGTGCGACAAAGATTTAATAGTATACCCGGATCGGTTACTTTTTGGTGAATTAATCTACTGAGCCCGGATAAAGAGAAACCTATGCTCAATAGATGTTGACCTCATTTTGTTATGAGTATGAGGAGACAAACTAAAATCGATATTCATCGTGAATTTTTAATGAGTCACACGACAACAAACTCAATACCTTCATCGAATTTTAACGAGTCAAATGAAGAAAACTCAATGTATATTTTTCAGTTTAGTGAGCAAGGAAAAAGAGGTAAAAGAACTACTCATTCCTTCTTCGAAGATTTAACGAGCTTGAAGAAGGGGAAAATTCGGGGATTTTTCGATTTAAGAGCAATAAATGGTCCCAAAAAAGCAAGTGCTCATATCATTGTCGTAGATTTTTAACGAGCTTGGTAACGAAAACGTGGGAATTTTCAGTTTAACAAGAGAGAAAAGTACATAAAAGAATGCTTGGAGCTTCTTCATAAGTGTTTAATGAGTCTGAAGAAGGAACTCATAATTTTTTCAGTTTTATGAGCGAGAAAAAAATGCTTAAAAAGAATGATTGATCTTTTTCAATTTAATGAGCTAGAAAAAGAGCGAAAAAGAGTTGCTCAGACTATCGTCGTAAGTGTTTAACGAGCCCAACAATGAAAAGCTCGGGGATTTTTTGATTTAAGAGAGAGAAAATATCTCGTAAAAGAAAGATCTCATTGAGAATTTCATGCAGTGATTGCTACCATTCATTCCTGAAAGTACTTTCATCAAAAAAGCAGAAAAAGTAGCAATTATTTTCAACATGGGGTCATGCATGATAAAAATCATGGGGAATGGACTACTTCCTCTTTAATGTTTTCAATAAATCATGTCTCCAAACATAAATATAAGAAAGTTCTAGAGCTTTCAAATTCATCATTTTCGCTATTTGAGAATTGTGAGAGCGTTTTGGAGCCAAAGAGGAGCATATTTTCCATGCATGATTGCAGGAGATCCGGGCGACCATTCGATGTTCCATCAGTCCTAGGTAGATGCCAAAACCTTAATCTTTGCTTTACTTAACCTTTCTTATCAGTTTCTGGGGTGGATGTTTTCAGATCTGGGGAGCCCTAACTCAATATTTACGCATTAACTCCCTCTCGCAGGCCTGTAGGGAGCGTTAAATGCCATTTACGACCTATTAGAGGGTGTTAGTCCTCCCTGTGTACCACTAGGGGGAGAGTTAAAGAAATTAGAGTGTATTTGAAAACCCCATCAACCATTTCAGAAGATTTTTTGCCCCATTTTGACTGCTTTTTGGGTTGTTTTGCATAGGTTTTGAGTCATTATGACTAGCCTATGGAGAGAATGGGCCCATGAGAACTAGGAATTGATGATGCGGAATGATCCAACATGCATAATTGCACTGCCCTGCTATGCTTTTATAAAGTATGCGATGTTGGACTTGATGAAAAGGCAGGAGGACTTGTTGAGATGGATTATCCAGCACTGAGTTGAACATGCGTATGTGTTCAGGATTGTAGATCACAAGTTAGCCATTGACCATGATGATATTTAATTTTTGACTGGTTTGTCATGCTGAGGAGCACAAGTAAACCTGACTAGGGGTAGGACTAATCCTCGATCCACCCTAGAGTTGGTTCAATCTTACTGTATCCCTAAGAGTGGACTCGTCAGCAATAGAGTCCCTATAGAAAGGATTAGGTCCAGATCTATGAGGGCCATTTTATGCTTGATTGTGCATTTGGTGGGGTCAAAGAGTCCCCACATTGCAACAAAGGCCCAACTATTACTGCAGTTGATTATGTCCACCCTAAGATTTTCAACTGGTGTGAAGCAGTGCTTCCCTAGTTGAAGGCAGAATTGACCGCATGCAAGACTCAAACCTAATAGAGTTTTTGGTATGGCACTCTCATTGTCTCATTCATACTTGAGAGGGTACCTATTATGCACCCAAGGATAAGCTTAGGTCCCTTTTATCTGAGGGAGCTGAGACAGGGGCGATGGTCATCACTTGATACTCTCACAGGAGGAGGAACGATCCGACACTTCTTCGAGGAAGAGTTTTTCGAGTGGCTTCGTAGCCAGATTATGATGATTGACGACTATGCCTATGAGGGCATAGACTTCACTGGTGACTTTGACCTGATGCTACCTCCTGGGACCAACTTGGGACATCAAGGTTAGAATTATTTTTGAGAGTACTTAAAGCATTTTTCTGCTTTTGAATATTTATGTTATGTTTTTGTTAATTTTAGGGGTGAACAAGTACTGACATGAAGATTTTTTCTTAACATAGATGTGGCACCAGTACGACCTGTAGGCGAACCTCACCATATGAGGCAGGGAGGCCAACTACCTGCTGGTGGGGCTGATGCTTACAGTGTTCATGAGGTTTGGAGGAACCTAGAGGGCTTGAGCATGGATGTGCCCCCCCTTCCTATGAGGGAGAACCCTGCTCATATGCAGTGACACACAGTCGGTGTGCCTGAGCGGATTCTGGTTCCTCTTTAGAGGATAGCTAGAGCATTGTTATCATTTCAGGAGTAGTAGGCTCTATTAGCAGGTGCTTTGACATATCCAACGAGTGTTTATAGCTAGGCTTAGTAGCCATTTTGTAATTAAAACACCCAAGTTTTGGAATATTTTGATGTAGAACACTGCATTTGATATATATATATATATATATATATATATATATATATATATATATATCTACAGATATTTTGGTATTTTATGATGTAAATGTTTTTTAAGTGTTTTTGTAAATTTTTAACTTTGTAAAATTTTACTTTTCATACATGTATCTATAGTGAATGAGATATATGCCAATCTAACACATAGTTTGCCAATGAATTAGCAATTGCATTAAATTCTCTAGGAATGTGCTCATATGTGATAATTTGAAATTGACGTTCCAAGAGTTGTACTCTTGATAATGACATAACAAGGTTGGATTATGAATGTGATAACGATTTGTCAATTGCATAACAACAAGCTGAGAATCTAACTTGACCACCAGATTGGAGATGTCCCTTGATGATGCTTCAGTAAGAAGTGAAATTATAGACATGTACTCAGCAATATTGTTGGTGGCAGTACCAAGGAAGACTCCCCCGTAACAAAATAGTTCCGACTTAGGTGTGTAAATGACCCAAGAAATTGATGCAATGTGCCATGTGTGATGACTAGCACCATTCTCATACCCTATGTATGTTAAGGGAAATGAAGGCATCTACATTGCGAGAAAGATGTATGAGACAAATACTTCAATAAATACCAAAACTCCAATCACATTAAAAAAAGAAGAAAAACCTATAAATACATAAAATTACAAAGCACATGCCTAGTGCAATACTAGGCATAATACTTTTTCAAATAGAGCCCATTTATGGTCTCAACGAGCGGGAGTCCTTCCCAGTCTTGAAGTTAATATGCCCCTTTTGAGAGGGCTTTTTTGATGATATATGGACCGATCCGTAAGCGTTGAAGTGTTCCTACCCCCAAGAGGTCATATTTTTTATTGATCCAAGTGGATATTGGTGGCCACCTGCCAAGTCCACCTGCACCCCCACCATTGTTTCTCTCAGCATTTTTAGTTTCCTTAATTGTAGAACAACTTACTATTTTTAGCAGTTTTTCGGGTCCTGAACTTCTGGAGCCATTTTGAGGCCCTAAATGACGTTTTTTGGGAATTTTGGGGCAACATGGGTCCACGGACGGATGTTGCCCTTCCCAAAGTGGTAGTGCTCGGATAGATCTTTCTAACGAGCTATTGTACGCGTCAAACGAAGATCGTATGCCAAAGTTACGACCCCGGGAAGTTGATGTACCAATTTACCCAAACAGGGCCCACAGTTTGGTGTTTCATCTCCTAGGGTTAGGTTTTGGAATGTTAAGGGTTTTCCATTGTTTCTCAACAATAAATAGGCCTTCGAGCCTCATTGTAACACAGTTCAGAGGGATGTAGCCACCACATCTCTTCTCAGAGATAAGCTACCATCGCCCTAGCTGGTTTATTTCCATTTCTGATTGTAAGCATATTTCAGTATTTTCCATTAATGAAATGAAGTATTATTTCCACTGCATCTTTGTGTATATGGTTATCTCTGTAATTTGTTGCATTCCTGTTTAAATCTGGATCAGTGGTATCAGAGCGGTTTGCTTTTTCTCTGTTTTTCTTTGCATGTCCCCAACAAAGTCGGGATATAAGGAGTTAGGGCTTGAACTGGTTGAACCTTTGCAAGACTAGCCTCGCAAATCCCGACGGCCTCCCATGGCGGATGAGAAGAAAGATGAGGGGGCAGGAGATCCCATCAAAATCTTGCTCGAAGAAGCCCTCGAGCGACAACGGAACGCGATGATGGACAGCTTTGCCCAGATCCTTCAGCGGCTACCCAGAAGCGACGCATCGGCTTCCAGCAGCTACTCTAGAAACGCCATGCCCTTTAAGGTACAAGTTAATTTTGAAATCCGCATATTCGAGGGTCAGATAGACGCAGATGTTGTAGATAAATGGTTAAATCTACTAGAGGGTTATTTTTCTGTTCATGAATTTTCGAGTCAGGAAAAGATTGTTTTCGCTCTTCTCAAAGCAGCCCCCCACGTCAAGGACTGGTGGGAAACCTACTGCGAGCAGAAGGATGATTACTGGCTCACTATTTTCAGCTGCACCCACCTGGAATTCATTTCGGGATGCCATCAAGGAGCAGTACTACCCTGTCGGAAGCTATGAGGATGAATACATAAAGTGGACCACGCTGCAGCAAGGAAGGGACCAAGACGTGCCGGCGTTCACCAATCTTTTCCATACCCTTCGCACAAAGCTAGGTATCAAGGATTCGGAGCAACATTTGATACTCAAATACCGTGGATGCCTACACAAGTACATCTAGGAAGAAATACAATTCCTGAACATCTCCTCGCTCGGTGCAGCATACCGATATGCCATCAAGGTCGAGCAGAAGTTTAAACAAAAGAAGCGAGACTTTGGATCTGCGAATCCAAAGCAGGGGAAAGGTGCCACTATACCACAGAACAAAGGACAAAGCCAAGGCAGGACAACCCAAGATAACCCGCTGAAGCTGCAAGCAAAGAACAGTGTCGCGAAGCCAAAAAAGGACACTGGAAAATGGTGTGAGTTCCATAAGAGCTCCACTCACAACACAACTGAGTGTCGGGCAAAGCAGTCACTGGTGGCTGAGCTAAAGGTTTCAGAATTAGATGCATGTTCCGACTCTGAGTCAAAACCCGATAAGGGGAATGAAAAAGGGAAGCAGATCATTGATGCGGATCCCAACGCCACTGTTGCTACCGCCAAGATCCAGAAAAATGAACCCGAAGATCCAGAGGAGGAGGAGCGTCTCTTCCACTCCCAGATGTGGGTAAAGGGTTCCCTGATACAGTTCATTGTTGATAGCAGGAGTCAAAAGAACCTCATTTCGGCAGAGGTTGTGAAGCGGTTGGGCTTATCGACCACAACGCATCCACAACCATACACCATTAGGTGGCTTCACCAAGGACGAGATCTTCGCGTGAGCCAGTAGTGTCGCCTTCCATACAATATCAAGCCCTTCACAGATGAGGTATTGTGTGACATTTCTCCCCTTGAAATTTGTGATGTATTATTAGGACAGCCATACTTATGGAAGCGACACGTTGTGTATGAATCAAGGCCCCGCGTTGTTATTATTACATTGGGAAATAAGTTGTACAGGATACCAGTGGTAGCACCACCTACCGCCATCTCTTTGATTACTGCAAAACAATGTAGTAAGATCATTTCCAAAACCAGGAAATTCGTTTTCCTGATGATACGCCTTCAAGGAAAGAACAAGACGGTGGTCGCGGCCTCCAGACGGGGTCCCTCTACACGACAACTACAGATGGACAAGGTTGTGGAGGAGTATGGGGACATCTTCACCACCCCTGCAGGGGTTACTCTGCACTGTCAGGTCAAGAACTCCATCGATCTGACCCCAGGTGCGCTGCTACCCAATGGACCAATTTATCGGCGCTCCATTCTGGAGAACAATGAAATCAATAGGTAGATTAAGGAGCTCCTGCAGAAAGGTCACATCCGTCCAAGTTCATCGCCTTGTGGGATCCCGATCGTGTTGGTACAGAAGAAGGATGGGACGTGGAGACTCTGTATTGACTATCGAGCGCTAAACAAGATCACTATCCATAATAGGTACCCGATCCTCCAGATTGATGACCTCCTGGACCAACTAAAGTGGGCGAAATATTTCAGCAAGATCGATCTGAAGTCAGGATATCACCAGGTACCAATCGAACCCTCTGATGTGTGGAAGACTGCCTTCAAATCCAAGGAGGGCCTTTTCGAATGGTTGGTTATGCCTTTCGGATTGACGAATGCTACTGCAACCTTCATGAGGCTAATGGATGACATCTTGCAGCCATTCACCAACTCCTTTGTAGTAGTATACTTGGATGACATTCTGATCTTCAGCCAGAGTTGGGAAGAGCACCTCCACCACATCCGACAGGTTCTCCAAACACTGCGGCAACACAAGCTATGTGCCAATTTGGAGATATGCACTTTTGGCATGACCCAGGTTCAGTATCTGGGATACATCATTGATGAACAAGGGGTGCATGTTGACCGAGCTAAGATCCAAGTCATTTGGGATTTTCCATCTCCAACCACTCTAATAGAGCTCCGCAGCTTTCTAGGTCTTGCCAACTTCTACCGCAGGTTTGTGTTGGGGTTTTCTCATATTACTTGGCCCTTGAGTCAAGTCACCAAGGGAGGGGCGAAAGCAAAATTCTTTTGGTCTGAATCTCAACAGAAGGCATTCATGGAGTTGAAGGATCGCCTTTGCACGGCACCAGTGCTCGCGTTACCGGATTTACAACAACCATTTGAGGTCGATACAGATGCCTCTGACTATGCTATTGGGGCAGTCCTTACTCAACATGGACATCCAATGGCATATCACAGTGAAACACCTTCAGAAACAGTCTGGAAGTACCCCACTTATGATAAAGAGATGTATTCCATTGTACAGGCCTGCCGACAATGGAAGCATTACATTTTGGGGAAGGAAACGGTCATCCACATAGACCACCGACCCCTGCAGTTCATACAGACCCAAGGGAAATTGCAAAATGATCACCATCAGAAGTGGTCTACATACCTGCAACAGTTCCACTTGAATATCAAGTATAAGAAGGGCAGCACCAATAATGTTGCAGATTGCCTCAGTCGACCACCAATCATGGCGTTAACCACCGTGCTCAACTCTTGTGGGCACGAGACTTCTGATTGGCCACTTCTCTACAAAAGCGACCCAGAATTCAGCCACACATACCAGACACTCTTGGAGGGTCAGCATGTTCCTGATTTTCACCTCCAGGATGCCCTGTTATGCCACCTGGGTCACCTTTGTGTTCCTTCAAGCGAGCGTGCCAAGATGATTTGGGAAGCACACTACAGTCGAGCTGCTGGGCATTTCGGGGTCAAGAAAGTAGTGGCAATACTGCAAAATTATTTCTATTGGCCGAATCTTCGACAGGATGTTGGGAAGTACATCAGATCATGTACTGCCTGTGCCATTGCCAAACCGACCATTAAGAAGCATGGCCTCTATACCCCATTGCCTACCCCTAGTCGATCTTGGGAATCCATCTCCATGGATTACATGTCAGGCCTTCCTTCCACTAGGCATGGAAATGACTGTGTTTTTGTGGTCATCGAGAAGTTCTCGAAGATGGCCATTATGGCGGCCTACAAGAAGAATATCACAGCAAAAGCCACTGCTAAACTCTTCTTTGAACGAGTGTGGGTGCACTTTGGGATCCCACAGTCTATCATCTCAGATCGGGATAGTCGGTTTCTCAGCACATTTTGGTCCAGTCTCTGGTCAATGCTGGACACCAAACTCACGAAGTCCACAGCCTTCCATCCTCAAACTGATGGCCAGACAGAGGTTGTCAATAGGATGATTGTGCACATTTTGTGCATGTATAACTCAAAGCATCCACGCACATGGGACGAGAGCCTCCCCTATGTTCAGCACAGCTACAACCGAGCTCTTCATAGCTCCACTGGCCATAGCCCTTTTTAGGTGGGTTTGGGATTCCATCCACTATGCCCCATTGATGTGGCCATGCCACTTGCAGCTACTCACATAAATTCAGCTCATGTCCAGTCCGAAACAGATAAGGCCACCAGCTTCATTGAGCGCATCCAACATATTCGCCAGCAAGTCCATGACATTTTTGAGAAATCAAATGCCAAGTACAAGCAGCGACATGATCAACATCGGGTGCCACACAAGTTTCAAGTGGGCGACAAAGTCTGGTTGCATTTGCAAAAGGAATGCCTTACTGGAGCCTATCGGAAATTGAGACCACTCTGATATGGTCCTTACACCATTACTAAGGCTATGGGAGATAATGCATTTGAGCTCAGCATTCCCCCATTCCTTGGCCTGCACCAATGTTCAATGTGGACCGCCTTCGGCCATACTTTCCACCATTGCTAGACACATCCGACATTGCAGAACACCTCAAACCCACAGAATTAAATCCAGATTGCATGGAACAAGCTGCAATTGATCAAATCATGGAAACACAGATCAAGAACACTCTCCAACAGAATATCCAACTACATCGAGTTGTCAAAGCAGGCCAACTCCTTCAGCAGGGCAAGTGGCTCACCAGTGAACAAGTTCAGCAAAAGTTTCCTCATCTCATGGAGGAACTCAATGCAATGGGGACCATTGCTTCCTAAGGGGGGAGGAATGATCCAGGTGGATATTGGTGGCCACCTGCCAAGTCAACCTGGACCCCCACCATTGTTTCTCTCAGCATTTTCAGTTTCCTTAATTGTAGCACAACTTACTATTTTTAGCAGTTTTTCGGGTCCTCAACTTCTGGAGCCGCTTTGAGGCCCTAAACGATGTCTTTTGGGAAATATGGGGGCAACATGGGTCCATGGACCGATGTTTCCCTTCCCAAAGTGGTAGTGCTCGGATAGATCTTTCTAACGAGCTATTGTACGCATCAAACGGAGATCGTATGCCAAAGTTACGACCCCGGGAAGTTGATGTACCAATTTACCCAAACGGGGCCCACAGTTTGGCGTTTCATCTCCTAGGGTTAGATTTTGGAATGTTAAGGGTTTTCCATTATTTCTCAACAATAAATAGGCCTTTGAGCCTCATTGTAACACAGTTCAGAGGGATGTAGCCACCACATCTCTTCTCAGAGATAAGCTACCATCGCCCTAGCTGGTTTATTTCCATTTCTGATTGTAAGCATATTTCAGTATTTTCCATTAATGAAATGAAGTATTATTTCCACTGCATCTTTGTGTATATGGTTATCTCTGTAATTTTTTGTGTTCCTGTTTAAATCCGGATAATTTATCCTACAGAAAAACAAGATCTCCCTCTTGGTAAGAACGAGGCTTGACCTTTTTGTCGTACTGGGCTTTCACCCGACTCTTGTGGGCCTCGAGTGCCAATTTAGCATCTCGATGGGTTTCATCCAGTTGATTTAGGTATAGAAGGTGCTCCTCTTCGGTAGTAGTATCGGGCAAGAGTTTAATGATGATTTTTAAGGAAGGAATCTGATACTTGATTGGTAAAATTGCTTCTAGGCCATATGCTAGTTGAAAAGGTATGAAGCCTATAGCAGTCTTAACTGAAGTTAGTTATGCCCATAGTGCAGGAGATAACATTTGATGCCAATGTGTTTTACGATTCCCTACTAACCTATGGATCATGGTTTTTAAGGTGCCATTGACGACCTCTACTTGACCATTAGCTTTGGGGTAGTAGAAGGATGATTGATCCTGGTGAAAACCGAGCAGCGATGTTAAGTCAGACATCATGTGATTTTGAAAATGAGACCCATGGTCTGTAATGATCGTGTGGCATACACCGAAGCAAAAAATGACCTGATTAAATAGGAATAGTGTCACAGTTTCTCCATCGGCCCGGAAGGTGGGAAGGGTTTCGGCCCATTTCGTGAAATAGTCCACAGCTACAATAATATAGTTGTGTCCAGCAGAGGAAATGGGGTTGCAAGTTACGAAGTCTATCCCCCATTTGGAAAAGGGGCCAACAGAGATAACCGGGTGTAGGAGGGCTGGGGGAGTGTGAATTTTCTTTGTAAACACTTGACAAGGATGGCATTGTTGGATAGCCTTGATACAATCTTTGAACAAGGTTGGCCAGTAGTAGCCTACGCACAAAATTTTCTGTGTAGTAGATATGCCAGAAATATGACCGCCACATGCTACAGCATGGTAGTCATTTAAAACATGTTCCGCCTCTTCATGAGTGAGGCAACGTCGAAGAACTGGACCCACAACATGATGATATAATGTATCGTTAAGCACTAAAAAGTGTCACGCTTGGTGGCCGATGTGGCGATAGTGACCTAACGATAGCTCGAGGCAGAACTGTTGTGCTTGGAGGTAGACAATAATGTCACCATACCAAGGGTTAGTAGTGTGGATAAGATAGACAGCTTCATCCAGAAGAGGATTATGGGCTATCTCGTTAAGATCGACAACGGGAAGATCTGATAAAAGTTTGGTGAAGACTAAGGACTTTTTCACCTTGGCAACAGTGAAAACCAAATCAAATTGTTGGAGGATAATGATCCATTTTGAATATTTCCCTCCAATTACTTAACGAGACAAAATGTGTCTCATGGGATTCTCCAAGGTGATGACAGTAGTCTATTGAAACAGTATGTAATGTTGGAAGTGGTTGAAATCAAAGACGACTTCCAATGACAGCTTTTCAACATGTGAATATCTGAGTTCAGGCCCAGCTAACCCTTTCAACAGATAATATATTTCATGTTCACTCCGATCATCATGAGTTTGAACCAAGACCATTCGTAGAGAGGATGGTGAGGCTGCCAGGTATAGAAGAAAGTCATGTCCATAATTGGGAGTGTTGGGCATGGAATCCCCCCACAGCATGTTTTGGGGCTCAAAACCTGAGTTTTGAGTGATATTATTGTAAAGCTTCATGAATTTCAGGCGCGAAATATATGTTAGAGTCATAGGGTTGTCTGCCCTAAGTGTAAAAGATAGTTAGAAGAAGGGAGGAAGTAAGAGCGAAGTATGAGACAGAAGTACAGAGCAAGTGCGTAAGTGTGTCTTGGGTTGTAGTAGTAGGAAGAGGCTCTACAGCTGAGTGCACAGAGGCCTAGTAGAGTCCACAACTGAGTTCATGGACCACTGCAGTTGAGTGCGTGGGGTATAGTTGAGTCTACAACCAGAGAAAGGATTAATAAAGAAAGGTTTTGTTACAAATTTTGTGGATCTATTCTGAGTTATTATATGTTTGATCTCATTTTCAATTATACTGTTTATTTACTACACGCACTTGTATGAATTATGATTATTGTAACAGAAAGTGAACAAATAAGCTAAGTTAATCAACTAATATCGAGCTACCAGTACGGACTTGGGTAACAACACTATTCGGCCCCTGAGTAGGGATGCGCAAAGGCGGCATCTCAGGCTGCGAGGTACGGGTAAGTGCATGTAGCGTTGTGCATGCACGGTCGAACTGCAGACCACTTGAAACCATCAGACATCTCCACAATGTGGAAACCTAGCTCTAGAACCCTCCCATACTACGTCGGTTGAGACTTCAGTCTGCACTCTGTGGACTTTTATCGAAAGGGCTAGTAGTACCGAGATTTGTTTGGCTAAATCATCTCAAAACCTGGGTCAGGCCCCAACAAGCAAACAAATGGTTCCGTTGTCAGGACTGGGATTTGCATAAGGGATGTCTAATGTCATGTCACTGGAATCCAACGAAGAAAGAAATTGAAGGGTGGTTAGATAGAAAGATTCACGAGTTTGCGGCATAGGAAAATAGGAATCCATGAGAATCAAAAGAACAGTGGTTGGAACGCTACTTATATACGGAAATCCATGAGATTTGCTTTGCATCATTCCCCTATGAATTATATGAGTAGATCGCAAAGCTAGTAGATAGTCAGGGAAGGTGTAGGCTCAACAAACTCATTGTGTGAACTCCAAAATTAGTGCATAGACTAGAAGCATCAAAAGATAAGATCGCGCACGCTATGGACCATTGGCTCGATCGAATTATAGGGGGGTTTATCACCGAGTTCATGGTAGACACAATAGTAAGCTACAGCGAGACAGAATGGCACTTCCTCAAAGGACCGTGAGGTAAGTAAATTAAATCTTTGAACACTTCGATTAAGATGCTATTGTGTGCAAAGCGAGTTATGCAAATAAATTAATGTTTGGGGCTACGTGAAGTGGGAAGATCTATATAAAAGAAGGTAGAGCGAAGATAGAAACTAACCCCTTGATTTCTCCATGATGGGAAAGTGAGGAAGAGCTCACAAAAGTTTCTCTGAGAAGCGCGATCAGTCTGATAAGGCAGCGAATTTAATGCATACCACCTTCACCTACACCACCACCAGCTTCACCACCTTCACCTCCATCTCCACCCACACCACCTCTGCCACCACCACTGTTCAATATGGCGAGCTTGATAAAAATTTTGGTATTCAGAGACCCCATGGGATCTGGATCAGAGAGTGAAGAGTATGATTCGTGAAGCTAACATGACCTTGACAGATGGCCAACACCACACATGGTGTGTAGCGTCACTAACACCTAATCTAAGGACAACGCTATCACAGTAGAAGTTATCCACCCAGGCCGAAGCTTTGGAGATTGAAATGAGAGTACATGAGACCCCAATACAAGATCCTGGCCTGGGAGTCCAATAAGTCCACGTGTAACTGCAAAATTTGTGTCTGGAAATGCAGAGTTTGAAATAGGACAGGACAACTCGGTCAGAGGTGCGCGGGGAGGTATGGTGCATAAAATGCAAAGGCTAGAGGCATGACAAGGACGATTGTCTAGTCTTTGTGAACTACTTGGTGGGAGCAGGGTCAATGCCATTAATACTAGAGGAACAAGCAGGACCAAGTGCAATGCCTGCATTATGGTGTGTGATTTGTCAGATAGGAGGAAAACATGCTACATATAATTGTCTTCTATTGCAGAAGTATACATAGACATCCCAACAATTGTTTTGCAATTTCTACAGGTCAGTAGGCCATGACGAGCGCACCTATAGGAGCTATGAACTTATGATGGATTGGACCCCTACCTACAAAGTGCAGACCAAAACACGAGCCCTCGATCCAAATACGAGAATGGTGCGCACTAGATTTCAGGGGCACGGACAAGGGCGAGGTGGAATGGGACTAGGAAGGGGTCACAGACAGTTTATTTGTTACAATTACAAAGGGATAGGGCATTATGCCCACAACTGTACAAAATTGACAAGAGCATCATGTTTATATTGTACTTAGTTTGATCATGCGACAGAGAACTTCCCTTCACTGATAGCGAGGTTGCACGATAAAGGGATACTCCAACCTCCCCTGACTCAGAATTTGCAAATGATGAGGTTTGAGCTGCATGAAGAGGACCCGAATGTAAAGGCCCCTACAAAGGAACCTTAGGAAAGTGCATGGGTTTGCAAGGTCCCTACAAAGGAACCTGAACTTTATTTGGAGCACGTGAAGGAGACATTCATGGAAGCTAAGAAGAGCTTCACAAAGGCCTCCACTTTAGGTAGTAAGGTTCAACTAGAGCCAGAGATGGATCCTTCAATGGTCACTACCTTTCTAGAGACATGTATGAAACTACTGACTGACAGCAAGGCTGTAAAAGGACTACAGGAACTTATCACTAGATGCATTGAGTCAAGAGAACCGTGCATATTCTGGAAGCTCGGAAAGCGCACATCATGAACAAGAAGGGATATGAGATTGACTATGAAAATCGGGGAGTATGAAAATGGATCATGTAATTCTGGATCTAGGATCGGATGTGAATGTGCTGCTAAAGCAGACATGGGAGTGCATCAGTAGGCCCATGTTGCAATGGTCCCCTATTCAATTTCGAATGGAAAACCAACAGAAGATCCTACTGATGGGAAGATTGCAGGGGATAATAGTAGACATCGAAGGTGCGAGCGTGCTTTCAGATTTCGAGGTGATAGAGATTGTCGATGACAGGAATCCCTATCCCGTGCTGCTAGGAATAGATTGGGCCACTGATATGAATGGAGTGATAACTCTAAAGAAGCGCAAAATGATTTTTGAGAAAAAGTCACTACGCATAGTGGTCCCTTTAGACCATGTGGAAGGAGCGTGCTACACAAAGCCAGTGCGGGAAGACAAGAGCGACGATGAGCTATACTATATCTACAATATAATCACTCAGGAACAGGATTGGGTGAATCCTATAGCGAGTGGCTAGATTTCGTGGGAGTGTGAAAGCTCCTGCACATTAGATTCAGATGAGGAAATAGAATGATGGCAGAACTGGTTACACGAGGTAACCACGCTCAATAGCAACATGATGGTAAGATCACTGTGTTGCGTGAAAACAAATGTAAGGGATCTACTTATATATGATGGTTTGACAGTGGTGGATGAATTCCTAAACAAATTTGAAAGCGCATTGCCATAACAGCAGTGGTTCGATGCTCTGAAATGGGCACTGCACGCTACGCCCTCAAGGTTTTGGGGTACGCATTAGGGAAGCTTTAGGGATTGGTGCAAATGCAGAAGGATGATGCACCTATGATTTGGGAAACCATAGATGTAGCTAGCAAACAAGTATGACGGATGGGATGATCCATGTACACAACTCACGAAATGGACCAAGGTCTATGGGAAAGAGCCACAGCCAGAATGGGTGCATTTCTTATATCATAGCCTGGATGTCATACCCACGAATTGGTATATTGAGACGAAGCTCCGCCATGGTATGAGTGAATGGGATATCTTGCGTGAGGGATTTCTGTTAACTTTCATGTTTGAAGATCATTGGTGGGATACTGTTGACGATGTGCTACAGGCAGTAAAAGCAACTACCTTCAAAACACCCCAGGACCCAATGGAAGTGCTTTAGCCAGAATGCGTGACACAGCTAGGTTGTGCACTGGAGTGTTACAATGTAAATGTTGAGGAGGATGATGAGGACACATGAAATATTAACATTCCAGAAACAGAAGGCTGTCACAAGGTTCGAGGACCATTGATTGAGGATCTCGACATCACCATGCCGCTAAAAACAAAGCAGGTAAACATTGGAACAAAGGCAGAACCAATGTATGCCATACTTGGAGACTATTGGGATGATGCCATGGTGGATAAGGTCGCTAAGTTACTCCACAAATACCAAGACTTGTTCCTGACCAAAATTACAGATTTAAAAGGGATCGTTGGTTACTTAGGAATGATGAAGATCACTTGAAACCTGACGTCAAGCCGGTTAAGTAGAGGCCTTACTACTTGAATCCAAAATATAAGGAAAACGTCTGTGAATAATTAGACAAAATGCTCACAACAGGAATTATTGAGCCAGTGGAAGAATCTGATTGGGTGAGTCCTATGGTAGTGCAGGAGAAAAAGCAGAAGGGAAAAATAAGAATATGCGTGGACCTTAGGAAGCTGAATGACGCCTGTGTACACAATCCATTCTCGACATCGTTCACAGATGAAGTACTGGAAAATGTTGGCAACCAGGAAGCATAGTCATTCACAGATGTGTTATCAGGGTACCATTAGATCAAGATCGCACCGGAAGACAGGAGAAAAATGACCTTTGCAATGGAATGGGGCTGCTTTCAATACACCATTCTATCATTTGGAGTGAAGAATGCGTCAGCCATCTTTTCACACATCATTGTTGCTGCGTTCAAAGAATACATCCACAAGTTCTTGGAGGTCTATCTGGATGATTGGATTGTCTTTGGATTAGTTAAGCACCATGTAGCAAGCTTATGCTTGATGATGAATGCTTGTCGATGACACCATATTGTGCTGAACCTTAAGAAGTGCACACTCCTCATTCCCTTTAGAAACCCGCTGGGATATGTGGTCTACAAACAAGGACTGATGGTGGAACCTGCGAAGATTTCCGTTATTCTAAATTCAGAAGCACCACGAATTCTTAAACAGCTGCACGCTACCTTGGGACACCCCGGATACTACAGAAAATTTATTAAAAGCTATGCCCAAATCACTGCGCCAATGGAAACATTATTGAAAATGGATGTTACATTTTGCAGGAATGACAATTGTATGAAAAGTTTGGATGTCGTGAAGGGGAAATTTTCCTCTGCTCCAATCCTAGTCTTCCCAAAATGGGATGTGGAGTTTCATGTCCATGTTGATGCATTGTGTATCGCACTAGGAGCAGTGCTCACACAGGAGGGCGGAGAAGGATTAGATCACCCTATTTCATTTGCAAGTTGGAGGTTGTCCAAAGTAGAGAAGAACTATTCCACCACTAAGTGCGAGGGGTTGGCAATGGTGTATGTGCTCCAAAAATAACAACACTATTTTCTCATAGGACATTTCAAGATGTATACCGACCATTCCACGCTGAAATACCTGGTCAATAAGCTTGTGTTGGGGAGGCGCATATGCAGGTGGCTCTTATTGTTCGAGGAATATGATTTTGAGGTCGTAGTAAAGCCAGGACACCTAAATGTATGATTGGATCACTTGTTGCGCATTGTGATGGGCAAGGAACCTACTAGTTTGGAGGAAGGACTACCTGATGCACAACTCTTTGCGGTGCACTTCCCGGACAAGCACTTCGAAGATATAATCCATTTTCTAACAACAGAGACTGCATCAAAGGAATACTCCATCCAAATAAGGAAGGAATTGGTGGTGTGTGGGTGGATTTTTTTGTCATCATGGGGCACCTATACAAAATGGGAAATGGTGAGATACTATGAAGATATGTACCTAAATTTGAATGAAGTCAGATCCTCGCGGAAGCACATGGGGGTGCTACATGAGGACACTCTGCAGGATGCCTGATCACACATAAGATTCTTCGCACAATGTTATGGTGTCCAACCCTGCACCAGTATTCAAAAGCACACTGTAAGGCCTGCAATACATGTCAAAGGACTGGAAAACTATCATAGAGGGACGAAATGCCATTAAATCCACAAATGACACTACAACCATTCGAGAAATGGGCAATCAACTTTGTGGGACTGATCAAACATCAGGGAAAGATGGGCACACACTACATCATCACCATGACAGGGCACTCAACACAATGGGTGGAAGCACAGCTAGTCAAAGACTGCATGGCCGCTATGGTTGTGAAGTTTTTGTTTGAAAATGTGTCGACCTGTGATGCAGGAAAGTGTTCCCTCTTTGGACAGAGGCAACCCCTCTAGCCCTAGAGTGGGTCTAGTCACAACAAGGACAAAACAACAATTAATTCCCTTAAATAGTCATCGTTTGAGGCCTACCTCAAACTGGTGGTTGATAAAGTTTCGTTGCACTGCTTCAGCTTCCATTTCCTTCTCCTTAACAAGTGATCAACCTGAAACACTGCAAAGAAACAACAGAGCATGTAACTAAGAAAACAACAATGATCTATTTACTCATAAAGTCAAGAAGTCATGAGCTATCAAGTAAATTACATACAATACATAGGAAATGATCATTGATTGTATTAATAATAAATCAAGGGTAAAGCTTACAACCAAGTATTGACGTCACAAGCCTTCTCAAAGGGTCCAACTAGTGTATTTCTTCAAGCATTCACTCTCAAGGATGGGTCTCCCAAATAGAAATATACCTCACTCTCTCATTCACAAGATTTACACAAGGTTAAGGGCACTCCACACCTTATTGCAAAGTACAAAGCAATCCCACACTTGTCACACTCACACCAACTATCTATCAAACTCAAAAGCAGCAGTAGCATTGTCCAACCAAAAGAACTAGTAGATGATAGCAATGGTAAGTTATTTTATAGGAGAAGGAATCTCCATGAAATGAGGGAGAGGGAGCTTATCCTTAGGAAAAGCAACACAAAAGATGGAACTACCATGCCAGAGGGAGGAGGGTGACCCAAATTGACCCAACAGCCAGATTCAAAGACATCCAGAAGGCCGACTATTGGAACAAATTCGCCCAATCTGGATCGTCGCTAGTTCATAACTAAGCCTTAGCGCCGACATCGCTAGTAGGCAATGTATTCAGTCAAACTGTCACTAAAGATAGCAAATAGCCTCGTGCTGGGGCATGAAATCTGACCATCACGAGAAAAATACATACTCCTGCGACGGGGGCACGACTGAACTGTTTATGACAGAGGTTCGTCGTGTATATTAAGTGAATTCTCACGACGAGGTAGAAAACTTAGGAAAAGTGTGTCAATTGGCAACATAAGTGAGCATTTGTTCAGTATGAGTATGTTTTACTGGACACATGACATAGTAGAAGGACTGGGGTGAAGGCAGTGACAAATAACTGTGTAACAGATGCCCCCTAAAATATGAAGCCCGAGAGAGTGGGAGGGGGGAAATGCTTTATGAAAATATCTGAACTGGAGCACCACCTGGAAGAACTTGTAGGCACAAGTACAACTGATATCTCTGATAGTGAAATACATGTATTCTAGGCATGGGCGCAACCATCGAAAAGACATATGGTCTAGGTCTGTGGTATGGACGCAACCATCTAGCTAGTAAGACCATGATAAGGATAAAGGTATGGTCGCAGAAATCCATGAAGACTCATGTATGGTCGCAGCCATCCATCAACGAGTCATGTAATCATGAACCAATCCACGCAGCCCGAACATTTGTGATTTTAGTTCGGGGTCTTGAAACCCAACTGATCATAGTACAAATTCTAGCATGCGAACAGATATGTTGAGTTTGAGCATGATAGAAAGTTGCTTGATTACCAGTCAATGATGAAAACCATTAACAAGCATGAGAGAAACAACAAATAATGCCAATGGTTCTCAAGGTACTGTCTAGTACAATCCACAAAGTGTGAAGAATGAGCTAAAGTCGAACACTCATGGAATCACTCAATCAATGACCAATGATGAAAGTCGATTGTTAGGCGTAAAGAACCTGCGATTGACGCATGTAAGTTCCAAGGTACCAAAGGGGATCTTTAGATCTGTCTCCTGGATAATGAGCTGAGGTCGACAAGAGACAATCCGTCATAGGAGGGCCATAATGTTTCCCCCATCAATGACATGAGATAGGGAACAAGTGGTAGATGGTGAAATAGAGTATCAAAGGAGGAGGTATGGATGTGAACTGCAGAAGGGTTATACTCTTGAACATGTCGGTGACATGACTTCGGAGGGTGGCAGTGTTCAGGGGATGGAGCCGACACAGAAAAAATTTCAATGTAGTTGAGCTTGGTAGGACTCAACGGCATCTCATTGCCCCAAGATTCTACCTGATCAACAAGAGGAAGAATCCACAGATCAAAGCGAATAGAAATCATATTAATGGGAGCGATGTTGGGAGGTGGGAGTGAAAAAAAACCGATAAGGGCAGGATCTTTAAAGAGTCCAGCACCCACACTCTCACATGGAATGGAGGTATGCTCCACGAAAGGCATGTTGCCATCGGAGGAGGAGGAGGCGAAGAAGGACATCTGGTCTACTTTGATGATCTTCCCCTGATGATGAAAACGAATAACACGAAATAGAGATGAAGCCACGGCTCACATGGCATATGTCCAGCTTCATCCTAAAAGGAGGTTGTAAGTTAAATTGGCATCAACAACTTCGACCTCCACTTTGACTGTCTTCCCTTCCAGAGTAATAGGAAAACGTTGGAGTATACCATAAGGACGAGACTCTCTCCCATCAAAAGCTTCCAAGGTCATAGGAGACTGGCTCAGAGTTGGAGAACCGATAGCCTTCCAACAAGCAACAGAAATTATGCAAGTAGAAGCACCTTCATCAATGAAGATGTGATGAATAGTTTTAGAATTGATGATGACCTAAATAAGGAAGGAAATTTGGTGAGGAAGTCTCGGTATATGACTGTCTAGGTCAAAAGTAGACGTTTCTTCTGCGGCGGGCCGATTTCAGGAGTCGTTGCGACTGTACGATAGGATTCAACAATGCATAGGACTTTGCAAAAGAGCCAAGGTGATGTCGGCACAAATGTTAAACTATTTTCAGCGACGATCTTAAAAACAATGACAAACGAACAAGAAAATCCAAAACAAAAACCAGTCAGTCCTTCAGACGATAGAGGTATTTCCTAGATCAACCTAGGTAACCCAAAAGACTGATAGTTAATCCCCAAAATCTAAGAGACACCAAATCAAAATCAAAATAGGAGCAAACAAGTGAAGCAACATACAAAGGACTCCCCAGTGGAGTCACCAACTTGTGATGCAGGAAAGTGTTCCCTCTGCGGACAGAGGCAACCCCTCTAGCCCTAGAGTGGGTCTAGTCACAGCAAGGACAAAACAACAATTAATTTCCTTAAATAGTCATCGTTGGAGGCCTACCTAAAACCGGTGGTTGATGAAGTTCCATTGCACTACTCCAGCTTCCATTTCCTTCTCCTTAACAAGTGATCAACCTAAAACACCAAAAAGAAGCAACAGAGCACGTAACGGAGAAAAAAACAATGATTTATTTACTCATAAAGTCAAGAAGTCATGAGCTATCAAGTAAATTACATACAAGACATAGGAAATAATCATTGATTGTATTAATAATAAATCAAGAGTAAAGCTTACAACCAAGTCTTGATGTTGCAAGCCTTCTCAGAGGGTCCAACTAGTGTGTTTCTTCAAGCATTCACTCTCAAAGATGGGTCTCTCAAATAGCAATATATATCTCTCTCTCTCATTCACAAGCTTTACCCAAGGTTAAGGGCACTCCACACCTTCTTGCAAACTACAAATAAATCCCACACTTGTCACACTCACGCCAACTATCTATCAAACTCAAAAGCAGCAGTAGCACTGTACAACCAAAAGAACTAGCAGATGATAGCAATGGTGAGTGATTTTATAGGAGAAGGAGTCTCCATGAAATGAGGGAGAGGGAGCTTATCCTTAGGGCAAGAATCACAAAATATAGAACTACCATGCCAGAGGGAGGAGGACGACCCAAATTGACCCAACAACCAAGTCCAGAGACATCCAGAAGGCTGATTGTTGGAACTAATTTGCCCAATCTGGATCATCGCTAGTTCATAACTAATCTTTAGTGCCGACATCACTAGTAGGCAATGTATTCAGTCAAACCATCACTAAAGATAGCAAATAGCCTCGTGCTAGGGCATGAAATCCAACCATCATGGGAAACAGATGTACTCCTACAACGGGGGCACAACTGGACTGTTTATGATAGAGGTTCATTGCGTATATTAAGCGAATTCTTGCGACGAGGCAGAAAACTTAGGAAAAGTGGGTCAACTGGCAACATAAGAGAGCATTTTTTCAGTATGAGCATGTTTTACTAGACACATGACATAGTAGAAGGACCGCGGTGAAGGCACTGACAAATTACTATGTAACAGACCCGATTTGGCTATCTGAAAATCTTAGTGAGTGATCACGGAACACATTTCCTAAATGAAACCATCAGCGTGCTCATAGAAGAGTTCCAAGTGTATCATCATGAAAATACACCGTACCACCCACAAGCTAATGGGATAGTAGAGGCATTAAACAAGATACTGGAGACTGTGCTGACCAAAGTGTGCAACGCACGACAAAACGATTGGGACCCACGCGTACCTGCCATGCTATGGGTCTATAGGACAACGTGCAAGAAACTGACAGGACAAACACCTTTCCAGTTAGTTTATGGTGTGGAAGCTGTCATGCCAATGGAATATATCATACCTAGTCAGCACATAGTAGCGCTCACAGGGATGACGGACTGTGAAGCTCTTGAGGAAAGGCTCGCGCAATTGGAAGAACTTGAGGAAGAGCGATTTTTGGTTGGGTTTCATCGGCAGGTATAAAAGTAGCATGAAAAATCTTGGCATGACCGCCATATCAAGTTGCACACCTTCAAGGTAAACGACTTAGTGCTGTTGTATGACAGTAAGTTTGAAAACTTTCTGGGAAAAGTCAGAATGCACTAGCTAGGACCATATGTGGTTAAGGCAGTCACAAAAGGAGGTGTGGCCCAGCTAGTCAAACTAAATGGATAACCCTTCCAAGGAAATGTAAACGACAGTTACTTGAAGCCCTACATGGATGGGTTGGCTATCTGACTAACTACCCGAAGCATAGTCTTCATGACCTGAGGAACCAGGCAAGGGTGCAAGACTATAAACATACATAGAAGATGCTGGTACAAATGTAAGGACATAATTAAGAGATGGAAGTATTAGAAGAACAGATGTAGTAGGTTTAGCAAGCAGCAGCTTAGTGCAGTGTCAACATCAGTATCGTAGGAGAATAGTTGGAGGGACTCTGTGCCAAGATCACCGTACCGATAGAGTGACTCGAGGGGGAGTCATGATGTTTGTGTTGGGAGCTTGTTGGGCATGGAATCCCCCACAACATGTTTTGGGGCTCAAAGCCCAAGTTTTGGGTGATATTATTGTAAAGCTCCATGAATTGTGGGTGCGAAATGTATGTTAGAGTCATAGGGTTGTCCGCCCTAAGTTTGAATGTAATGTTGGCCTACCCATGGTCTGCAGACCATGGGATTGTATAAATAGAGCGAAGCTCTAAGTGTAAAAGATAGTTAGAAGAAGGGAGGAAGTAAGAGCGACGTATGAGATAGAAGTACAAATCAAGTGTCTAAGTGTGTGTTGGGTCGTAGTAGTAGGAAGAGGCTCTATAGATGAGTGCGCAGAGGCCTAGTAGAGTCTGCAGCTGAGTGCACAGACCCCTGCAGCTGAGTGCGTAGGGTATAGTTGGATCTGTAACCAGAGAAAGGATTAATAAAGAAAGGTTTTGTTACAAATTTTGTGTATCTATTCGGAGTTATTATATGTTTGATCTCATTTTCAATTATATTGTTTATTTACTATGCTCACTTGTATGAATTATGATTATTGTTAAGTATAACTAAAAGTGAACAAATAAGCTAAGTTAATCAACAAATATCGGGCTTATAGTATGGACTTGGGTAATAACACTGTTCAGGCCCCGAGTAGGGCTACACAAAGGCAGCATCTCAGGTTGTGAGGTGCAGGTAAGTGTGTGTAGCGATGTGTGCGCAGGGTCAAACCGGGGACCACTTGAAACCATCAACATCTCCACGGTGTGGAAATCTAGTTCTAGCACCCTCCCATACTACTTTGGGTGAGACCTCAGTGTGTGCTCTGGAGACTATTTCTGAAAGGGCCAGTAGTACTGGGATTTTTTTGGTTAAATCATCTCCAAACCTGGGTTAGGCCCCATCAAGCCAATAGGGAGCGCTAAGGAGTGGGGTTGATATAAGTGCCTCTTTCAAGGCATCAAATGATCATTGAGCTTGATCATCCCATAGATACGATACTCCCTTCTTAAGTAGGTGCATAAAGCCTTTCTTCAACTCAGCATATTTTACGATGAACCATTGTAAAAAGTTTGCTTTCCTTTGCAAACGTTGGAGCTGTAGAATGGATTGTGGTTTGAGAAATTGAGTAATTTCCTTTACCTTATTGGGATCAACCTTAATCCCGTACTTGGAGACAATGAATCCAAGTAAGCATCCAAACTCGACAAGTAAAATGAATTTATGCGGATTTAGATGTATGTTATAAAACCAACACCTAAGAAAGATAACTCTTAAATGATCTAGGTGTTGCGCTCGCTACTTGCAATGGGCTAGAAGGTCATCCAAGTAAGCTTGAATGATATTCCTGATATTGTGAAATGCATAGTCCATGGCCCTTTGAAATGTTGCTCCAACATTATTTAAACTAAATGGGTGTTTTCGATAGGCAAAGATTCCCCTTGGACAAACGAAGGTGGTTTTGTGCTAGTCTTTGGATTTTATAGCAATTTTGTTGTAACTTGAGAATCCACCCATGAATGAAAATGATTCACAACTGGCGCAGTTGTCGATGATTTGGTCAATGAATGGTGTCAGATAATTATCCTTTGGACACGCGACGTTAAAGTCTTGATAGTCGACACATAGGAAGATGGTTCCTTGTTTCTTATCAACAGGAACCAGATTGGAAACCCATTCCATTAAGGGAACAGGATAGACAAAACTAGCACGTAACAACTTTTCCACCTCAGTTTTGATTGCTTTTGTTTTATGGGGGTGGTCTGGTCGAAGCCTTTGGTGAATAGGTTTAGCATTGTCGTATATCTTGATCTCATGCTCGACAATAGAAGGCTCTATGTCGGGCATTTCCTCATAAGACCAAGTGAATACATCATAGAATTCCTTAAAAAGGCAGGTGAAGCTTACAATTTCCTCAAGATTGTAATTTGCTCCAATCTTGATGTTTTCCACGATGCATGTCATGATAAGAATATCTATGAGAAATGTATTTGAAATATTGCCCATGTTTCCTTCCGAGTCCAAAGTTTGGATAGTCGTATATATGGTGAGGAAATGATTTTAGGTACGTTAGATGATAGCATTTAAAGAGGCATTATGTCCATATCAGATATCGAAACATGATGGTATGAGTCCTCCTAAGGTCACTCTTCTAAACTCATGATTTCTCTAATAGCTTCATCCGTAGGTAGGACTTGATTGAGGGGATCGAAAGAAGAATAAGTTATGGGAGGGGTAGTGGTACCGTTGGTTGTGACCAAAGTGACTAAAGACTTGGATGCAGATTGAATGGCCTGGTCGACCAATTCAGCTGGTGACGATGGCATTTGTTCTCCATAAGTGTCAATGTCTAAAGGGGCCAGTAGGATCCAAGGATCGGATGGTTCGTGAAGAATGGATGAAACGATATTGACCATCTATGGAACTGTTGGTGGTAGAAGAGGGAAATAATCCATCATGGAAGAGGCCTTCAATAGACCGGTACCGATTCTGATGTAATAGTTACGTACATCACCCACTAAGAGTACAGAGCCGCTTAGTAACGGGGAATAATCAGGGGTGCAAAGGGAAAGCTGGTCCACTATGACTACCTTTCCATCAATGGAAATAGGATGATGCAAAAGACAGTAGACACAATAGCAGTCATTTGTAAGTCCAACTACGACCCAAAAAGAGATTATAGTCGAGATTTTATCTACAACTTCGATGTCCACCATTACCATTTTCCCATACAAGGTGATGGGGTAGCTAGCTAGGTAACCTTTTGGGATGAAAGTGTGGCCATCGAAAGCTTTAAGGGAATTCGATGGTGGGGATAGGGTTGGAGAACCCAAAGCAAGCCAACATGAAGCCAACTTGCGCAGGTTGAAGCACCTTCATCAATGACAATTCTCTTTATTCCTTGCCCTTTTGAAGATATTTTCACTTGAAATGCAAGCTGGTGTGAAAGGGGAGATTCACATTTTTCCATGTTAAAAATTGCAAGCATGGAATCTTGAAGGTCGATACCACCAATTGCTGAAAGACAATCTTTCCTTTTTGCTGGATAGGTTTGTAACACTTCAAATGTTAACATAGCCGATGGTGCTTGTGCTAATACTTCTACAATACTGTAGTTTTTGGCGGCACGTGTAGATGTATTGTGCATTGAACGACAAAGTTCCCCTTTATGAGGGTGAATCACAAGATCAACAACCGACCTTTTGATATGAAGATTGTTAGGCACTAGTGGGATTTGGCTTGAGGAGGGTTCCTTTGCATGAGTGACTAGAGCTTCATACGATTTGGCTCTAGTTTGTAGGTCTATCATTTCAAAGGTGTAAATGGTAGAAGGTCCTTCACTAGTTGAAGGATGTTGCAAACCACCATTTCCCCCTTGCAGCGGTTGGGGTTGGTTTGCAATAAGGTGTTGCTGCTCTTGAGCAGGGAAAGGATTATTCAGGATAGTGGGGTTCCTGCCAATGTCTTTTTTAGCAATGAAATCTATGCATTCCTGAAGACTCGGGAAACGATAGGTCATGTGGTCTTTAACACAGATTTTGCAAGGGAATCTGGTGGGTTTATCATTTCCATCATCAAAGGGCGCAACTACCTTCTTCTTGGAGTTAGACTACTTTGTTGACTTCTCTTCAGAAGGAGTAGTCTTTTTCTTATTCTTCTTGTTCTTACCACCAGGTTATTTTGTAGACTGCACATAGTTGATTGCAGTGGTAGGAAGAGCAGTCGATTTGGTAGAGGGGTCCACTAATATTTGGGCAATGTGACCACTAAGTTGTTTTACAGCAACCCTGGAGGCTGCACCGAATCCCATCGGCGTGTGCTCTAGGTTGCTGAGTAGCAGGAGCATTGGAGTTGCAAGGGGCATTGGGAATTACGTCATATAGAGTGCCAGATTGCGAATATATCAGATCTAAGTGTTGGGCATGATGTATGGATTGGTCTTCTATGTCCACACCACCTAAGGTGACATCCTTAATGATTTGGTGGAGTATAGACTTGCAGAACTGATCCGCTAAGAGATAGTCTAGGAGGGGAGCTTTAACCAACCTCCACCTATGTCTTCATTCATGTATATGATCAGAGATGTGGGTGGTGTTATCTTGACGTAATGAAGTGAGGAGTTCCATCCCAGTTTCATATTAGATGGGTAGTTGGAAGTGCTTTAAGAATTCCATCGCTAGAGCATCAAAGGTATTGACTGACGTGTGTGGTAACTCTATGTACCACTTGGCTACATTGTCGGTAAGGCTGCGGGGAAAAATATGTAACCGGATACTATCATCCACCATGGAGTTAGAAACACTCCATATATGATAGGTGGTGATGTGTGTACCTAGATCCTCCCCTTGTTTCCCTTCGAACTTAGGGATGTATGTCGATATTTTATGCAAGATTAGCAACCAGAGTAAGTTATGATAGATGGGGTCATTTGTAAGTTTGTACAAGTTGGGGATATCAAGCATTGCCAAGAAAGGCAAACTGTGTGATGCCCCTAATCGGACCAAGGTGATGACATATGACTTGAGGATCCTTGTGGTCCTCCCATCGTGTTGTTCCCAATATTATACAGAGGTTGCGTGGTATAATAGGTGCCTTTGGGTATGGTATTGTAATGTGGATTTCCATAGGGATTGTTAGGTTGGGGGATAGAAGTGCCCCCAGGATAAGTAATGCCCCCTTGAATCATTTTAGGTTGTGAGTAGGGTTCCCCATGGATTGATCGGGACCTCCTTCAGGATTCCCACTCACCCAAGAACTAACCATAATTCCTTGACTAGCATAAGGAGTGTTCATTGTCAATTAGTGACTGATCATGCATGCCTCAAAATGGAGGGGACTATTACGTTCTCGGCTGGTATATCCATATTGGGAGTGCCCCCAGATACTTGTATCTTGGGGTTAGAACTATACAATGGATGCTAACCATATTGTTAGTTGAAGGGACCCGTGCTAATTGTGTTATATTGAACGTTATGTGTAGCACTTGTTGAAGGTACAGTGTTTGACACTAAAATGGTGGAGCTCAGAATTGATTGGGTTCCACTCGCGGAGGGTGTCATGATAGGGGTTGAACCTGGGACAAATTGGATAGCAGGGTTCGCCATCAAAGGTGCAGTATTGATTGTCGACTAGGGAAGTGGTGGGGGACCAAAAGTGTCCAAAACGTCCCACGACCCATTAGTCCTCGACGGGATGGTGGAAGTGTTCCAACTGAAGACAAAGGAGGTACATATGCAACGGGAACCAAGAGTGGGCCCAACAGATTCGTGATCAGAGGGTTTATGGAGGAAGAAATCCTTTAGTAAAGAAATCCTCTGGTAAGCTTGAATCGTCAAGTGTCCAAACTAAGTCTGTGTGAGATATGGGAGAATGATTTCCCAAAGATGGGGAATTCGGTTCCCTAGAGCTCAACTAATCCTCCATAGTGAGTGGGGGAAGTCCTAAAAATCGTCTAGATTGACAATGAGGGCTAGAGTAGCCACAGTGGCCGATAATTTTTATCAGTAAATTTTACAGTGATGTTTATTAAAGTCTTAATGATAACACTCTGGCACCTAAAAAATAAAAAATACACTAAGTAAATCAATCAACAAGAAGAGGGAAATGATACTGTCTGATAAGCATTGATCATTGGAGATGAAACCCAGTATCACAATGAATAAAAGAGAGAGCTGGCCAAATGTACAATTACGATTACTCTATAGCTTCTCTTGAACCTTAGATTGAGGGGCCAAGTACTCTCATGAAGACGAGCACCCTCCCAAAAACTGAAGACAGAGTAGGTTTGTCTGTGTTAGGTACCAGGGCAGCCCACCCGAGTCACCTTGTGTTAGTCCCTAAAATTATGGCCACTAAGAATACCTAAAATCATAGACACTACTAGGGAGCACATAGTCATAGACAGTACGCTATGTGGGAAGGATACCTGAGTCCCCGACTCAGCTTCGATATCCCTGGAGGGATCCCTAATACACTAAATACCTAAAGGAGATGTAAGCAAAGGTGGGCTACCTTCACTTACAGTCTGATGTTGTCTCGTGTTTAGCTCTATTTTTACTGGAGTGGTCCTGGTAGTATGAGTACATAAGGATTTCTCTCTTTAATGATACTAGTTTTGGTGTATGATCTTGGGCAGTTTACTCACACTGCCTAACCCAAGGTCCTAGTCTAAACTAATGTATGTTTACTCTAGAAAGAGTTGTTGATTGATTTTATTAGGTATATTTTAAGTGTACTTTGTTAGAGTCTTCGCTAGGGGTGTTGACGTATGAGATTTTATGGGACTCTAACTCAAATCATGCAAAAAGAATGCTTGTGAATTTTCATTTTTGATGACTAAGCTGCTTCTACAAAGGGAGAGTCATTCATACATCAATATTCATTCCCTGCATCCTACTCAATAAAACACTCGCATAACCGACATAAATTTTCAATGCTCACTAACAACTACTGAAACCAAATAATGTAGAACTAACAAACGAAGCAAAAAACAATAAAAAAAAAATTATTTTTTCTTTTATGAAAATAAAACCTTTAATAAGGAAAGTTATTTTCTTAAGAAAAGAATTTGTTCATGACACAGATCAGTCAAACAAAACACATCTACAGATCCCTTATCAGTTCAGAAGCAAGTTTCCCAACCCTTTGAGGTCACAGACACTGTTGTTTATCAAAAAGTGGGTGACTAACGTTTTGTGCTAGAGGCCACAGAGAGTTACTGGTGCACTAACGCTCTATTTGTGAAGCTATAGTGCTTTATAAAGCTCTATTTACACTGGTAACCTTTGTTAGTGAGGGAATACACCTCAAAAAATGGTTTTGGGGATCAGATCTAGGGTTTAACTATGAAAGAAGAGTACTGCAAGGTCCTAATTGGTTAGAAAAGGAATGAAGAAGTACAGGAACCTCTAGAAGAAGGAGAGATTAAGGAAACTTTTTGGAAAACTAGGAAGTAAAGTGTATTCCCTAGTGGTGTTTCCAATTTTTCTATAGGGATTAATTCATGTTGTATGGAGAATGAAGGAACCCTCAAGGGTCTTCCCGAGACCCTTGGCAGACTATAAGACTATCCACCACTGTCACAAACATACATGCATGTCCATATTCAATAACTAACTATCAGAGAAAGACAGATCCATTACCTCAAGTCTTCATGTAGAGTTGCTAGAGAGCACAATGCAGCTAGGTGAGAGTCCCCTGAGCCGGCTCCAGATCAAGTCCTGCACATAGAAAAGACAAGTGTAATCACAATATAAAACCTTGATAATCAATGCATGAATATACAAAAGACATCTAGTTTCACATAACTAATCTACTCATGCTAAAAGACATTGAATAATCATATAAATGAATTATAGTAACAACCACGGAGTAGACAGCACAACTGCAGTTCTATATTAATGTCGAAAGAGTGATTATGATCATCGGTTGCATCAACCTTCCCTTACCCCTCCATCTCCTCTCTCTCTCTCCCTTCTTACCAACTTCTTATGCTTAAGTTTGAGACTCTGCTCGACAATCAAGTAAGCTATCCTTTCAAAGGATCTGGCCTCTTTCACAATAGCCCTAGCTCTGCTTATGTATCATGTGAGGTTAGGGTTGCCAAGTTTCTCCATGAGTTTCTTTAGGTAAAAGTAATGATGTTGCCATTTGTTTGAGCTCTTTCCCATTAGCATACTCCATTAGGATTAGTAATCCCCCAAATAGGTCGAACTTGGATGTTTCCTTGCTTTTCTGTGTTGATTCAGGAGAGGATATAGGGATATTTCTTATTCAATCCACTCCTTTGACCCTTAGATCCTCATTAGGGTTCACTAATGTTGCTTCCGAGGTAACAAGTAGAGTTACTTGGGTCACTAATGCTCCCTTAGGCTTGCTGAGAAGCTTTATAAAACATGTTGCTTGTGTATAGACATCATTAGCTTGGAAACAAGGCTTGTGAACTTGGTCATTACTTCAACCATCATGTCTTTGCCCTCTGAACTAATGAGGAGGTCATTTTCTTGCATAACAGCTACCTCCCTTTCCTATGCTCTTGTGATGAGAACTATTGAATTTATTTCCCTCGATGTCCTCTTGCAACTCTGTGTAGTAATTCTCTTTATATCTTTTTAGCCTTCCTGTAGTTTCTTGTAGGTGCTCTTGTTTGCTATAGATACTAACTATTTCTTGTAGGTTGCCACAGTAGGGATTTCAAAAGTAACTTTTCTTTAAATGACTACTTGAAGTTTCCTCTGCCTTCATCTTTTTGAAATAACTATTACTTCGCATGGGAGTAAGTGATTATTTCTAATTGTGGATTATTTCATCAGTTGATGTGTTAGCTGGCTGAGTATGAATACCTTCTTTTGGATCATTGATCCCACAATAAGTTCATCATATCACCTTTCCTTGTAATAATATCCCACTATCATTCTATGTAACTTAACCACTTTTTTTATTCATTCCCCTTTTCTTGATGTGACCTTGCTACATGTGGAGTTGACTAACCCTTTCTCATCTCGTTATCTCACCGAGGGCGGCCAAGTTAATTGGCCACCTTCACTTATAAAATCAACTTCCTACCTCATTCCTACAGTTTAATCATATTCGTACCTATGAGGGATTATTGTTGAGATGACATACATGTTGGTCCTTTGCTTCACTAATGCATGCTGGAGAGTGGTGCTAATTTGTTGTTCTTTGACCTTGCTTCATATTCTTCAACAGTGTTTTTTCTTCTTATTTTTTTGATGAGTTCCTCCCTTGATGAACTATAGGTGATAACTTTTGTTTTTGATAATATCTGGAGGAGCTTCCTCATCACTGTGATCCTTGCGCTAAAGGTAGATTGGAGTTGTTGCTATCATTTTTGTGAAATAGGATGCTACATGATGTCCTATAGCTACCTTTTTGTTGGAATTTTGCATCTCTTCTTTGCTTCTAAAGTTGAATGGGTATTGGGATGAGTGGAGGATGTGGTTATGGAGTGGAAGATGAGGTATTGTTTTGTGACATGTATGTTTTTTTTCTTTCTTTTATTCTATTTTCTAACTTGATTTCTTTGTTGGATACAATGGTGACATGGTCATGGAGGGTGTTGGCTGAGGTATGGTGAGGTCAATGGCTCTTTTCACAACCCGAGACAGGTTTTCTTCACCCTTTTCCCACTAGACTTCTCTTCCTATGTTGGGTGTGGAGCCTGATTATCTTCTGTATTCAAAGGTTTTAGACGGATGTATACCCTAGGAAAACTATACACCCCTCCATGTGGGGGGGTCTGGGGGCCAACGGTCCCCCGACTAGGGTTCGGGGGCAGTGCCCCAAAAGCTAAAAATATATGTAAAATTGCCTTGTAAAAGTCTAGTAATTTCTAGTCAATCTGGGCTGTTCATTAGGCGGCTGATCTGACGGTAGAAGTTATGTTTAATTTAGGGTTTTTTGTCGTAGAAGTCAACCCCTCACTATATATGAGGGAATTGTATTGTGTCTATGGATATCTGTATTCTAAGTGAGGAAGAGAGAGGAGATTGAGAGCGAAGAGGGTGTTATAGCAGATTTGCTATAGGTTGTATCTCTTCAGTTTGCTGGATAATATAATAAGAGAAGGATGGGCTGTTTCTCTGTGGATGTAGCCCAAAGTGGGTGAACCACGTATATCTGTGTCTCTCTTGTTTTATGAGTTTTCTGTGTTTATATTTCTGCAATATTTTATGTGTTCCATTGCTCTGTAATATATAATTTTCTAACAATTGGTATTAGAACCGAAGGTCTATTTGGCTGATAAACTCACAGGAGAGAAGGTTTCCTGGTTCGAGTGGGAGCAATGGCAGAAGATGGTAGGTTTAGGGTCGAGAAATTCAACGTCCAAAACTACTAGCTGTGGAAGATGCAGATGGAAGATTATCTATATCATAGAGATTTGTGCCTACCATTGAGTGGAAATACAAAGAAGACGACGAGTATGACAGACACAGAATGGGATATTCTCAATAGAAAGGCACTTGGAACAATACGGCTGTGCCTAGCAGCATCGGTAGCATTTAATATTTCAAAGGAAACGACAACACAAGGTTCAATGTCAGAATTGGCCAAACTATATGAAAAACCCTCAACCTCAAATAAGGTATTTCTTATGAAGTGTTTATTTAATATGAAGATGTTAGAAGGTGGATCTGTTGCAGACCATTTAATTAATTTTAATACAGTTACAAGTCAGTTAAGTTCTATAGGGGTAAATTTTGATGATGAAGTTAGGGCTCTGTTATTTCTATGCTCATTGCTAGAAAGTCAGAATTGTTTAGTTATGGCCATTAGTAACTCTGTCTCTGGATCTAGTACTTTAAATTTTGATGATGTTGTCGATGCAATCCTTAGAGATGAAATGCGATGGAAAAGATCTGGTGAGACATCAGGTAATGCTTTGAGTACAGAGTCTAGGGGAAGAAAAATGGAAAGAGGAAAGAGCTCAGAATATCACAGTAAATCAAGGAAAGGCAGATCCAAGTCCAGATCGGGGATAGTGTGCTGGAAATGTGGAAAGAAAGGACACCTAAAGAAATACTGTAGATCTCGGAAGGGAAAAGAAGGAGATGCACAGTAAGAAAACAATCATGAAGAAAATGTGACAGGTGAGATGTTACAAGATGCTTTGATTATTTCTTTCGAAAATATTACTAATTCTTGGGTGGTAGATTCAGGGGCCTCATTCCATGCCACAGCTGATAAGAAATATTTTCATGACTATGTTCAAAGAGATTTTGGACAAGTCCGTTTGGGTGATGATAAACCCTGTAAAATTGTTGGAATAGGTAAGGTTCTTGTAAAATAGCAGAATGGAAACCAATGGCTACTAAAGGAGGTAAGGCATGTTCCAAATCTGAAGAAAGATCTGATTTCAACAGTGCAGTTAGGCGGCAAAGGTTGTGTGACAACTTTCACAGATAAAGCGTGGAAGGTCACCAAAGGAGCCCTAGTAATAGAAAAAGGCAAAAAGGTTGGTACATTGTATTTATGCAATGTTATTTCTAACTCTGTTAATGCTTTAACTTCGAAAGGAGCAGATCTAGCATGATGGCATCATAGACTCGAACACATCAGTGAGAAGGGGATGAAGATTCTTCACTCAAGAAATTTGTTGTTGGGTTTGAAGAATGTTTATTTGGACTTCTGTGATAATTATGTTTATGGAAAATAGAAGAGAGTCAAATTCCTTAGAGTTGGGAAAGAAAAGAAGATCGAAAAATTAGAGCTTGTGCATACAGATGTATGGAGACCTGCTCAGGTATCATCTCTTGGTGGCTCTCGTTATTATGTTACTTTTATTGATGATGCAACCAAGAAAACTTGGATTTATTGTATTCAAAATAAATCTGATGTATTTGATACTTTCAAGAAATGGAAAGCTTTGGTTGAAAATAAGACAGGGAAAAATTTCAAGTGTCTCAGATCAGATAATGAAAGTGAATATTGCAGCAAAGAGTTTGATAGGTACTGTTCAGAGAATGGAATTCATAGAGAGAAGAAAGTTCCAGGAAGACCACAATAAAATGGTGTGTCAGAAAGGATGAATAGGACAATCATGGAGCGTGCAATGTGCAAGAGATTGCATGCAAAATTGCCTTTACAATTTTCGGCAGATGTTGTAGATACTGCTATTTATCTAATAAACAGAGGGCCTTCAAGTTTCTTGGAAGGTGGTATTCCAGAGGAGGCATGGACAGGTAAAAAGGTAAACTACACCTTTTTGAAGACTTTTGGTTGTGAAGCCTTTGTCCACATTAACAAAGAAAATAGAACAAAGCTTGGGACAAAATTAAAGAAATGTACCTGTATTGGATATCGTGCTAATGATTTTGGTTATCGCTTATATGGTTATGAAAATCACAAAATTGTTAGGAGCATAGATGTAATATTCAATGAAAAGGTCTTGTATAAGAATCCGTTGCAGGAAAAGAAATAGGAAAAGGAAAACAGAGAACACACAGTGCTTGACGATATCACAGGAAAAGTGATGGTGCCTGAAAATCATAATGATTAATAGCCAAAACAACAACCATAATAGAAACAAGCACATCAAACAACTGAAAGTGGTGTTAGAAGATCTACCAAGATAAGTAGACACACTAAATGATACTCTCCTTCATTATATTATGTATTGTTGACTGATTCTGGTGAACCAGAATGTTATGAAGAAGCAGTGCAGGTAGAAACTAGGAAGAAGTGGGAGCAAGCCATGAAAGAAGGGATGGACTCCTTAGCACATAACCCGACTTGGGACTTAGTCAAGTTGCCCGCAGGTAAAATAGCATTGCAGAATAGGTTGAAGGAAGAAGATGGAGGAAAAAGAGGTACAAAGCTAGACTTGTGGTGAAGGGGTTTGCACAGAAGAAAGGTATTGATTTTGATGAAATATTTTCTCCTATTATTAAAATGACTTCAATTAGAACTATTTTAAGTCTAGTAGCAGCTGAAGATTTGCATCTTGAGAAGTTAGATGTAAAGACAACCTTTCTCCATGGGATTTGGAGGAAGAGATATATATGCAGTAGCCACAAGGATATGAGGTAAAAGGGAAGGAGAAACTAGTGTGCAGGTTGAAGAAAAGCTTGTATGGCTTAAAGCAGGCTCCAAGGTAGTGGTATCTAAAATTTGACAGGTTTATGTCTGAACAAGGTTACACTAGATGTCACTCTGACCATTGTGTTTATCTCAAAAGGAAAAATGATGGCAGCTATATTATATTGTTATTATATGTAGATGGTATGCTTGTTGCAGGTTCTAACAGGCAGGAAATGAATGTGCTCAAAAGGAAATTGGCAAACTCATTTGCAATGAAGGATTTGGGTGCTGCAAAACAAATCCTTGGTATGAGAATAACTAGAGACAGGAAAAAACACAAATTAACATTGTCTCAAAGTGAGTACATAGAAAAGGTGTTGAAAAGGTTTAATATGCAGAATGCAAAACCAGTTCGTATACCTTTGGCTAGCCATTTCAAATTAAGTAAGGAGGCGTGTCCCAATACTCAGGAAGAAATGGCTCATATATCTAAAGTTCCATATGCATCAGCAGTTGGAAGCTTAATGTATGCGATGGTCTACACAAGGCCTGATATTGCACACACAGTGGGAGTTGTAAGTAGGTACATGAACAATCCAGGAAAAGAACATTGGATGGAAGTGAAGTGGATTCTCAGGTATTTGAGAGGTACCACAAATCAAGCATTATGCTTTGGTGGTTCAAACATTGCTCTACATGGATATGCTGATGTAGATATGGTAGGTGATAGAGATAATAGGAGGAGCACAACAGGGTATGTGTTTACTGTAGGTGGAACAGTTGTTAGTTCGGTTTCAAAAATCCAAAGTGTTGTTGCACTTTCAACAACATAAGCAGAGTATGTTGCTGCTACAAAGGCTAGTAAAGAAATGATTTGGTTACAAATATTTCTGGATGAATTGGGCAAGAAGCAAGAGTTGGGTAGGTTATCCAGTGATAGCCAGAGTGCCATAATCTTGCAAAGAAATTTTCATTTCATTCCAAGGCTAAACATATACAACTCAAGTACCATTTCATATAGTCAGCATTGGAAGATGGACAGTTGAAGCTGGAAAAGATACACACTAGCCAGAATCGTGCAGATATGTTAACAAAAGTTGTAACTAGGGAGAAACTGAGAATCTGCTTAGTTTCAATTGGTCTTCAAGTATGATGAAGAAGATGAGAAACAACCAAGTCCAAGGTGGAGTCATTGTCTAGCAAATGAAGCAGCGATGGAGTTGCTATAATCAGTCTCCAAGTGGGAGATTGTTGGGTGTGGAGCCTGATTATCTTCTGTATTCAAAGGTTTCAGCTAGAAGTATACCCCAGGAAGACTTTACACCCCTCCACATGGGGGGGTGCCGTGGGGACTTGTAAAAGTCTATTAATTTCTAGTCAACCTGGGCCATTCATTAGGCACATGATCTGACAGTAGAAGTTATGTTTAATTTAGGGTTTTTACCCTAGAAGGTAACCCCTCACTATATATGAGGGAACAATATTGTGTCTATGGATATTTGTATTCTAAGTGAGGAAGAGAGAGGAGATTGAGAGTGAAGAGGGTGTTACAGCGGATCTGTTGTAGGTTGTATCTCCTCCATTTGCTAGATAATTTAATAAAAGAAGGACTGGTTGTTTCTCCATGGATGTAGCCCAAACTCGGTGAACCACGTTATTTGTATCTCTCTTGCTTTATGCATTTTCTTTGTTTATATTTCTGAAATATTTTATGTGTTCCATTTCTATGTAATATATAATTTTCTAACATCCTACACTTTTCAAGGCCTCCTGTAAAACCTACAGGAAACTCTTGTAGTATCACAGGGAATCCTGTAGAAAACTGAGAATTTCTTGGAACTAGAATCTAGAGTTGAGTATGGATGGAAGAACATGGGGAGTATGGAGGAGATGAGATGAACGAAGGAAAACATGGTTTGTGGTAGGACCTGCTGTCCTTTGTTCCTATGCACATGATCTTCTTATAAACCTGCAAAAACAGAATTGTTATTTTTCTATGTTTTTCTCCTTTTTTCATTTTTTTTGAAAAGACAACTAGGTTGCCTCGAAGGAGGTTTTCATCCTTGTTGCCTACCCTGGGCGCCTCATAAGAGGTTTTCACCTAGAGATATTTTATTTTTTATCTTTTTTATTAATACTCTTGGGTTGCCTCAAGAGGTTTTTAACCCAGAATTTGGACTCAGGTGCCTCATGGAGGTTTTCACCTAGGTCCCTTTATTTTTATTTATTCTTTCTTTTATCTAAGAACTTGGTAAGGCAGAAGATGAGACTTCTCTAATCACCATCACTGCCTTGTTGATTCTATTGATGAATTCCTGCTTTGATAAGGGCTTCTTGTATACCTTTAACCTGTACCCATTGACAAGCAAAGGGATACCTTCTACATCGATGATTCTTATCTGAATAGAGCCATTGGCATGGCACTTTTCTATCACATATGGTCCCAACCATCTGGTCACTAACTTTCCTTTGAAATATTTGTACCTGGAGGCATAGAGCAAGGCCCAGTCACCTTCTTGAAATAGTTTGTCCTTGATATTTCTGTCATGCTAGATTTTCATTTATACTTGTGTTACTTCTGTGTGCAGGAGGGCCTACATCCTAAATTCATCTAACCCATTTAGCTAGATAAATCTTTCTTGTTGTGCCCATGTGATATCTAGATCCATTTGTGCCACCATCCTTAAGGTGTTTTATTCAAATTCAATGGACAACAGGGCTTTCTTCCCATATTCCAGCTCATAGGGAGTGAAGCCAATGGTGGTCCTCCATGTAGTATTGTAGGCCCAGGTGGCCTCCACCAATTTGTCTGACCAATCCTTTCTGCTTTTGCTAATCACCTTGGTCAAAAAATTTTCCAATGCTCGGTTGGTGACTTCTACTTGCCCATTAGCCTATGGGTGGTAAGGAGTGGATTTTCTATGCTTGATCTTATGTTTGCTTAACATATTTCAATCATGTGAGATGTAAATTGACTTCCTTGTTCAGTGACCAACTCTATAAGGTATCCAAACATATAAAACACCTTCTCCCTCAAGAATTCAACCATCTTTTCTTCTATTTCTACCTTGATAGCTTTGGCTTCAACCCATTTTGTCAAGCAGTCGATGCACACAATCATGTACTTCTTCTGTCTGGATGGAGGGTCAATGGGCCTGATGAAATCCATTCTCCAATTATTAAATGGCTCAAACATCACTTGACGTTATAGAGGAATTTCATCCCTGCGGGTACGCTTCCCCATCCTTTGGCACAGATCACAATGGCTGGTATACCTTTTTACATCTTGGTGGAGAGTGGGCCAGTAATAGCCATCTTGTAGTACATTGAATGTTATTATTTTTGCTTCAAATTGACCTCTACAAGACCCATCATGACAAGCCAGAAGGATGTCAAATACTTCCTCCTCCCTTACACATCTTCTTAGAATTCAATCTGGACCTAACTTGAAGAGATTGCCCCCAATCCAAGTGAATGGGGTGCTTTTTCTTATGATTCTTCTCTTTTCCTTAGAGGATAGAATTGGAGGGAACTGTGCAGATACCAAGTAGTTTTCTATGTCAGCAAACCATGGAGAGAGAACTGAAATGGCAAATAAATGTTCATCTAGTTGCTGATCGTCAACCATTCCTTCCTCCCATGTAGGAAACTTCAATCTAGATAAAAAAATATGCAACTACATTCTCTTTTCCTGGCTTATCAATAATAGTTAAATCAAATTGTTGCAATAAAAGTGCATCTAATAATCCAGGCATTTACATCAGGTTTTTTCATCAAGTATTTAATTGCAACATCGTCAGTATGTACAAATGTTTGGTAACCAGTAATGTAATGTCTAAATTTATTCAATGAATGTACAACATCTAGGAGCTCTTTTTTTCAATTACTATGTAGTTTAACTCGGCTTTTGACAAATTCTTACTGATGAAGTAAATGGCATAAGGTAGCTTGTCATCTATCTGGCCTAGATCTGCTCCTATAGATTTGTGAGAGGCATCGACATGAATGTGAAAAGGAAGATCCCAATTTGGGCCTCAGAGAATAGGTGCAATAATCAACTTGTCCTTGAGGGTGTCCAAGGCTTCTTGGCAACTTTCTGACCATAAAAATTTAAAGTCTTTGGCCAATAACCCAAATAAGGGAGAAGCTAACTTGCGAAAATATTTTAGAAATCTCCTATAGTATTCGGCTAACCCTAAGAAAATTCTAACATTCCTTTGATTCTGTGGAGTTGGGACCCTTTTGATGATTGCTATCCTTTTTGGGTCTACTTGTAGTCCTTCCTGGGATATTGAGTTACCTAGAATAGTCCCTGCAGTCATAAAAAAATCACATTTTTCGAGACTAAGGGATAAGTTCATTTAAATGCATTTGTTTAACACCTTTCTCAGATTAGAGAGAGCCTCTTGGAAATCATACCCATAGGGTGTGAAGTCATCCATATAAATTTCTACTGCATCATGGACTATCTCTACAAAGATACTCAGGACTGCTCTTTGGAAAGTGGCAGGGGCATTGCATAAACCAAAAGGAAGGAGCCTATAAGGGAAATTACCCCAAGGACAGGTGAAGGTGGTTTCATCCTGATCCTCTAGGCTGATCTAGATTCAATTTTACTCCGTGAATCCATCTAGGAAAGAGAAGAACTTCTTTCCTGCTAGACCATCTAACACTTGGTCAATGAAAGGTAGAGGAAAATGGTCCTTCTTTGTGGCTTTGTTTAGCTCTCGGTAATCCACACAAATCCTCCACTTTCCATTTTTCTTTGGAACCAGCACTAGAGGAGACACCCACTCACTATCTGAGATAGGGTAAATGAATCTTGCATCTAATAACTTCTGCAGTTCCTCTTTCATTATATCCTTGAGAGCTAGATTCATTCTCCTTTAGGGTTGGTGGACTGTCTTGCAACCTTCCTTGATGTAAATGTGGCAAGTACACATTGAGGGGTGCACTCCGTTCATTTGTTTGTAACTCCAAGCAAAGGCATCCAACCGCTCTCTTAGCATGTTACATAACTCTTATTCTTGGTGTACAAAGAGAGAGGGGTTGATTTTCAATGCTCTTTGAGGGTCGAATTCTATTATGTTGACACAAGTAGGGTTTGACTCAACTAATCACAGATCAATATGATTGTTGTTCTTGGTTTCCTTCACTACTTCATCCAGAGACATGGTGTTGGGAGTTTGATTTTGGAGGATGTATTCAATCAAATCATCTTCATTAAGCTATCCTCCTCCTATGGAAATTTCTAGGGTACAAATTTGGGAGGATTAGACTTCATCTTCTTCCTCCTCTTCTAGCCATAAAGGTAAGACATGTTTTATGGATGGTTGAGAAAGAGGGTACACAACCAATTGTTTGGACAGATGCCCATTTTTTATAGTCATATTTTCAGCCCTGCAGCTTAGGTAAGTATCGGTAGTGGCTAAGCAAGGCCTCCCAAGGATGAGATGATAAGAATTGAAATTGGTTATAGGCTGGAGAACTAATAAGTCAGTAGGGTATTCCCAGAATTAATGGAGACCATCAAATCCTCAACAATCCCCTTAGGAGCTACTATGGACGGTCTGCAAGCTACAAGACTTTTGTGGTCTTCCTTAATGAACCATGAAGATTCATATTGAGCATAGGGTCCTTAGTCATTACATTGATGACAGCCCCAAGATCAATCAAGGTATGGGGAAAAATGGTGCCATCAATGTGCACATCTACTATGGGACTCCCAGGATCTAAATACTTTGGGAAAATTACCTACCCCAACATTAAGTTGGACAACTGTCCAATGACATTAATGGTAGGGGTGTCTCTCTTTCGTCGCCCTGGATGTTTAAAACACTTATCTTTGATTAGATTGTTGTAAATGGGTACATCTTTGATAGCTTAGAGAAGCGAGATTTTGACACATAGATTTTTCAACTCACCTAGAAGTTCAGTCTCGTTTAGGGTGTGCTAGACTAGATGGGTTAAGCTTTTAGGAAAGGGAGGTGGATTCATTCTATGCATACTTTCCTATCTTTCCTCCTTAATCCCCCTAGGTGGAGATGGAGGTTGGTTATCCAGGACCACTCTCCCAGACCTAAGGTTAATTTCATGAGTTTCCATGGCATAGGTAGGGTAGGATGGTTCTCCACTATAGACCTATTGTGTCTGTCTGTTGTTCGGGTTCAGGTTTGGTTAGGTAGGCATATGAGGTTGTTTAGGTGGAGAAGGGTTTAGGAGTTGCGGTTGAGATTGAGGTGAAGGAAATAAAGTTGGAGCTCGGTTGTATGGGGGCCTCCACCCTTGGGGTGGTGCATTCCACTAAGGTTGTGGAGGCACGTATGGTTGATATGGTTGGTTGGTTGATTGGGAATGGTATTGAGGTGAAAATGACTAAAGAGAAGGTGTAAACTAGGAAGGATGAGCTAGGGGGCACCAAGGGGGAGTGGATATGTTTTGATTAGGGTTGTAATATGAAAAGGATGACCCTTCCATGCCCTACTGATATGGACGAGGTCCATGAGGCCTCCTTTGATTTATGTAACAGAGTTGTTCAATCACCCCTTTGATTCCCTGGTACACAAATTTTAATCCAAAAAGAGAAGGAAAATTGTTTGTGGAGTGGTTTTCCTCACAAACCAAGAAAATTTCTATAAGTTTTAATGGACATTCATTCCTAGGCTTCCTCCTTGTGCATCTAGGATAGAAGATGTCTAATTCTTTCTCTGCTTCCTCCTACTTCCATTTGATTTTCATAGTGTCTATTTGAAGAGCAAGGGCTTGCAACATTTCACTCTTAAATTCTTCCAACATGTTCCCAATTTCACTTTCGATGGATGTATTGGAAGAGGATGAACTAGCCACTGCTTGACTAGCCATACCCTTCTTTCTATCTTCCCTATAATGGTTCTTGAATATAGTCTTGATATCATCATATGGTAACTAGTAGATGTCCCCTCTTGATAGCAGGTTTAGGGTTTCTAGAAGGTCTTCCCTGATCCCCCTGAGAAGGACTAACTTATGTGACTCAGGGTTAGGTGTGCACTTGGCCCTTCTGTTGCTAGGTTGTAATATTTCCGCAAAATCTTCTAAGGACTCATCATGTCCCAAGGTCATTCTAAAAATTTCCTCTTTGTTATCTTCGGATGTGCAATACTCCCTATACTTGTTGTTAAAATATTGTTGCATCTGAACCCAAGTGGTGATATTATGCCCAGGTAAACCCATGAACCAGTGCAGGGCTACATCCTTGAGAGTGGATGGGAATAATTTCAACTTCTAATCATCATAGGTGTAATCATAAGTTCTGCATATGACAACAAATTAAAATAGAAAAGTATCTAGGTCTTCTGAGGTCAGGCCATGGAAGTAGGAAGAGTAGAGGAGCTTATGTTTTTCATCTTGGAATCCCCATTAGTTTCTCTAATGGGAAAATCACCCTCAATTATTTCCCTGTCTCCCCTTTCATTTCTATTTTCATTCGTTGTGTCAGTTGGAATGGTTTCTTCTTCTTCCCCTATAGGCTCTTCAAAAATCTATGGTTTTTATCTTAAGGGGTCGTCTAGCTCATAGCCATTGAAGAAGAGGGAAATTTGGCTATTTGAAGTGGTGGGGGTATTTGGTAGAAATTTTCCTAAGTTATCCCTATTCCTACGAGGCATGAAAGGAGTTTTTTTCCTTTTTGACTTTGAAACTACTTGAAGAATTGAAAGAAAACAAAACAGAATTGCAATTATTTATTGAATGGAACTAATTGCAGAATGAAAGAGATAAGAAAAGGAAAAAATAAAGAAGAAATCACATCTACTTAGACCCATCCCCGGAAATGACACCAAGGAGTGATGAGCACTAGTATTGCAGCAAGGATGCAGCAACTCCTGGGGCTACCGACTTTACTTCATCAAACTAGGATTCATACAAACTTGGAGGTGACAGTGTTGTATACACAAATAGATGTAATCGGTCCACTATTGCGCTGGGGTTGTATACCACTAGGGTTTCTCAAACTAGCCTTCTATTGAATAGAAGAAGTTTGATTACCAACTTGGAGAAGGGAAATTTTCCCTAATTGGAAGAAAATAAATGTTGTCTATTGCGTGAAGGAAAGATTGAAAGAAATGCTTTCAAAACAACATGAAATCCTCTACCTACCTGCTAACATACTTTGATTGCAAAGAAAACCTACTTTAGCACATGTGAGGTTTTAACTAATATAATCATGAAATCTGATCCAAAGAGTGTTAACTAATGTGTGCAAGAATAAATATAAAATAACTTTCTCTTTTTATCTTTTTTCTTAAAAAATGTAAATGCTAATCTTGCTTGGTTCTTTCGAAGGGGAGATAGGTGTGAAGGAAAAGGATTACAATGGTTTAGATGACTTGGGGGGCAAGTAGATACCTAATCCAGGCTTTTAGTGATGGTTTTTCTTAATTCGGGCTCAAAACAGGCTACTACAAGTTTTTCTATAGGATGTCTATAGGAAGTACTATTTCACCTACATGATCCCTTGTTTTACTATAGGAATAGGCCGAAAGCTGAGGGAGTTTTCTAGAAGGTGGGATGGAGCTTGGAAAAGGTGAATAACGAGGGAATAAGGCATGGGAGTGGTAGGAACTTACTTATAACTCAAGCCGAATCTTTGAGATCGTTGGATTGGTCAATGAAGATGGCAAGTTTTCCTCATAAGACAAGAATTTGAATTGAGACCTTAATGAATTTTCGAAATAATGGATGGATATGGCTTGGATGAGGCTGATGAGATGAGGTCTCCCTACAATTTAGAAATCCTTGAAACAACACGCACCATTCTTGGCATATATACATGAATTCATAAAAAAAAACAAGAAAGGTTTATTCAAGTAGAAGAAAACAAAGTTGTCACCATTTACTTGCTAAGTGAATTCATGGAAATGCTTGAAACCAATATGGAAACTAGATGAAATCGGTGCAAAACCTAGGAGATCATCAAATACCAATTGCAACTTACCCTATGAAACTGAAAGGTAATGACCTAATTCATGAGAAAACCCTAAATTACACAAAAAGAAATAATTCTATATTTTTGGGTTGTATTAGAAGTGTTCCTCAAACCATGATACCCGAAAGGGAGAAATGAGGTGAAAACCACTTGCTGTCAACCTTTATGGAATATATTCTTGTCACTATAATGCTATTGTTATAACTATCCACAAATGGAAGCAAAATAATTAAATCTACCAATACTTGAAAATTAACAACAACAGAATCAATTTAACAACTAATTATGAGTATAACCTAAGCATACATATACAACAAGAGGAACCTCTGCTGCTAGGGTTGGGCCCTAACCCAAGAGCTTCAGCCCTCTGAGTCAACTCAGTGCTGGATCAAGGGAATGTTTCTCATTTTCATTAAAGAAATCAGAAATGCATAAGAGTGCTTGGTTACAATACTTCAACTCAAAAACTACTTAGCTATCTTGAACAAAAAATCTGAATCCTAATGAGGCCTTAGACCTATTGATTTATACAACTGAAGTTACCAACAACTTCCTTAAATTGAAGGAGATTTGGCTCCAATCTCAAGATCAACTGGTCTTCAATTGTCACTGGCTTGGTTGCTAATGAACTTCATGACTCGATTGCTTGCAACTCCGAGCTGATGAGATTTGATTAAGGAATCTTCGAGTGATTGAGAAGTTAAGGAGGGAGATATTATCTCCTATAATCCCTCTTGCTTGTCTCCATTCGATTTCTTGCACTTTAATTAGACAAAAGTTGTTCCAAAACCTACAATAAATGCACATTAGACCACTAGACATGACATCTCATATTTACTCTCCTCATTAAGTAAAACATAATTAAAACATGTAAATAATGTTGAGAAAAGTTGATTTTAGTAAGCTAGAAGTGCATTAAGGTCCATATAATATACCCATTGATGAGAAGCATCAAGGATTCTAGGGTTTTCAGTATTTATAGCCACTGATTTTCAAGGTATGGTCCATTATTTTTCAACTCTTTTGGATAGCATTCTTATACCTTTTCTTGCTTTGGATTTTGGGTTTTCCCTTTCCCCCTTAGGATCCATTTGAGCATCCTAGGTTTTAGAGCTTCATTCCTATCCTTTGTAGCATTTTTCACCTCTGATTTCTGTTGTTTGTTTGCACCATTTTCCACATATTAGTTCCTTTAGATCTCAGTCACTTGACATTAGATCATTTGGGCATTTTTACAAAATTTTACTTTCAGCAGCACATGGCACCATGTAACATGCTTAGTTAACTCATTCGATTGACACGTTATTTCACACAATCACACCTTAAGTGAACTGGAGCTTGGTTAGCATCACCAAGATAAGACTTGAATCACAACACCTTCATAAATCAATACGCATATATTAAGCCCACTTGGGCACCAGGGCCAAACCTTCTTTGTAGTGTTAGTGTAGGATCAATGGGATAGGATTCCAATAACACCCGTTGATCACTTTCATTGAGACATATATGTAGACATAATAGGGAGCCTAAAATCCTTCACCATCGCACGATCCAAGTAGAGAGTACATCAGAAACCCAATTCAGAGGGGGTTAGGCTAGGTCATCATGCGAGCGGTTCTCCTTACGGCTACCTAACCCATGGTAGGGAATCTCGTGTGGTGGAAGACTACCAAGAAGCTCAAGACTCGACCCCCCCCCCCCTTGGGACAAGGTAACCATAGTGACCAATCTTAGGAAAACACCCTATAAGACTAGCTATGGGAAGCAGTTAGTTCTCTACCCTACTTTTCTCTAGACAAATCTGCTTGCGGGGATGAGATTCCATCAAGTAAGAAGTTCTTTGGAAGGCCATCTGAAATAATAGATTTAGGATTTTTTGAGTATTTAAATCACCTATAGGCTAGACGCCTTTTTCTTTGTTATGACATGTTTTCTTGTATTACAGTAACATCATTAAAATAGTTAGTTCACACTTGGCACCACTGAAGTAGGTGTTTGCTCATTTTTTGTTGCTATTTTATTCTTATCATCACCTTTCAGTTCTTAGATAATTATTGTGTGTACATCATTACACCCCCTAGGCATTTGTCACGTGAAATTCGAGTTATTCACCCTCAGGTCCCATTAGGACATATTACTCCTCCTCATCGAGTTAGAGTTCATCCTCCCAGTCCTCCATTGAGTTATCATTCTGATTCTGATTCTACTGATTCGTTTAGTTCATCCTTCAATTATACATCTTCTCAACCCCATATCACCACCATGTTAGGCACCAACGTAGGTGTGGGAAACCAGGGTGGTAATCTAGGTATGAACCAGGGTGTCCCTACCAGCGGAACCCCCCACCGGTGTGGTCACTCCTACTCCCTTGCTTCCTTTTATGGCTGGTTTAAGTCTCCTTGATTTTAGCCAGCTTATTAATGATCCTCTTCTCCATGATCCCACTTGGCTAGCTATGCATAGTACACTCCCTTCAGACATCCCAAGGTTTGAATGTAATTCTGGAGAAGATCCTGCTAATCATGTTTTCTCATTCCACATGTGGTATTCATCAAATTCCATTACTGAAGATTCCACCCGTCTTCATTTTTTCCAAGGCACGCTCATTGGAGCTCCTGCTAAGTGGTATGTCGATCAACCAAGAGCCACTCATTCCACTTCAGAGACTCTTGCCACAAATTTTATTTCCTATTTCTAGCTACCTCTCTATTATGATACTGATACCAAACTTTCGACTTGTTTTTGTCAAACTTTTACCGCTAGCTTTTCTGATCATGTTTAGGAATGGAATATAAGGAGGATTATATTTAGAGCTCCTGACTTCGAAGACCGAGTCTATATGGATTTGTACCTTTTATCAATGTTGGACCCCATTACTAATTATGTCACGTCACACTTCCCCTAGTCCGAGGAAGAGGCACTCCAAATAGCCTTTAAATTTGATTTGATCTATGACTAATCATGTTATGTTTATAATGCCATCCCCGATCTGCCTCATCTTGGTGCTACTAATGCACCAGGGGAAACTCATGCCATATATGGCATAGTTGGAACCATATCACACCCTCAACCATATTCTCCACCTCAGATGAGTTATGGTCCACCTCAGGGAGGGACCAGTTCCACTTACAATTATCTATCCCCAAATCCTGCACTAGGAAACCCTTATTTAGGTCCCAACATGCCATATGCATATCCCCATATGCATCAACAAATGTCAGGGCCAATGGTTGCACCACTTGTTTATCCTAATGTTGCCTCATCTCCTTATTATTAGTATGCACTGCCCAGTGCTCAAGCTCCTCTGGCACCAATGCCCCAGCCCCCCATGCCCACTCCCCCTATGCCACAATAACCACCTCCTCCACAAGGTCAAGGTTATGCTTAGCAGAGAAGACTCAATCCCATTAACTGCAAGAAAGGGAATAAGGGTAAGGGTAATCATAACTCATAGTCTCAAGGTAATGAAGGCAACCAGGTTCCTCCACCTAATCCCACAACCCAGAAATAGGGCAGCCAACCGAAGAAAAACAAGGGTCTTCATACAAACAAACCTTGTTATTGTTATAGCATATATGATCATTATACGCATAAGTTTCCTCTTTTACGTTACATGCGTCAAGTATGGGAAGCTAAAGAAACTTCTTGAGGATCGCAGCCCACCACTCCTCCTCCCCCTCCTGCTTCATCTCAACCCACATTGCTTACCAATCCTTTCCCTCACCAATGATACATAGCTACCCAACCTCCACAAGGTCAAGTAGTTCAACCAACTCCACCATTTCGTCACCATAATTATTATATTCTTGTGATGAATTTTGATGAGGTTAATACTGTGCAAGTCAATATTCAGACTTGATTTCACCAATATGACAAGCCATTCGCTAAGTCAACGACTGAGTTCCAACCCAAATTTTCCACTGAACCTCTATTGTCACTGAACAATACCTTACATATCCCTCAACTAAATGTCAAGGTTATACCTAAGATCTTGAAAGGTCCATTACATCAAAATGTTGCTTATGCCAAAGATTCCCATACATATAGCATAATAGATGACTTGGTGAAGTCCCCTCCTGCCACGTCAATGGTGGAAATCCTCTAGACGTGCCCGTCCCAATGGAAGTCTATATTATCTTCCTTGGGTGCCATGGATCCTCAAGATGATTAGATGATTATCTTTCATGTTGACAAGTTAGAAAATCCTCCCCTACCTTCATCCGCTGCATTTCAAATACCAGCCTCCATTAGAAATGCCATTGTTCAACATTATATCATCGACGAAGGCACCTCCACTTGTGTGATGGCTGCCAATGTTTGGAAGAAACTTGGTTCCCCTAACCTATCCCCATCCACCATCACTCTTCGGGCATGGGATGGTCATACTTCACAACCCCTTGGCTTGTATGACAACTTCCTATTCATAGTTGCAAGCAACACTTTCTGTATTGACATTAAATTCATTGATGCTCCCCTCAACTATAACATCCTTTTGGATCATATTTATATTTATTCCATGTTCGCTATCACATCTACCTCTCATCATAAGATGTAATTTCCCGATAATGGAAAGATCGTCACCATTGATTAGTTGAAGTACTATGATCCCAAAGGCCAGACTTCACCTCATTCTAGCATTTCTTTAGTGGCTAACAATAATATTGTCTCATCCTTCACCAATGTCTCTCTAGGAGTCTACAAATATTCCACTTTGTTTGGTGGTTATTATGGGATACTGCCAACCCCTTTTGAGCTTAGATCATCTAGTGTTTTCATGCTCCACGTATCACAGGACACAAAAATATGGTCCAGTATGCCTACATAGTAGACTGCACCTCCACAATCTCCTATTCCTAACTCAACCTAGCCTTCTGGTACTAATCCTCAAGGACCCTTTCCTTCTGCTAGTGTCTCACCTAATCCATTTTCACCCAGAACTATTCCCCCATGCCTTAACCATCTTAGAGTCATTCCTCTAGGCCACTATCCTTCTCGCCAGATACCTTTTTTATTTCCACCTCCCGGAGTTTATTCCACAACTATCATGGCTATGTTGATTCTACCAAACATTACCTTAGGGATCCCAATCTTGTACATCGATCTTACTGAAAACACTCCATCCAAACAACTTAAGCCTTACACTACTTTGACCCCTGTCGAACCTATTGTTCCTACCCCTTCCTTTACTTTAGTTCCACAACAACCTCAACAGGAGCCTACTCCTATTGCAAATGTATCTGGCGAGGGGGGAAAAGCCCAGAAAAAGGGAACTAAAGACAAAGCCTGCCCATCAAATCTAGCTCCCCCTAACCCACCAAAGCCTATTCCTCCTTGTGCTTTGTGTGATGTTACCATTCATGCCACTAATAATTTTCTAAAACTCCCTCATGTTAAGGATGTGGTCACTGATACCTTCCCTAATTCTAACATTCCTAAGATCCATGACACCTTACCTGAGTCAGCCAAGAAGAATAGATCATTAGGCACAAATCATCCATGTGATTTGTGTGATAAGTATGGCCACTATTCTCATCATTGTCCCCATATCAAATATTTATGTGATACACTTCAAGTGCTTCATGAATTAGAGGTTGCTCATAATGAGTCCACCTCTCCTCTACCTATGGATTTGGGCCCACTCCTACACCAGCACAAGAAGTCTCTCAAACACCCATTGTGATCCCTACCCTTGATGTCGAGATGACGGATAGTACCGCTCCTATTCTCTACCTATCATCATCCATAATATTGATGCCTTGGAACTATCCTGATGTCTCCTATTGTGATTTTGTTCAATCTTCTTTGATGAACACCCCAACCTCAACATCAGTATATATTACATCTACTTGTCATATGTCTCCCAACCTTGATGATGTGTATGTGAACCTTGTCTCTCATGAAGATGACTCATGTTTCTCTTGTCCATCATGTTGTCCTTCTTCCTCCATTCTGCCCATATTCCATTTTGATGAAAATAAACACACTGATGTTGTGTTGTGTGTGCAGTTGGGGAGTTTTCCTAGTAAAGAGAGCTCTAACTTACGAATTTTCCATCTAGAGTGGTTTGCAGACTCCTAGGTGTTTTGTAGTGCTTGAGGAATATCTGTGAGTTATCGGTCTATTATATCTACTTCCATAATTGGATCATGGAGGTTGAGTCACGTCATAGTGACACTTATTTCATGTTTACCCTAGCGAGCTTGTAAAAATGGGTAAATGTGGGGTGAGGCATTATGGGGGGGGTGTCCATTCTGAAGCAAACTTTTCAGAAGCCCACCTTTGGTAACCAAGGAACCCAAGAGGATAATTGGATAGAGTATTAGTGGTGGGTTGCAGGAAGCACCATTCTCAAGAAGAGGGGCTGCAGCTAGGGTTGAAATTTGGATTCCTCTTTACCTGTCAAACATTTTATTTTGATGTTTTGACAGGTAGCAGATCCAACCCCTTCTTTTATAACCATTTTATCGCTCAATTTGGGGTTTCGAAACAATTGGTCTCTGACCATGGAAAACACTTTGAAGATGAGATATGGCATGAACTATCCTCTCTATTGGGCTACGAACAAAAATATTCGTCATATTATTACCCACAAGGCAATGGCCAAGTTGAAGTTGTCAAAAAGATCATTAATACTATGCTTCAACGAATGGTGAATAAACACAAGACGAACTAGTATTTAATGTTCTTCCTTGAATTTTGGGCCTATAGAACTTCTGTCAAGCTCGCCACTGGATTCACTCCTTTCCACCTTATTTTTGGTGAGAAGTTAGTCTTACCAATCGAGTGTGAAATACCTTCCCTTCAGCTTGCCATCGAACTCCTCCTGAAAACCCAACCTTTAGAAAAATGACTCATCATGCTTGAGCGAACCATTGAAGACTGTCATGTTGCATTCCAAACGATCGAAGCAACCAAAAATCGCACTAAATCTCAGTATGACTGCAAAGTCCATCCTCGTACTTTCCATGAAAGTGACCTTGTTCTTGTGTATGACCAAGCTCATGATGTCCTGGGACGTGGGAATTTTGAACCATTATGTATAGGGCCTTATATCATTCATAAGTGTTTGGGAATTGGGGCATAGAAAATAGAGGATCTAGAAGAAGAAATCCTTCCCAATCCTGGAAATGCACTCTAACTTAATAAATTTTACCCATAGCATTTCCCATTGAAATGTGTGTATATCTTTCTTTCTTCTTACATTTAGGTAGTTTTCATCCCCCAAATTCTTACACATTGTCTTATTGTGTCTTTCAGATGGATCCATCATCCACACCTTATATAGGTTTTGCCGATGGTGCAAGTTGATTCACTAGGAATATTTCCTCCGCAACATGGGCCATTTTCACCCCCTTGCATTTATTAGTCCACTCCAATGTCGTTTGCATTGGATCTGCTACCAATAACCAAGCCAAATATGATGTTGTGATAGGTTTGTTAATTGATTCCCTTGATTGTCACACCCTTCACCTTCATGTTTGTCTTGATTCCTTGCTACTTGTCATGCAATTAAATGACATTTATCATGTGCATATTTTTGTCTTATTTAGAAAATATTTATGAGTTAAGCTTTCGACACGTGAATTTTAATCCATTTCATCCAATCATGTTCCTAGAGCCCATAATCACTATCTAGATACCATTTCTAATAAAATTCCAAATTGGAATTTATCACATGTAATAAGACATCCATAAACAAATGGTGAATGAAATTTGTCATAAAATGATGCATAATCATAAATATGTATTGTAATACAATGTTTTGAGTCCAATACTCTAAAGACATCCGACATGCTCATTCGAATGTTATCATAAAACAAAAATGGGGACCCACATGTCCCTATGCCTAATCATTATCATCTAGAGGCTCTCGAACCAACGACTCCATTCCCTCGTCCCATAGATCTTGTACTGCCTAATTGACCATCGCAATGTGCCACATGATTCTTCGCTACTCTGAGGAAAGACCCGTGCACTCATCTGTATATTGATATTCTAGCTCATGCCACCCACACTCTATCACCTCAGTTAGTAATACGTCACATTTGCATCGAAGATCTTCCATTAGAGCATCATCACTTGGTATATGTTGTGTTGAAATACCACCCTGATTTGCAGCCCCTGGTGTTACGACTCATCCCCTATATCCTGTTGGCCTCATTGGTGCTATATATCCATACCAAAAAGTTTAGAAATCAATACTACATACATATATTTCTTAAACTATAAATGAATAAACTGTATAGAAACTTTCACTTCCCATTTGGGCCCCATGCTCGTCTGAGTGGAAGTGGTAAGTCAGAATCCCCCTGATAGTTCATGCCACTATATGGATAGTCATCTATTTATAGTGGCATATGGTCCCAATGAGCAAAACAATCAGGTTATAATTCTCATCTGACTCCCCCTCCTCCACCTCGTCTCAAGAGTTGTTCCCAATAATGCATATTGGGATCTTGAGGCTCCCCATCACAGATCTAAACATGAGGTGAAACAATGGGGATCTTCTCAAGGAAGAGTGAGGATAAAACTGTCCCAAATGAACAGTTATAATTGGTCCTCCATTAGCATAATGTCAACTATCATTTTAGTGACAACGAAATCATTTGGGTTCACCCATAGTAGGTCCCTCCCGACGCACTCTCCACTAGCATCATATGCCCTCTAGTGATATGGTGGAAGGCATGAATACCACAGATCCATAGCACCACTTTGGCAGTAGCTCATGTCTCTAGCCTCTCCAAGTCATTGATCTATATGGTTGTTCCCTTTTCACGACTCCTTGGTACATAGTGATGATCAACAAACTCATCTATATGCCTCCCATGAGGCGACACTGGATGTATCTCCCCTACCAGCCCGGGGGGGGAGTCCTGTCAGAAAATATATGTGTTGTATCATGATCTTGATCATGTGCCCTTGTACTACAAATTCCTCCTGATATGGGTCCCACTAACTCACTATACTCAACAGCAAGGGCTCACCAACCCTCATCATAGGGTTCTCTAAGAACTTCAACACACCATATCGTGCCAAAACCCCTTTCACTGCTTGATTCCCCTAAATTGCAATGCGGAGGGCATCCAAATCTCGTTCTTGCCATGAGACCTTTAAATCTACCATACATGAAAAATACCATTATGTTTTGTTAGTCAAGACTCAAAGGAATCCATGTCCAGTACTTAGCTTCGTCTTCCAGCATACCACTAGTCCTGCTCATCCTCTCAACCCAGAACACAATTTTTTCACTCAATACTGTGTTTGACGCACTTGTGGGGCCCATTCCAACACTCCATAGTGAATATAAGGTCCCCAAAAGTGTGTTGCGACTGTGAGGATGAGCAGGGGTCCCCCGTAGAGAGTTGAAGCCCTAATTTGAAAATATAATCCACCAAAAATGATTAGCAAGGTTAGGCTACCTACCTCCAACTTGCAGATCCTAATTCCAATGGTTTTTTTGTCCACTATGATCTCCATGAGATTTAGGGCCTTCTCCTCCTCTCCAAATTCTCCACAACTCACTATGCAAATGAATTGGATTTGGAAGAAAAATTCGTTTTATAGGAAAAACCCTAGTTTTTACGTCGCATATTGCGACCAAACCGTAGCTCTATTTCATGAACTATCAACACCGCTGGAAAAATCACAAATTTCTATCATGGGTCTCTATTTGTTTTTGGCAATTTGAAACTTCACTCAGAAGCCATTTTCTCCATGAAGTCTCATTTTGCCACCTCTTAAAACTCAATTTCTTCATTTGAGCCACCTGTACTCTGCTACCACTTTACCTTTGCACTGGTTGACTCATGTGTTGATTTTCATCATGAGTAACCATCATTTACACATGTTTTCATGGTCCCATCCAAGCCTCCATGATGTGGTAGCATCATCAAGTCATCCTTGTTTAGATCATTAGAGATTATTTACCCTTGTATTGATGGAGTCTATTTCAAGTCCCCTTGTGTCCCATTACGGTGTTTCATATGTCATCATGTTGCATCCCTCCCATTTTACTCGTATTTGGACTCCAAATCCATTTTTCCGTCTTTTCTGAACCCCCATTTGAGTCATTGACCATCCCCTCTGGAATCGAGTTAATCGCTGCTAGGACAAACATCCTTATTATGATCTAATAAGGGAAGTCTTTAGTCCACCACCCATCTTCTTTCATTCCATAATCATCCCTAGTGTCATTCAATCAGTCACTCTACTATATTCCCTCGTGCCTTTGTTAAGGATTCCTTATTGCCTTAACTCTGGCAGACCCTCTTCTATCAACCTTAGCACATTTATTCCAAAAGAGTGGTCTAGAGGGGAGCGTACCTTGGTTCCAACTTCCATACTTGTTTGGTGCCTTAGATCAAGCAAAATGACTCATTTTTTCCCTTTGAGCTGGTTGTTTCTCACATGTTCGACATTATCTCCTTGTTGCATGATTGATATTCTTACACTTGATGGTTCAACGATCTAGATGACTGTCCCAGTAATTCTTGAGTGTGCGTGAGATGTTCTAGACCTCATGAGGGAGTGGCCCTTCAGGTAGCCCCCACATGCCCGGATGACCATAGATGTTGATCCAGCCTCAGATGCAATTCTGTAGATGTGATGGGTTTGATTTTCACTACTTGAAACACCCACAACATGCATGTCTCTCTCAAATGATCCATTCAGATCTTCAGAGCCCTTTCTTGTTCAGCAGGGCTTCTTTGGTTGTGATACCCCCTCACCATGTTAGCTTGAGGGGAATTATGTCTCATGTACTCATATGATATTGTATTTAGTCCTCGCCTATGTTTTCCCATCTACATTATGTATATGGCATCCATTGTATTATTTTCTGGCCCATTGATGCCAGTGTATCATGTACTTTGTAGCTTAGTCCCACATTGTTGGGCTCATCATTATTCTTTCTATATAGTTATCTTAGTGGATATGTGTATGCCTCCCCCACTTCATTTGAGATCATGTACTCCCACATAAAAGGAGAATTCTATCAGTTTAGTAGGTCTTTCCCCCTCCATTATTTGTATGTACTTGCTTCAGTTCTTTCTCTCTCTCTTCGACTCCTCTTTTAGTGTCTTATGGAAGTGTAAACTACAATGTATTTTGGTCATATGATTTGCTCCTAACATTCAGACGTGTGGGGAAATCTTTTATCACCAAAAAATTGAAGTATTTAAACAAAATAAACACACTAAATTATTAGAGACATAAACATGATGAAAAAGGCCTCAAAGCCTCACTGCATTCCTCTCATTCCATTATTAAAATAGTGTGTATAATACAAATATAAAACAAGAGGATATTTGTCTCAAGATAGTGCATCCATCTTGGACAGTTTGGTTGAGCAAATATCTCAACCACACACTAATAGAAGAGCCTAAATAGTTGGAGAAAATATTTCAACCAACTAGACCTAAACTGACTCCTAACTTTCAGGAACAAACCCAATCTAGAAATTTAGGAATTAAATTCAACTTTCATGATTTTAATTAATTTAATTATTTTGGACTTAGAATTGTTTTTATCACATGAAAGTAAGGCTAAGATTCCCCCCCTCAATCATAAGTCCAAAATAAGAATAGGAATATACTCCAAGTTCTTATGCTAAAACTATTGATCCTCAATGAAAAACACTGCTTGAAAAACTGCCAAAGATGGATGCCGAAGAAAACTCCAATATGAAGAGAACATGAGTCAGCTGCAATTTTGACTCATCTCTAAAATTTTCTTGACAATTGCATCAAGTTCCAAGCTACAAAATATTCCATTTGTCCTTTTATTTCAATCAGCGACCCAATTTCTTTTCCACTGAAAAAATGTTGATAATGCCCACAAGCGAATTTGATGGTGTCGAAATTGCCCACTAGCTACTTTGATGTTGACCACCCACTAGTGAATTTATTAATGATGACCTCCCACTAGTTGCTTTAATGTTGACTACCCACTAGGTAATTTGACAATGCCCACTGGTTGATTTATTGATGATTCCCATTAGCTGATTTGATGATGATGCCCACTCATTGATTTGACGTTGATGCCCACTGGCTAATTTTGTTGATGTTGTCAAACATTTTAGTCTTAAAAATACCTTTATTTTCATTATCATTTCCCTTAGATTGAAGATCAACTATGCATTGATTAATCCTAATTGGGAATGTTCGTCAACAGTTAAATTATTGTATAAGTTTTAACACATAAAAGGAAATGAAGTAGGAAATGAAGTTCTGTGATGGGGAGGGTAGTGGTTGAAGATTTGGGAGTAGAGCGGAGTGAGTGCGACTAGGGTTACATTTTGCTGAAGAAGTTTTTCTCCATGGAAGGGTGTAAAGGAGGGAACTCCACTCCTTCCTACAAGGAGGTTGTGGCAAATAAGGGCAAGAAACCTCTAGAAAATGGTAGAGGTATTATTGAGGAAGGAAGAAGAAATATGGAAGAGGAAATAGAAGGAACCAAAATGAAGGAGAATGACAACACAAAAAACAAGGAGGAACATGAAAAAAAATAGGGAATAAGAGACAAAAGCAGAAGGGACTATGTAAACCCAAAGCTGAAATAACTCCTAGAGTAGTTTTAAATGATCCAATGCTACAAGCGCACAGGGATCACATGCAAACTTATGCAATCATATGCAGATTCATGGGATTATGGCCCACTGAAAAAGCTTTACAAACTTGGATCAGATACCACTGGAAGCCTAAAGGGAGCATTGATCTTCATCTGGGATCCAAGGGATTCTTCACGATGGTTTTCACTAACATTGAAGATAAAGACAAAGTGTTTGAAGGTGGGCCCTACTTCTATGCAGTAGTAGGTCTCTATATGCGTCCATGGATGATGAAATTTTTACTAGAGCGGGAAACTTTTACTTCAATCCTCGTATAGGTTAGACTCTATTCTCTACCACTTGATTATTGGCAAACAGAATCGCTAGCTGCCATAGGCAATAAGTTAGGTCGGTTTGTAAAAGCTTTTGAAGCCACAAGGAGGGGAAAATACACCTCCTTTGCAAGGATATGTGTGGAAATGGATCTATCTGGAGCTCTTCCGGATGAGGTCATCTTGGAGGTTTTTGATGAAGAATGGGTTCAGACAGTAGACTATGAGCATATTCCATTTAGATGTCATAGATGCCATGAACATGGGCACCTTCTAAGAGACTGCCCTCTTAGTAAAGCGGAGAACAAAAGTAAAAACAACACAATGAAAGACGCTGATAGCTTTCACAAAGTAGTTCATAAGGGAAAAAGCGGAAAGAAAGGGAAAAAGCAACACCAAAATGAAGGACAAAAGGTTATTCAAAACCAGTTACAAGTTCTTGAAGAGGATGAAGAAATAACAGTAGAAGATAAAGCAATGAATGGAGGATACGAGGAGAAAGAGAAGGAAGAAAATCGTGAACCGACACAGGAAAATGAAAAACAGAAATTGATCATGATGAGTGATACAGAATTGGAAATGGATCAGGAAATGACCCAAAGTGAGATGGAAATGGAGGACCATGAGCTACAGGAGATTCTTGACAGAGAAAACCTTGATCTAGAAGGGTTCTTGATTCAGGGAACAACTCGCGAGGTAAAATGACTACCACAAGAAGAGTTAAATAGAATACAACAGTTATTCTTATGGAAACTCAAGCAAAGGGTTTGGAGGGAGTAAACAACATTGAAAGATAGAGTAATGAAGGTGTGAAAATAGTGAAAATGACTCTGGGGTTAGCACCAAGAAATCTAGGAAAGAAAGAGGCAGGAAAATGTAGAACGAGCTACTAATGGAGTGTGGAAACCTTATGATAGACTCAGGTAAGATGAAAGATCTAACTAGCTACTCCTTTGCCAATCTTTAATTATGAAGTTCACAACTTGGAATATTGGAGGTCTAGGCAACAAAAGAAAATAGAGAATGTTGAGTAATAGAATGAAACAGGCAGCTCTGGATATAATTTTCATCGAAGAAATGAAATGTTCCATTCAAAAGTTAAAGCAAATCCATAGTAATTGGCTCAATAGATTTGAGTTTCTAGAAGTTAAAGCAAAAAATATAGTAGGAGGTATCCTCACTCTATGGAATCCCCAAAAAATTGGCATAATTGATGTGGAGGCATCAAGGAATTATTTATCAGTAGTTATTCAGCTTGTAGGAGACAGGGACACTTATCTAGTCACGAATGTTTATGGCCCTCAAAGGATAGATGACAAATTCAGGTTTATAGAATCCTTGGGGGATATCGAGTTCAGACATGCAGGAATACCCTGGATCATGGGAGGGGACTTCAATATGATTAGATCTCTCCCGGAGAAAAAAGGGGTTACAAGAGCTCTAAGTAAAGATTCTTTTGCCTTCCAAATCTTTTCAGAAAACATGAAATTTGTTGACATTGAGACAAACAATGGCCTCTTCACGTGGAACAAAAAACGAGGAGGGGATTCCCAGGTAGCCTCCAAGTTAGACAGATTCATGATCTCTGAAGATATCATGCTTATAGACAAGGAAATAATAGCAGGAGTTCTTCCTTTTGGAGGCTCAAATCACTGGCCGGTTCAAATGGAGATCAAGGGCATAGGTACCCCAAGGAATAGACCTTTCCGATTTGAGAATATTTGGCTTTCACACCTAGAATTCATCAGCAACATTGAAAAATGGTGGATATAGGATTTCCAGATTCAGGGATCAATAATGTTCCTGCTACATAAAAGATTAAAGCACATCAAGCTGAGGCTAAAAACTTGGAACAAGAATGAATTTGGTAACATTTTTGTAGGAAAGATATCGGTGGAAAATAAAATTTAGGAGCTCAACCAAGCTATGATCAAGGAAGGCTTTGATAAGAACAAAAATGATCAAGTGGAGAAGCATCATCAAGAATGGGAAAATTTATGTAAACAACAGGAAATTTTTTGGAGACAAAAATCTAGAGTACAATGGCTAAAAGAAGGAGAGCATAACACAAAATTTTTCCATAGATGCACTATTGCAAATAGGACTCACAATAGGATCTCTACGATCAAGGACAAGAATGGGCAGATTCATTAATCCCACAAGGAGATAGAAGCAGTGTTATTTGAGCACTTCCGAGGCATTACCCAAGAAAACATTCCAGTAAGGGAACCTTTCATCAAGGACTTAACCAAACATATCCCTAAGCTGGTAACCAGAGAGGATAACTTCAATATTAACAGACCTGTAACTGAAAAGGAGGTTAGTGATGTCCTCAAGGAAATACAAAATGGCAAGGCTCCAGGTCCGGATGGATTCAATATGGATTTCTTCAAAGCTTGCTGGAATATTGTTAAAAAGGATATTTTAAAGGTAGTGGAAGATTCCAAGCTAAACAGAACTATTTTGAAGGCACTCAACACCTCCTTCATCTCCCTGTTTCCCAAGCAGGATAATGCTCAAATTCCAGATAGGTATAGCCCCATTGCTTTATGCAATGTAGTATACAAGATAATTTCCAAGGTCGTGGCCAATAGACTCAAACCTCTACTGCCTATGCTTGTTTCAAGGGAACAATCTGGTTACGTGGAAGGCAGACAAATATTAGATAACATCAGTCAATCTCACAAGGTGGTTCACTCGTTAACTAGTAAAAGGGAAGCAGGTATGATCATGCAATTAGACATAGCCAAAGCATATGATAAAGTGAACTGGACATATATAAGGAAAGTTCTTACAATGTTTGTTTTTTATCATAACTGGGTTAGATGGGTCATGGCCTTGGTGACTTCTTCCAACTTTTCAATACTAGTTAATGGCTCTCCCTCTGAAATTTTTCTTCCTTCTAGAGGCCTCAGATAGGGATATCCGCTCTCTCCTTTTCTCTTTATCCTCATTATGGAAGGACTGGGTCGGTCCATCAAGCATGCTAGAGAAACGGGAAGGATTCAAGGTCTCCAACTATCGGAGAATGGAGAAGTTCTGACTCATCAACAATTTGTAGATGATAGTATGTTACAGGGAATTCCCACAATCAAGGAGGCTCTGGCATACAAACAAATTTTGAATGAATTTGCTGTGGCATCAGGTATGGAAGTTAACCTTTCCAAATAAAATATATTTTTCTTTAACACCCACATTTCCATTCAAAGAAATGTCTCCAGGATTCTTGGATTTCGAAGAGAGTCCCTTCCCTATAAGTACTTAGGAGTTCCTCTCATAGCTAAACCCTTTCACAAGATCATTTGGGAACCATTAATCATTAAGATGCAAGATAAGGTCAGGAAATGGACCATCAGATCTTTAAATCTGGTGGGTAGATTGGTACTTACAAAGGAAGTGCTCCAAGCTATCCCTGTCTTTATGCTATCAGCACTCCTAGGTACAAAAGGAGTTTTACAACAATTTAGAAATATCCAAAGAGACTTTCTATGGGGAAAAGAGGAAATGAGGAAAAAATGGGCTTTAGTCTCATGGGAGAAGGTCTGTAAACCTAAGGACCAAGGAGGGCTAGGATTGGATGATCAAGAGATTCTCAATAATGTTCTAGGGGCCAAACTTTGGTGGAGGTGAGTTAAGGATCCAAAGGCTCAATGGGCAAGCATCTAGAAAGAAAAATATGCCAGCTCTTGGCATTCTTCTAATATCATAAGAATGACTAGAAATATAAGGGGCTCACCCATTTGGAACAAGGCCTGGGAGAACAAAGGTGTGGTTCAAGAAAACAGTTTCTAGGAAATTAGAGAGGGTGATCTTGCTCTATTATGGGAGGAAAAGTGGCAATAAGAACCAAAACTATTGAAAGAGGAATTTTTGAGCCTCAAGGATGAGATAGACAACGAAGGATTAGTAAAGGTAAAGGAATTTTGGGAGCATTCTCACAATACAGGAAAATGGAGAACCTGGAGGAAAATAGATGGAAGGGCGGACAGAGCCCTCAAAAGAAGAGCAGAAACACTTTAGAGAATTTTGGATTAGAGGATGATTTTAGTAACTAAAGGGCAAGATCAACTAAGATGGGGCAACAACAAAGAGGAAAACTTTAATATTAAGGAAGCAAAAAGTATTATCCTTGTGCTGGAGTCCCAAGCTCTGAATAGGATCTGGCAGAATCTATGGAGGCACAAAGGTTGGATGAAGATCAAGCTCTTTATGTGGCTGGTTTATCACAGGAAAATCTTGACCTGGGATAATATTAGAAAGAGGGGTGTGCTAGGACCCTCCAGATGCTAGCTCTGTGAAGCCCAAGAGGATACAATGGAACATCTTCTCAATAGTTGCATTTTCACATCCAGGTTATGGGATATTTTTGCCACCATCTTCAAACAGTCTGACAAGGACAAAGAAAGTATGACTAACACCCTAAGAAATTGGAGGAAAATTTTTTTGGATTCTGAAGTGCTTAACTCTGCTTGGGCTCTTCTATCAAGTTTCATTATATGGAATGAGTGGAAAGAAAGAAACAAAAGGATCTTCAAAGGCGAAAATTCCCTCTCTTCACCTGTTGGAGCAGATCTTAAAACAACTTAAGGAGATAGTCAAAATCATAGTAAGGGATCTCCCTAAAAATCCTCCCTTAGAAGCTGATTTAAGAATTCTCAGGCAGTTAGGCATGCAGGGTCTCATTCCTCAAGGTTTGGAAAAGAAAGTAATCATAAGGGAAATGGTTAATGAGTTCTGGCATCCTCCACCAAAAGGTTTTTTGAAATACAACATAGATGGTGCTTCAAAAGGTAACCCGTGAATAGCAGGCTTTGGAGGAGTTCTTCGGGATGAAACAGGAAACATTATCTTCCTCTTCCATTGTCATTTAGGGAAAGCCACCAACAACATGGTGGAATTAATGGCCTTGTAGCAATGATTAGAATTTTTGAAACAGGATAACTGCCTCAATATGATAATAGAAGCTGATTCAGAGTTAGTCATTAACTCAGCCAAGAGAACTAGTCATGGAATAGGGTTGGAGAAAGTTTCAAAACACTGGAAGTTGATACGTGTTCTCCATAAAATACAAGATCATCTTCAGGGACTACACACGCTTAGCTTCAACCATGTGCGTAGAAAGGCCAACAAATTAGCAGACGTTTTGACCAACCAAGGTGTCAGCTATAAGGATAGCAGATTTTCGAGGAAATGGCTCGAGATTCCTCAAAGCAACCTAAAAGATATTTTCCACAACCAAGCTGAAGAGGATAAAGATGTGTATCGAAACAGAACTAAGGAAGCCAAGTCGTAATAAACAGATTGCTGCATGATTCACAAATTTTGGTCTGACAGGTCTAAGGTGGGAGGCTAGCAATGGTTGGCCACAATAGCTATGGTAAGCTATATCCCAGAAATCCCTGGAGTGGGGCATAAGTTTTTTGCAGTCCTGTAAAAGGTTTGGAGAAATAACCGACGGCAACGGTTTTGGCAACAACATTTTCCAAAGTCCCGAAGTTGCGAGACAAAACTACTTCCCAATTAATTTCTGGTCGATCGCACCACATTCATGCAAAAACTTGTTTTTGAGATTTGGCAGTGATGCCATACAACTAATGACATGTGGATGAGGGCCGGGTTCGAAAACCACCCTCATCGCACACTAAAGTTTGGTAACTTAGGCCATGTGATATTCAGCTCAGCCGTCCGATTTCGAAAGGTAAATCACTGATCACGAATGATCGTGCAGTTTGGTGAGGTCGGGGGGTTAACCATCTTACTTCCTCCAGGAGCGATATGTATCTCCGATGTCAGATATAGAATGGAAAATGTATGGCAGTGATTAAATAGGTAGGTTAGATGTACATTTGCGTGGGTTTTTGTGGGGAGGGTTTTCATTCCCGTCTATTCCCGTTGCATAATTTTGTATGTAATCTTTAGGGTTTGGAGGGTTCTTTTTTGGGGACTGGAGGGTTTTGTTTCAGTCAGGAAACTTCCTGTTTTTCCTAAGTCCACAGAGTTTAATGGACGTTTGTATATAATGTAAAATATTTCTAATTCAAAGAAATAGAAGGCATGACTCTTGCTTTAGCAAAAAAAAGAAAACAATGGACTCACTTGACTTAATTGACTCTTTAACAATTCAAAGCTTGGGTTTCGATTTCAACTGAGAATGCACCCTTACAATTCAACTCAATTTTGTTTGAATTTGATTACAAGTTAACTCACAAAAAAAAATTATTATTTGAAGTTACACAAAGACCAATTGTTGTTGATGTGGACGAACTCTTTATCAGCTTGATTTCCTTGATTGAATGATGTTGAATTTCATGTTGATGTAGAATCATTTTTTGAATACTGATGTTGAAAACTTGATATCTTTGATTATGTGTTGTAGCTTCTTGATTGCTTGTACTTTTCTTATGTATGCTTGATTACCTGAGCTTGAAGAGAATTTATCATGTACATGTATTTGTTAAATTGTTGCCTACTCCATTTATATCTTTTTACAAAGATAGTGTCAAAACTAGACAGAACAAATAAGCAACATCAATAATCCAGAAAATCATGTACCATCAAAAATGTACTCCTGGTATATCGAAGATCCCCTTATTCAATTTCAGGCAGATCTAGGTCACAATCACCCAAAAATGATATATTTATTATGCTTGTTACAATGTTCGGTTCTCTTTTCTATGGCCTTTGTCATGATACATGCATTACTCTCATTTTCATACACAAGCATTTATATATCAAGGAATTCTAAATTTTCCTTGACTTTGGACAATGATTCCTTATCACTCCAAAGTAAAAAAATTAATTATCTCTCCAAAGAAATTCTTTTAATACACCTGATCTCTCCAAAAAAATTTGAAAACATCAACCTTATTACAAGTAATGATAATATCAAGCTCACAACCCCTTAAAGTAATTTGTCTTCAAAAATGAATGCTTTTAACAATGAGATTCCCTTTTAAAAATATTTACTTATCACTCCAAAAATAGACCTTATCAATCCATTACAAAAGCTTCATTATCACACATCTTAAAAAAAAAAAACTTTTATGACCAGTCTTATCCAACCTTAAAAACTCTACTTTATCATCTTATCTAAAATTGAATTTATCATCCTTTTATGATATCACTTTATAAAATGTGAATTCACATTTAGTTCCAAACTTTTAAGTTTAATGGATAAACTTTTAAGTGTAATGCATCTAAAAAAATATAAAGTACATTCTCACCATTCACTCTTGAGAGGTAAAACCTTGAATTTGACGTTTACAAAGAGTTTTCCACCATCCTTAAAACTCTCCAAGTAAATATTTATATAATAACTCCTTGTAATACATGTTTAATAATACCAATATCAATAAGAATCACCCACAAATATACGAAAGTATTAAATGGAAGTAATACCTCCTTGAAACATGTCCTCTTGTTATTGTGTTTTCTCCTCGAAGGTGTATGAAAAGGAAACACTTTAGACTGTGGATGAAAAACAGTCCTAACAATATAAATGGTTGTTAAACATTGTAGATCTACAGCAAATGATAGAAACAAAACCTGCCAAATCCCTGATCTATGCCACAATCATAGTTAAACAACAAAATGGAATAGTAAAATAAATGCAAATAAATTCAATAATCCAATGGAAACCAGATATATAAAGAATATATTTTAGTAAACAACACCTGTGAAAGGAACAAATAATGTTACCAGTTCCACTCTATGAGATGGGTTCTTAGCTATTCTCGAATGTCTTTAGCTTTTGTAGAGTCTTTCTCCTCTATAATGTATAAAACCCATCAAATAAAATGTTTGAGTTCAATGGGAACTCAAATGAAGAAGAAGGTGGTGTGTGACAATGATAATAATCAGAGCTACAACAATGAGTGCAACAATAAAAATAATCAGAAGTGAATAATGAATGGAAAACCATTCTATTTATAACAAAATATTAGGTTATCCTCGAATAAAGAGAAATAACAAATAAATAAATGATTTATTTATCATCTCAAGAAATATCGTTATGGAATAATAAACAAATAATTATTTATTTAATTATTCCTAGGGATTTGGTCAAACTTGACAAGGAATAATAATTAATTAGTGATTAATTAATTATTCCTAGAAAAAAATAAGATAATTAATCATTTATCTATTTATTTCTCATAACTGGGTCAAATGTGACAAGGAATATTAATTAAACAATGGTTTAATTAATTATTCCTTGAAGATAATTAAATAAATAGTGATTTATTTAATTATTCTTCATGGGTTTAATTATAAATGACTTAAAAAATTTGGTTTATTAAGTAATTTCTCACAGTGAAAGCAATTTTACTATGGTAAAATTGGCCCTACATGGTGTACTTCAACCCATCTAGTAAATTATGGCTATATGATCATTTTTTGTGATAACACTCTAGTTTTCTCATTTATCTTCAAGTAATTCATTGGCGGAGCATTTTTATGGCCTTCGTTGTAGGTCAACAGTGGTTAGTATAATGCCAGATACTCCACACATATCAATCAAACACGCTGAGAACTTTTTCGCAGGTTCTCATCAAGTAGCTTGTAATAAAACTCATCACATTGTTGTATGGTGATTGTGAAAGAAACACAATGTATATGTTGTTGTATGCTATTCCTCCAAGTTCTTGTACGTTGGAAGTCTAGTGCATGCCTTCCTTACGCAAGTTACTTCCAGAGGTGGCTTTACATAGGTCTATGCACACAGGTGCCTTCACTGTGAATGCTCTGGCTACAACAAGATTGCTATAATCTTGGCTATGGAAGAGAACCAAATGGAGGAAAAATTAGAATGGAGATGAACTACAGAAAACGCAAAAACCCCATCTTATCACGAGTCATATTTATGTCTCTCACATAAAATCTATACAATTGCAGCACATGTCCTCCATTAGAAATAGCTCTCCATTATTACACTGCAGCGGGTGATCAAGCACAGGTGTAAGGTGCCAAAAAGTGGGGAGGATTGACAAACATAGATATTTTGAGAAATAGATACTAGCGTTTATTAATTTTTCCATCTTTCTGCATCTATATTTATGTGCATTTGAGATATTTTGTTCTATTGGAAAGCAGACAGCTAGAGCGAAACACCGAAGTCTATCACTAGAACAAACCCCCAATTCAGCAGAGAAATCTAAAACCATACAATCAATAGAGCTTTCAGAAAAATCTGATGGCAGAGGAGTAGTAAGGACTCCATATCGTCTCGAATTCATACTGAACAACCACCTGTAATTGTTTCCCCTCACTGTAGAAATGATCCATTAAACAAATACAACAAAAGCTACAAAACGTTAAAGAGATGAGGATTCCTAAGCATTTTGCAAGCTCCTTCTATATACAATGGTGTATCACACATAACAAATTCTTTTCCACAACTGTCTCACAAGCTAAATACTTGCTCTGATACCACGTGAAGGATTTAAACAAAATAAACACACTAAATTATCAGAGACATAAACATGGTGGAAAATGCCTCACTGCCTCACTGCATTCCTTTCATTCCATTATTAAAATAATGTGTATAATAAAAATATAAATACAAGAGGATATTTCTCTGAAGATAGTGTGTCTATCATGGACAGTTTGGTTGAGCAAATATCTCAACCACACACTAATATAAACCTTAACTAGTTGTAGAGAATCTCTCAACCAATTAGACCTAAACTAACACCTAACTTTGAGGAACAAACCCAATCTAGAAAGTTAGGAATTAAATCCAACTTTCATGATTTTAATTAATTTAATTATTTTGGACTTAGAATTTTTTTTATCACATGAGAGCATGGCTAACAAAAATGATCGCCTACCCATTTCTCACTAGGTGGATCGAAATACACCATGTAGATTTAATTTTACCATAATAAAATCACTTTCACTGTGGAAAATAATTTAGTAAACCACTTTTATTAAATTATCTTCTAATTTAAATGAAAAAATCTATGAGAATAATTAGATAAATTATTATTTATTTAATTTTCTCTAGGAATAATTATTAAATCAATATTTAAATAATTATTCCTTGTCACATTTGACTAAATCTCTTAGGAATAATTAAATAAATCACTATTTATTTAATTTTCCTTATTTTTGTTATTTGAATAATTGTTAAATCACTATTTAATAAATTTTTCAATTTCACACCATTCTTAATTCTTGCGAAATAGCTAATAAATCATTTTATTTTTTAATTATTTCTAAATAAAGATATTTAACCATTTGAAATGTATTTTCCCTCTCAAATAAATATAATAAAGTATTCCAAATAGTTAGATCTTCATTTCGTTAATATTATTTTATTCTTCTCCATTTTCAATATTAACTCAATACTTTGTTATAAATAGTAGGGTTTTTTATTCATTCATCACCATGATCATAATCATCGTCACCATTATTATCCTTTTTATTTTGAGCTCGAACTCAAGTTCTCCACATTTTGTTTGGGTTTTTCACATATTGAGAGAGAAGATCATTTAAGAAGTCTTTCAGTAGAAATCACATAACATAAATTCTTGGTCGACGCATTTCGAACCAACAAGTGTGGTTCATCATTAGGATCAGATGAAGAGGCAGACCATGGAAAAGGCTTAAATATAGAGCAATGTAGGGACCATGATTTCAGGGAACGATTATATTTGAATAATAATATTTAAATTATGATATTAATTTATTAATATATTGAAAATAAATATTATTAAGTAACGGCTATATTAAATGGCTAGTTTTTGAAAAATAATATTTAAATTATGATATTAATTTATTAATTTATTAAAATCAAATATTATTAAAAAAATCTATTACTAGGAAAAAAACAAGAAACAAAAATGTAAAACTTCAAACAAGGAGGGAGGTAAAAATTTACAAAAAGGAGTCAAGGCCCTAATTGAGACAAGATCATTTAATAAATAAAAATAATTAATGGAAATAAAATTAAATAAAATTAAATAAAAATAATAAAAATAAAACAAAAATATACATAAGTCAAAGATAAAAACATATAAATAAATAAATAATAAATAATAAATAAATAAAAATATATATAAAACAGGGTCACCAATAAAATACGGGGCTAAGGCCCACTAAACAAATAAGGAAAATACTAAAAAGAGTTAAGAACGAATAAGATGATAAAATACTTAAGAAAACATGAAGGATCAAGAATATAAACTCTAATGAAGAATAAGCCAACAACAAATACTATAAAGAGGAAACCAAACTCTATATAGATAAATGAATAAATAAAATAGATCCCAAAAATAAACCGAAAAAAGTAGGAGGACGGGACAGGGACCCAACTTCTACTAATAATCCAACCATTGTCTCTATTCAAATTATTGGGTCTTTTTTTCGATTTCTAGGGCCTCCCTCAATTTACGATGATGGAAATGACTAATAGTAGCAACGACTTGGGCCTCTTCAATGCATATGTGACACTTATATTTATCTGCATGCTCTTCCAAAGAACAGGATCAGGTCTTGTGATGCTTGATGTCAGTGGCATGCTCAGGAATCCTTTCATTAATCGATCTACTAGTCTCACCAATGTAGGGAGCCCCACAAGAGCATCGGATAACGTAAACAACCTTCCTATTCTTGGGGTCCACTAGGTCTTTTATAGATTTAAGGGAGATCTAAATGGTATTTAAAGGCCTAAGGGTTGAAGCCACCTTATTCTTCCTTAGGATCCTCACAATCTTGTCAGTGGTCTCTTGGATAAAAGGAAGATGAATACCATAAAATTGATCATTGGTATCTTTCTTACTGTCAGGACATTTTTCATCTCTAAGAAAAGCTTTAGTACATTAGTGTCTACTATACCCATTATTAAAGAAAACACTTACGAGATGTGCTTTCTCTTCATTGATATGGTTGTCATTAGAAAATCTTAAAGCTCTAGTCGCTAAGGTGTTGAGAACACCAAGCTTTTGAGCTGGTAAATGATGAGAATTAGCATGAAGATATTGCTTTGTATGAGTTTTATTATGAAATACCTGATGAGAAAAAGAGCCATCATCAGTCCTTGATAGGAGGGCGTCAAGGAAGGGTAGACTACCATTACTTTCAAATTCCAAGGTGAAATTTATGGAACTAGATTAACTGTTAAGATGGAGGAAAAACAGCTTCAACTCTTCCTTACCATGGGACCAAATGACACAAGTGTCATCCACAAACCTCTTCCACATCTTAAGAAGAAGACGAGAAGAAGCTAAGGCCTTTGATTCAAAATCCTCGATGAATAAATTAGCTACCACATGGGAGAGGGGGGAACCCATGGCAACACCATAAGTTTTCTCATAGAATTCCCCATCGAATGAAAACAAAGTAGAAGTAAGAAAAATACCAACTAAATTAACCGTATCAGGATCCATAATCTACTTAGTGACTTTGATGGCCTCGTTGATAGGGATATTAGTGTAGAGGGAGACCACATCGAAGCTCACAAGTTTGTCATCCATATTAAGCTTGAAACTCTTTAACTCATTGAAAAACGATGCAGAGTCCTCGACGAACGATTATATATGGCCAACAAGGGGCTTAAGCTTCTGAACTAAATATTTAGCAAGAATATAAGTTGGCCCTCTTATCGTGTTGACAATGGGTCTCAAAGGAGCCCCTTCCTTATGAATCTTTGGCAAGCCATAGATTATGGGGGTTAAGAGGGCAACCTTCTATAAGCTTATGACTAAACGAGCTGACCAAGCTACTAGCCTTTATAGCAAGAGACAAACTTTTGGAAATACTCTTTAGGGGATCCTTGTTGAGTTTCCTATAGCTCTCGCTATTATGGGGGTGGTCCAACATCTTCCGACAGTAATCATATTTATCAAGAATAACCACAACACCGCCTTTGTCGACTTTGAGAACAACGATATTCTTATTATTTTTTACATTTCGATAGCATCAAACTCAGGTTTTCTAATACCATACTCAATGTCACAAATGATATCGTCGACCAAGATCTTTCTAGGAGCTAGAAAAAAATTTAGACCTTTCTCCAAAAGACTAAAGACAATCAAAAGAAAAGCTAGAGAGATTGGAAACCCTATTACTAGAAGAGGAAAGAAAAATGCAACAAAAATTATCATCCAAACCTAGAGCCTTATTACCAATCCTAATATTATTACAATTATCAGAATTGAAATGAGAGTCACTAACCTCATTAATATTGTTATTGTTATTATTATTATTAAGCCCAGTAATATTATTATTATTATTACAAATTATTATTATTATTATTATTATTATTATTATTATTATTATTATTATTATTATTATTATTATTCAATTGAATATTATAAAAAATATTATTATTAGAACCACTTCCACTATTTTTGAAACCAACGGAAACCAAAGAATAATTAACGCACAACGAACCTGAGGGAATCTAACTCGGTGAATTTGTAGAGTTATTATAGCTGAAACACTAGAACGTTCCAGCTTCACCCTCGATGACAGAAGGGTGAGAAACATTGTAAACCCAAGACGAGAGAGCAAAGATTTAATTAGAATTATTTTTTCTCCTGGAAAGACCATGAAAGGAACTAGACTCATTAGGATTCGAGATCGATTTCTTTGAGAGCTCACTGAACTTCTTATACTTCTTTACTTTCCATATTTCTTCCAGATGAATAGATTTCAGTGCCGAACACACCTCGATCCTTGACCAAAGGGGAACGACGATCTGATTTAAAAGTTCCAAATGCACAGACAATAAATCACGAGAAATAAAAGCGAAAAACTTTCTCACCCTGCCAATCTCCAAATGAACCAACGCCATTCTAGCATTAAGAAAAATATGAAGGTAACTAGAATTATTAAGAGGGTTCTTAATCTAAGCGAATGGAGGAATGAGGGAAGAGTCTCTACATCATTTTAGAAAAAGTCAGATCTACGTTCAACTTGGAAACCCTTACATGAGATTATTCAAAATGATGAACTTTAATAGTCGTATCCCTTCGGTATAGGGTAGATATTTCTGAATTCAGGCTTCTGTGATCCATAATGAATTAAGAAAATTCTTTCAATAGAAATCACATAAGAGAAATTCTTGGCCGACACGTTTCGAACCAACAAGTGTGGTTCATCATCAGGACCAGATGAAGAGATAGACCATGGCAAAGGCTTAAATAGAGAGAAATGTAGACACCATAATTTCAAGTAATGACTATATTCGAACAATAATATTTAAATTAGATATTAATTTATTAATATATTAAAAACAGATATTATTAAGTAACGACTATATTAAACGACTAGATTTTGAAAAATAATATTTAAATTATGGTATAAATTTATTAATTTATTAAAAACAAATATTAATAAGTTAAGTCTTTCCATTTGGGTTATTGCATTAGATATTTTTACTATTGCTTTTTATTCTGGATCGTCTATACTTTTTTTTGCAGGCTTTCCCTTTTTCCTGCAAATTTGAATCGCAGGCAGCCATCAACTTGTTATTAGGTTCACTTGTCCCGTGGTGACTTAAGTGAAGTGTTTTTGGTACACTTTCCAAAAAATTTCACACTAATAAAGAACATAACTACTTCGGAGATAAATCTCAACCTTTGATTTATGTATATTACTAAAATACTCTAAAATATTTTATGGAGATTAAATCCCTACCATACACTTAATAATTATTGACAATTAAATTAAAATTATAACAATCCTATTTCAAAACAAAAACAATTGTTAGTATAATTATTAATAAATTAAAATTAAAAATACAAAATTTCTAATAAACAACAATTTTAAATAAATCAATAAAAATAATTAAATCATTTAATTAATAATTAAATAATTAATTTTTTAATTAATAATTTATTTAATTTTAAATAAATCAGTTGTCACATCTTTAATTAAATATAATAATATTTAATAAATATACTATCACGAAAATAGTCATCACAAGTTAAACGGAATGGACAACACATAACACATAAATCCAAGTATGATACAAAAAGTATGAGTTATATTAGTATTTAGTGGAGGGAGAGTCACAAAGCATTAGTTATATTAATACTTAGTGGAAGTAGCATCACAAATATAATAAACAAATTAGAAAGAGTGACGGAACATGACACAAATTATTATTTAGATTTTATATAAAATATATAAAAGTTATCTAATTCAAAATATAAATTTAAAAAATAATAATATATTTTTTTAATAAAATTATTATTATATGATATACAAATGATTTATAATTTTATATAAATAAAAATATTTAGAACATGTTATAAAAATTATATATTATATTATATTATGCAGTTTGAAACTGAATTAATTTATACTTAGACCTTCTCAGTTTGAGTCTTAATTAATTCATATTTTATTATTATATAGATTAAGGAGTAAAGGAAAAGATATCAAGATTCAAATAAAAAATGTGAATTTTCTCTTAGTGGAAATACTTCATAAAACATTTGGTGACCGTGGGATATATATAAAGTTAATAAAAAAATCTTTTTAATGAGATGTGTATAAAATATAAATGAAAATTATCAAATTGAAAATATAGATTAAAAAATATTAATATAAAAAAGTTTATATAAAATATTTGATTATATAATATAAAGTTGATTTATAAAAAAAATTAAGTAAAAATATTCTATTAATTTTTCAAAATATTATATTAGGATAATTTCTCAAAAGATTATATCATGCTAAATTGACCAGCAAAATATATCGGATCACATTTCTACTCAACTTCATGGCAAGAGATAAAAGAAAAAACATTAAGACAACATTAAGAAAAAGCTAAATAATTTCATGAAAACCTCCCACATCATCCAGAAGAGTCTCAAAACCCAAAATCATCGAACTGTCATATTTAATTGGCAACATTATCTAGAATAAGAGTGCCCATCGCATTCCCAAGCTGCTAATATTGATGAAAGGCATCATGTAGATGCGCTTCCATATGCACCAACCTTCCTTCTAGCTGATCCTATGAGTCTTGAATCCGCTTCTTCCCATGTCAGAGATAGACCAGCCTATCCATCATGTGCCATTGGTTATGTTGTAAATCATTCATAAAGACTATAATCTCGTTGTGGTCGTCATGATGATTATGAGCTAATTGCTTCACCATCAAAGTGACCTAACACAACTGAGATTCAATCGAGACAACTGAAGGGGGAAGGTCAACTCTGCAAGGAGAATGAACTTGCTGCTAGTCAACCTCCTCCCTAATATCCTGCTAGTCCATTGGATTCCTTGCTCCCTCTCCCCCAGGGTTAGCACCCCTATGTGCATGTCCCATTTAGCATTGCATTGCACCCCTATCTCCTCACTCACCCCGAACTAACAAGCACTCACACCACACCAGTTCCAATTGGGAACTTCCCTGAGTGACTAACACCAAGACTGGTAGAAAAAAATTTCCAGCTAGCAATGAAACCACTCTAACCCCAAGAAAAACCTCTACACACCCACCTTACACATTGAGAATTTTCGAGACCAAAGAATTGAATGATTCAGCAAGAGAGAGTACAATGATCCATATCTTCAACCATAAACCTATCTAGCAAAATTAGCTAAATAAAATCCATGAAATGAACCCAACAATGCTCATACTGAAAATCCTAATTTAGAAGCCTATGATGAATTGTCACTGTCTACAATCAACTACCAAACATTGCGGTCAATGAGCGAAAACTTTGGTCAAATAAAAAATGAAAGTTTAGGTTTCAGTTGTCGGGACGAAGAGGTATGCAAGTGACTGAGAGATTCCAATCACTCCATTGAGCTTACAAGCCAGTGACTATAGTCAAAATTTTCCTTTTTCAAGCTTGTTACAGTGCCTCAAACCCTAGAAACATGCGCGAGCATCAGATCTTGTAATCTCACGCCTGCACCAATCAATATCCGCGAACTTGCCTCAGAATTGTGCGATCCAAACCAAAGAAGAGAATAAAATAATGCTCCATGATGATGTCCAAATGAGGTTGAGGTCACTTGTACTTATAACCTTCCAAGGGTGTCTAATTTGCTTTGGGGTTGACATGTGATGAGCCTCGATATTGCAATAAGAATGGTGCAACTCCTAAGCCTATTGACTTTAATTATCAACTCGGAGTTCGTACAAACTTAAGAGTTATCGGAACTATTTGTGATCATACAATGTGTCCTTCCTTTGTTGTGATGATGTAATGGAGTGCATGTACTGAAGTCAAGTCTTAAACTAATTACAGAATATGAAATGTTCAAAATGGAAACTTAAACTATTGCAAGAAAGAAAGTACAAGGAAAAAAACCTATTCTAATTGCATAAATATCATGAACTAAATGTAAAAGAAACCTAGCTTAACCCTATTTATCACATGTGATGATTTAAACTAGCTGAGCATGAAATCTAATCTAGAGAGTACTAACTGTTGTGTGCATGTGTAAATATCAAAGAACTCATTTTTTTAAAAAAATTGCTTTATAAATGCAAATGGTAATCTTTACTTGATATTTGGAAGGGGAGACACGTGTGGAGCAAGAGGGTTAAAATGGTAATAATGGCATGGAGGTCAAGTAGAGGCCTAATCCGAGCTTCAATTATGATTTTTCTCAATTCAGGCTCAAAACAGGATTTCATATAGGATGCTACATGATATCGTACAAAATCCCCTGATTTACTACAGGATGATGTTACAGATTTACTATATGAAATTATAATTAATAGAATGACCAAGAAAATCAAATCCAAATTGGATGGGAACTTTTTTTTTATTGACTAGGATTTCTTAGGTCCCAATTCTAGGTGGAATCACTTAAAAAGACTTTTGTTAACCCATGCTAAAAAATATCACAAAATTACTAGTCGAAAAGCTAGAAATTCAAGAACTAGTGAGCTAGTAAATCTATAAAATGCCTAACCTAATCAAGTAAAAATGCAATGGGGTGATATTTTATATGAACTAGAATGTTTTTGTGATCTAATGCAAGTGGAACCAACTTGATTGAAGCTCGTTAGCATGCTCTAAAAAATAGCAGAAATTTATTGTTCTTTGCCACAAAGGAGTTCCAGAAATCTAGATTTAGGAATAAGAAAGCTAATCCAAGTAGCTCAATGATTACTATGACCTTCCAAATATCTTCCAAGGATGAAATGATGCTTTTCATCCTGCAAAATAATTTACATTAACCATTTAACTCAATCCTACAGCAAGAAACCATTAATACTAAATGCGGAAGTAGAAAGAAATAAAAACAAGATATGCATGTGAATAAGAAGTGAAAAGAAGGAAATAAAATGATACAAAAGGGATTTGAGGCTTCTAGGATGGCCAAGCCTAAGGAAACTCAGAGACCTATGGATGAGAACAAGATTTAGAAGCTGAACATGACACCAATCTTCATTATTTCATCAATACAAATACATCCCTGCAAGAAAATACAATGGAACTATAGAAATACGAGTTCTCTCCACAAGAACACTAATAAAAATCTATCCCTAGAAGAAAATTCGACTTGGTACTTATATAAAATGATTAGAAATAATTCCCCATGAATGGATGAATCTTTCTCCACCAAAATCCCTTCGTTAGTGGATTTGGTCCCCAATACTACGAATTTGCATTAAATGGCAGGGAACACATTCCTAGATTTTCTCAATCATTGGAGTTCCACAATTTGTGCCATAATTCCATAATATAGTGTTGATTTATTATTTATTATTGATCCTCCTATAGTAGGGAGCAAATCCCTAAATTATCTCCTCCAACTCTTCATAATCTGCCCAATATTCTCATAATATTCCACAAAAATAAATAATATTAGGCACAAAGATGCAATTATTCATAAACCTTTCTAATTAATATATTAAAATCAAAAATACATTATCTAATCCAAGAAGATAAGCTTAATATGCGGAAAGATGGTTAGATGGACCTTAATTTATAGGCATGGGCCTTAATTTATGTCTAATTTAGAGGCCCATTATACCCCCCTGCTGAAAGTGTTGCTCATTGTCTCAGCGACTTAGTGACCTCATTGTGCCTCATTCATGGCCCTCGTGGGCTCTCTCTTGTGCACTAAGAATATTGGTTGCAAGTTCTGCAAGGACAAGCCCAAAAACATATTTGTGAAAAGAAAAATCATTGTTTCTTGAGACCATTAGCTTGCTTTCTTTCCCTTATTCAAGATGGGTTCTCGAATATTTTTCATTTTAGCAAGGTCTTTCATATCTTTATCAATATTTTTCTACCTTGTTGCACCATTTGGACACCTCTAAAACCTTCAAACTGGATTTAGATGAGAACTAGGACATCCTACAGTAATTCCTGTCAAAACTACAGGAAACCCTGTTAAAACTACAAGAAACCATTTTTTAGCATAAATGATATATTGAGCTTAGGACATGCCCTCAAATTTACTCTCATTCCTTTTTCCCATTTTTAGGCCTTGGACAAAAGCTAGAAAGATATTGGAGACCTCTTGGAAAACATCTTTTCATCACTGCATTTTGAGTTTTGTTTTGATGGTGAATGCCTCATTTCCTTTTGTTGACTTATTCTTCTCTCAAATGGCCTATGATGAGCCTCATCATTGGGTAATTATATGGGCCTTAATTCACCTCCTAGCTTAGTTGAACCAACTTTTCTCACAACTTATTACACGTTTTTTATTATATTTTGTTTATGAGATGAGTTAGAGTGATATTATGCCTAGTGGACTAATATGCATTCAACGTAGGACCGAAGGAGAAAATCAAGGAATTTTGGCAAATACTAAGGTTAAAACTCAAATGGGACAAAGGAGAGGGATTGTAGGAGGTAAATCCTCCTGATTTACTTCTCTCCCATTTGAATATTCCTCCATCCATCACACCAGCTCGGAGTGCAAGCAGCCAAGCCATGAGGATTAGAAGGCAACCGAGAAAGTGAGAGACAAAGAGCTACTTTATCTCGATTTCAAGAGCCGAGCCCCCATGAGTTTAAGGAAGTCATTGGGGACTTCAGTTGTATAAGTAGAGATGCCTAGAGCCTCATTAGGATTCAAATTTTTGTTGTAAAACTCTAAGCTATTTCGAGCTCCAAACTTGTGAAAGTTTTATTGATGTAATTTTCTATTTTGGTAATAAGAATGAGTTTTGTTTTGAGACAACACTAAGTTAACTCAGAGGGCTGAAGCTCTTGGGTTAGGGCCCAACCCTAGCAGCGAAGGTTCCTCTTTTCTTGTATCTGTGTGTTTAGATTAGCCTCATAGCTTCAATGTTAATTTTCTTTTAGATTTGTTTTCATTGCAAGTAGTGTAGATTGGATTGGTTGTTTATTAGTTTTCTTCCATTTGTGCCTTACCTCAGTAGTAGGTTAATAGGGATAAAAGGAGTGCCACAAGGTTTTCAATGGGTGTCTTGGCCTCATTTCCTCCCTCTGGGATCACGATTTGAGGGAAGGGACCTTTATGTAGCCCCGAAAACACAGATTTCTATTTCTTGCATAAGCTTTAGAGGTTACTATATTTAAAGTTAACATTTGATAAATTTTGCAAAGTAGGATTTCATTTCCATATATTATATATTCACTCTTGCAGTAGATCTCATCCATGCTTTCATTCCCTTCAGCAACTTTCCTCATGCATCATGTGGTAGTTAGTTCATTAATTCTGGTTTTCTAGATTATGAGAATGCTTCTTGTTTACACAACTTTTTGGGAATTATACATGTTTTATGCAGAGCAGGTGCTTGAGGAGGAGACAAAGACTTCATAGCCAGTAACCACCTTCCACTCCATCCACCATAGTCATTCCTTGTTTTCACTATTACCTTCACTACTTTTCATCATTTTTCATAGAATTTCTTCCAAGCACATTGAATGAATCCATGCTATAGGATAAAATGCACGGTGTATGGAGAATGGAGATACCCTCAAGGGTCTTCTCGGGACCCTTGGCAGACTATAAGATTATCTGCAATTGTCAAAAAGCTACATGCATGTCCATAAACAATAACTAACTATCAAAGCAAGATAGATTCATTACCTCAAGCTTCCGTGCAGATTCCCTGGAGAGCACAATGCGGCTAGGTGGAAGTCCCCTGAGCTAGCTCCAAATCAAGTCTTGCACATAGAAGTGACAAGCATAATCACAACATACAACCTTGATAACTAATACTTGAATATATAAAAGCCATCTAGTTACACATAACTAAGCTACTCATGCTAAAAGGTATTGGACAAACAACTAAATGAATGATAGTACCAACACCACATAGTAGACAATACAACTGCAGTTCTATATTAATGTTGGAAGAGTGATTACAACCATCTATTGCATCAGCCTTCCCTTACCCCTCCAGCTCCTCTCTCTCTCTTCATTCTTACCAACCTCTTATGCTTATATTTTAGACTATGCTCGACAATCAAGTAAGCTATCCTTTCAAATGATCTGACCTCTATCACAATAGCCCTAGCTCTGCTTATGTAGCAATCAAGTTAGGGTTGCCAAGTTCCTCCATGCGTCTCTTAAGGTAAAAGCAATGATGTTTCCATTCTTTTAAGATCTTTCCCATTTTCCTCCTTCATTAGGATTAGAAATCCCACAAACAGGTCAAAATTTAGATGTTTCCTTGCTTTTCTTAGTAGATTTAGGAGGGAATATAGAGATATTTACGAGTCAATTCACTCCTTTGACCTCTAGATTCCCATTAGGATCCACTAATGTTGTCCCCAAACTAACAAGTAGAGTTAGTAGGCTCACTAACGCTCCCTTAGGCTTACAGATAAGCTTTATAAAGCATGTTGTCAATGTATAAACAACGTTAGTGTGGAAACAAGGCCTACGATTTTGGCTATTGCTTCAGCCATCATGTCTTTCTCCTCTGAGCTAATGAGGCGTTCATTTTGATGTATAACAGATGCCCCCTAAAGTGTGATATCAGAGGCTGTAACGATGGTTGAAATACTTTACTTAACTGTAATTTTTCTTCTTTGACAAAAAGAGAGAGAGGATTAGAGCTTTGGGAGATACGGGAAACCTAATACAACATATATATATATATATATATATATATATATATATATATATATATATATATATATATATATATATATATATATATATAAAACAACTAAAATCATGTCCCGATTCGGGGATTCCCATGCTCAGTAGATATGTCAGAGTGATTTTCTCATAAAAGAGATATGACTACGGTGGTTGCCGATAAGTACAATGTGGATCCGGTGTCATAATAGGATCATTATAATGAGCTGTTTCCAAAAAGAAATATATGCAACTTGGGAGAGGAAACAAGGCTGAGTGATGCAAGCCTATACCTAGGGTCTTGATTTCCACTTCACCGAACAACATGGATAGATACATGTGAATATATGTTTTGATGTCGAACATGCACGAAATAGTCTGATTACCAGTCAGTAATGGAGACCGTTAACGGACGCGAGGAAGGCCACCAATAATGGTGATGGTCTCCAAGATGCAAAATATAATCTAGAAAGTGTGAAAAAAAACTTTGTTGTCGAACACCCATAGAATCACTTAACGAGGAGCCAGAAATGAGAACTTCTAATCAAACACAAGGTGACTTGCCACTAATGTTTGCAAGTACCAAGGCACTAAATTTGTTTCTAGGTTGTCTTCCTAGATAGAGTGTCGAAGTCGATAGGAAGATACTTGTTGAAAGGTAGGCAATAATGTGTATTACATCAATCGACACGAAACAGGACTAGAATGATTTGTTTTTCGAGGAATCTTTGAGCATTGGGTTTAAACGACAGAGGGCTAGATGAAATGATATGCTTGATGGGTTGATGGAGGAAACAAAAGGTTAACCCTTAAACAATAGAAGGTACGACAATGGTTTTAACCATGTAGCACTAGACTCATGAACACCAAAGAGTGTTAGGATACAGAGATGCAAGAACATCGAGGTATTTAGGCTAAACTCATAGGATGGCAGGATTCATATTGAGAGGCCATCACAAGGAAGGTTTATCTGAGGGAGTGCCATGTTCAAGGGAACGACTACTGCAAAACCACACATTCTAATACTGAATGTAGTTGCATTGTATACTTTCCCCATATGATTAGTTTAGTGAGTCCAGATGGGTAAACTCGTCAATATTTTCATATTTTAAGAGTTTGAAAAGGACCGTGACAAGAGTGACTCTATGCCCTATCTGATTAGTTTAATGATTCCACACAGGCAAACTCGTCGATCTTTTCATGCTTTGAGAGTCTGAAAAGGATCGTGAAAAGAGAAACTCTATTTAATGAGTCTAGACAAGACAACTTAGAGGTATTTTCATATTTAGAGAGTCTAAAAAGATCGTAAAGTACGACTCCAGGTGGTCCCTTTGTCATATTTCTTAATCGGGTGTGACAAAATTTTAATAGTATACCCGGATTGGTTACTTTTCTGTGAGTTAATCTATTGAATCTGGATAAAGAGAAACCTATGTTCAATAGATGTTGACCTCATTTTGTTACTAGTATGAGGAGATGGACTAAACTAGATTTTCATCGTGAATTTTTATTGAGTCACTTGACGACAAACTCAATACCTTCATCAAATTTTAACGAGTCAAATGGAGAAAAATCAAGGTATCTTTTTCAGTTTATTGAGCAAGGAAAAAGAGGTGAAACAACTGCTCATTCCTTCTTCATAGAATTAACGAGCCTGAAGAAGGGGAAAAACTTGGGGATTTTTCAATTTTAAGAGAGAGAAATGGTCGCAAAAAAGCAAGTGCTCTGGTTGCTGTCGTAGATTTTTAACAAGCCCGGTGACAAAAACTCAGGATTTTTCAGTTTAACGAGAGAGAAAAGTACCTAAAATAATGCTCGAGTCATATTTATAAATTTTTAATGAGCCTAAAGACAAAACTCGAGATCTTTTCAGTTTTATGAGCGAGAAAAAAGAGCCTAAAAAGAATGTTGTAATGATCTCTTTTAGTTTAATGAGCTAGAAAAAGAGCGAAAAAGAGTTGCTCGGACCATCATCGTATGTGTTTAAGGAGCCCAACGATGAAAAACTTGGGGATTTTTCAGTTTAAGAGCAAGAAAATATCCCATAAAAGAAAGAGCTCATATCTTCTTTGTAGTAGTGTAACGAGCGCAAAGAAGGAGACTTGAAATTTTTCGGATTAACGAGCAAGAAAAGTACCATAAAAAAAAACGCTCGCTCTTCTTTGTGGTAGTTTAATGAGCCCGAAAAAGGAGACTTGAGGATTTTTCGAATTAACAAGCAAGAAAAATACCATAAAAAGAATGCTCGATATTCTTTGTGGTAGTTTAATGATCCCGAAGAAGGAGACTCGAGGATTTTTCGGATTAACGAGCAAGAAAAATACCATAAAAAGAATGCCCAGCCTTCCTTGATCTCATGCTTGAAAATAGAAGGGTTTATGCCATGAATTTCCTCATAATACCAAGGGAAAAAATCACGTAAGTCCTTAAAAGGGTAGGTGAAGCTCGCAATTTCCTCAAGATTGTGATTGGCTCCATTTTGTATGTTTTCCATGATGCCTGTTTTGACTGAAATATCTATGGGCAATGTCTTCGAAAGATTACCCATGTTACCCCCCGAGTCCAAAGTTTGGATAGTCAT